>CP092875.1:76396455-76977736 GCA_030710605.1 Cordylochernes scorpioides
TCTCTTCCTGTGATTTACGATTTAATTTAATTCGATAAAAAGATATCGAAGAGTGTTTAAAATTGTTTTCAGTTTCTTTAAATCAATTTCCTTTGTTGCATAGGAAGAAAAAGGAAGGCAAATATATCTCGAGGATTACAGAGAGTCTGAGAGAAGTCATTTCTCTAGAATGCAGCTTCTCTGGACATAACCATAATTTGTTGTTCTCTGATGCTAGTTGGAGTTGATCTTGCCGAATATAGTTCTTCAGATTAGAATGGCAATGATATGGAATTTCTTTCACCTTCAGCTGACATATTGTGCTTTAAAATACATTCTTTAACAGCAGAATTGGTAAATAAATTTTTCAGATATGTTAAACAAAATCAATTTCTCAAATGATTATCCTATAAGCCTCTAGAATTCTTTTATAAGCAAGTCTTTTTATCTGAACTTGAAAGGAATGGTAGATTTTCATTTCTTGATCAATTAATTTTATAATTCAGCTTTTTATAATGAAGCAAAAACACTTTTCTTGGTTATTCTTAATCAGCTTTCCAAAGAATGTTGAGATCTTAAAAGGTTTATAACCGTGAATGAGAGAGAGAGATATATCCCAGAGAACGCATTAGTGCATCTATCTGAAAATTTTGTCGAAGCGTTATTCTTTTTGTTATTCTCTTTAAATGTGGATTATTATATATGGCTACAATCCAAAAAAGAAGACAAAAATCGGTATCGGTAGCTAAGGTTACTAATATCCTTTTAGTCGTAAAATGGCGAACAAGACGTTATACCAACTTGTCAGATTTTCGAAAAAGAAAACTCTTTCAGTCAGAAATTATGATTGAAATTATCATCATCAAATGTCATCTACAATCTGAAGGCTGATAATCATGGATTTTCATTTTCTTGCTTTTGGCAGCATGCAGATATTTTAAATATTGTACTTTAGCTCAATAATCCATATTCTTTTCGGCCTTTCTATTTTCTTGATATCCTCTTATGTCTCCTCGAGTAAGAATATTATTATCCTATTTGTATGTGTGAATTTCCTCCCCTACTTTTTGCTGAAGTAGCCAACAATAAATATCTAATTAAATGCCAACCCTTCCCATCCCGTACTTTAAAAAGGATAAATTATTCATGTATACAATATTGTATATTTTTATCTCATCTCTCACTGAGATTAAAAAATATAAAAAATTCCGATATCCTAAATTTTCGTTTAACCATCTTTGGCATACTAAAATATTTTGCTTTGAAATCCGCTGAAAATTTAGCATGCTATCATTTCATAGCATGCTTCTTCTAACAGAAGGTATAAATACCATATCAGATGGTAAAATAATTTATTTTTCTCAGTAAAACATTTCAAAATACGTTTAAATTACATATGTATTGGGCTGTATATCTATTAGATAGTACCTATACATTTAAATAAGCATCTTAAACGCAATATAGGTATGCAAAGAAATCCAGAGGGTTTAAACACTGCTTATATTGGTTCTCTACTGCTACATTATTAAACTTATAACAGCTTGATTTGCATATCCCATTTCCTCTGCATGCGTTTAACACTGTTTTATCTATCGGGAAGAAGGTTCAATACGATATCGGTCAAAAGAAATCAGAAAGGTATGTGTAAATATAGATCTATTTCTAGCGTATGCAAATAATCCAAAAAAGGCAAATTTTCATATTCCGTTTGTTCTGCAGCGTTTAACACTATTTTATCTATCAATACAGATGAAGGTTCAATACAATATTGGTTAAATGAAATAGCTGTCATATGTAAAGTTTTAATCCTGGCATATGCAAATCAATTTGTTAATAGGTAAATTTGCATATTCCGTTTGTTTCTCACATATCGGGTTTATTTCTCTAGTGAGTGAATGAAAATAAAATTAAAAATAACTATAATATTTATTTTTATCAAATAATAACTTCATTTTTGGAAAGTTCAATTCCAAACCTTATGCTGCATTGTCTTTCCTCAATTTATTCAATAAGTTTCAAAGATTCAGAGACGTTAAATAGTTCTGGTATAAGGTTAATAAACGAATAAAAACATATTCTTATCGTAACTTGCGCCATCTTTCAGGAAAGAATATAAACTATTTTGGATCTTCGGGGTACAGCCTGTATCACACTGACGAGTGCCAACAGCCCGAAACGCGTTCACCTGGCTGGCTTTTATTAATTAATTAATCAATTATATTTGACTAGAATATAGTGGAATAATAAAAAATCAACAATTGGTCAATATTTATTCCGACAGATGGTGCAAGCCAGTAACAACTTTCTGTTAAACGACCAGGAGATGCTTATTTATTAACATAAAATTGCTCAATTTTTGAAACGTTTTAATATTCTGAAAAAAGGCTTCTCCTTATCGTGCAACTGAAAGTTGCTGATGGCTTGCGCCATCTATCGGAATAAATATCAACTATTCTCTTTGATTTTTAATTATTCCATAATTGGCCAAATACCCATTCTTGATTAATCAAGAAAAGCTAACCACAGACGCGTTTCGGGCTGTTAGCCCTCATCAGCGTGGTGCAAGCTGTACCTCAACGACCAAAAAGCTGGTCATTCAAGGCATCCTGAAAAATCATGAAACGGGTAGTTAAGGTCAGAATAAATCAACGAGAATAGTTGATATATATTCCGATAGATGGCGCAAGCCATCAGCAACTTTCAGTTACCCGATAAGTAGATGCCTTTTTTCATAATTATGAACCTTATCCCAATACAATATCACATTTGTACTATTTTTTCACGTTTTAATATTCGTTAGTAAAATTACACATTTTGATCGTATGCGAAGAGAAGAATGCGAATTCTTACTCTTTTTATTATTTATTTACATAAAAGGACATGAAGACTTTCTTCAAGGGTTAAGACATCAATTTTCTCTTCAATATGAATGATGACATGGCGTCCTCTATTTCACCATAGTTCCTTTATTTTATAACTACATAAAATTGTGAGAATATCAAATTTTTATATTATATAATCATATCCTGGTATTTTATACAATGCTATAAACAAATGAATCTATTTGGTATAGATATATGACATTAAGCAAATGCTACAGGTTTCTGGAGATGATTTCTTTATCTTTATTAAAGATGATTATCTGATTTTAATGAGGGGTGAAGACCTGAAAAGCACTTTCTGTGGATCAGGAATAACAATAGATATGTTGCACTACTTATTTGATTGTGCTGCTCTGTCTGAGGAAAGACGAAAACTAAATGATAAAACGGGGCAACTTTGTCCTTCATTTCCGGCACTAATTAATGAAATATCAAAGAATAGGTATATAGCGGTGGCGATATTTGGATTCCACAGGATTATATCCCGGAAAAAGGCCACACAGTGTTCTCCCCATCCCTTGTGAACTGGCGAATCCTGTATAGGGCGAGAGGACCTGAATAAAGGCTTTGTTGTTGTTTGTTAAAGATGATCTCGAGCTTTCGGGAATCTTTTTGCCCTTCTACAGGAGTACATGGAAACATATTTTAGTTTTATGTTTCTATGTATTCCTGTATAAGGGCATATATGCCTGAAATATCAAGATTAAGTTTAATAGAAACTTATGTTTCTATGTACTTCTGTAGGAGGGCAGAGATTCCAGAAAGATTGAGATTACGTTTGATAAAGATAAAGAAACACATCTTCAGATACCTGTTGTATTTTCTTGATTAAATTACAAGAGATTTGAATCAATTGATATTGAGATATATGCTATGCATGTCCAGTCCTGAGGCCAGTAGCGACACCTATGAAAGATGAGCCTCTGTTTACAGTCATTAATAATGTTAACAAGCTTAACTGTCAGCCCATAGGTTGGCACAACCTCATGGCGTCCACTATGGCATGCATAATCCATGGGACCACACGGTTAAATATTTAAGGGACAGAATAAATGGATGGTGTGACGTGAATTCTAAGGAGCTTCCTATTTTCGTCAAAAGATGGCGCTAATTTTAAACAAACCTTTTTTTTTTTTATAAATATTTAGCCATAAAATATTTTGAAGACGCTATTTAGTGTAAAATATAGATATATAATCTATATTTTTATTATAATATTATGTATGTCGTACTTAAAATATCAACAAAATGTTAAATTCCATTTTGATATAAAAAATATTTTGATTATATTATTTAGTAATTATTGGGTTAAAGCGCGCTTCTAATTAATTCTGCACATTTTATTTTTCAAGTTGATTCACCTTGGGACTAAATAAATTATAAATCGAAGATGAACTTAAGTCGCTCTAATCATTCCAGCAGCTTATATGATATCTCAAACAAGAAAAATATCAAATAATAAATAAAATTTGATATAGAAGATTCTTCTTAGTACGATATGTAGCGATTTAATAAAATATCCTTCAAAAGCATGAGTTTCAGTTTTACAGCGTGTGATCAATAATTTCCAAGAATGTGACTGGATCACGTAAAATATTCAAAATAATTAAATAATTTTATAAAGACCTTATAGATAAAACATTTATCAACACGTAGAAAAAAATTGATCACACAGACGCACGCGCTCACGTTTTTTTCGAATTTATAAAATCGAGTATATCAGAACATTTTCTAACTTCAGTATGGACTGTATTGAAAAACAGCGATTCTGCATAGAGTTTTGGTTTAAATTAGAGAAAACAGCTTCCGAATCATTTTAATGTTGAAGCAGGCTTTTAAAGAAGATTCCCTATCACAATCGAGGACACTTCTTTTTAAGAGCTTTGGGTTTTACAAACTCTTTTTTACAGTAGTAAACTCTTGTCATATATTGCTGTAGTAAGGTTTATAAGAACCTGAAACCTCTTGAGGAGAAAATATAAAGCAAGGAACTCATCCTCGGAAACTCTTTTATATATTACTAGCTGAATGACCCGGGCAACGCCCAGGTTTTAACCGATTAAATGGTTTTATTCAAATACTATTCGTTACAATTATAAATTGGCGCCGTGGATGTCACTCTTGTAAAACGTCCCGCTCCAAACTTTGTGTCAGAGAAGCGATATTTTTATAAAGAGATGATCTGGCTTTGTGTCTCTGCTCGAATGAATGTTTTTATGTTAGAATTTTGTTCCTGCAAACTAAAAATGAACTGGCTTCACCCGTGGTCTCAGCTTTTTGGAATTTTTCCCGATATAATTTTGTATCTGATAATCAAACATGATACAGCAATATTGTCATCATCATTTTCTGATAAAAAAAAACTATTTTTGCCCAGAACCTGTCAATTTTATTTTTTATTGGCTAAAAATCCGAAAAATATATTTTCCAGATTTTTTCTATGTCCTGTCAAAACACGTTTTACATGTACATTAGGTCAGCTGATATTACCGCCCATCTTCACCGCTAGAGGCGCTGCTTGCGAGCGAAAAGACAAATTTGCAACGTAATTTGGTAATAACTCGAAGAATATTCGGGATAGAGACCTGAATTCTACTCTATATGCTGTTAAAATTTCAGTCAGATTAGTTACGTATTGTGGACGTGTATAGCCGACATAGATACCCACATACATACATACATACATACATACATACATACATACATACACTGACTTTTATATATATAGGGATTTGATATTGCACAGGATTTTACTTTTTCAAATATGCAATATACAAGAACAAATTAACGCTTTAACAAAACCTTCAAAAATGTATCTCGGTAAATATCAACCTCCTTCATCAGGATTGGAATAACCATCAAATACTTTATCTGGCCGAGAGTGTAATTATTAATTAAAAGCCGGAGACTACCGAGTTCTGCTTCTATAAGACGGAATAGATGGGTCAGATTCATTCTATACATGTAGATCTGCTTGAATTACTGGTACAGTAGCTGCACTATCTGCTACGACCATCATTCGAGTACTCCTATTGTTTGGTTGAAAATGTATGTTTTATTCTTATTTTTGTTATTAATTGTTAATTATTGTAGAAATTGTTGTTAAATATTATTTATTGATGTTATTCTATTCTTTATTTTTAATTTATATAATTCATTGTTTTACATAATTAATTCTTTATTGTTTTATTTTAATCTGTATATATTTTCATTGATTCAGCAACAGTGTGTTGTCTAAATATTTTGTGTTTTGTTTAGTTTACTCGTTAGTCTAGTTAAATCGAGCCATCAAGTCATGTTAGGCTAATCAATTTAATTCATGTAGCTTCATATTCAAGAATAATTAAATCGAAGTTCCTTGTTCAATTTACGTAGAGTTCCCTTATTCAAGTATACAGAACTCATTCAAGCGGATCATCGCTATACCGTAGCTCATAGAATTTAATCTCGGTAGTTAACGCGAATACACCTATCTTCTCTCTGTTGTTACTCTAGGGTGAATTGATCCAGGTTTCATTGAACTTCCCTTTTCCTCTGAACATACACACATTAGCCCAAATCTTTACAATAGTATTTTGATTATAGCCTTTCTCTGGTCGAAATTCCACCTTCTCCAAGGCATATAATTCCGCCTCTTGTAAAATGAGAAATATTTGTATGTTTTACTCATTCTTCAACGATATTTATTCAGTTTCAACTAGTTGAAAACCTTGTAGTTGGCCACTCTTCCTCCTAGCATCTACTAAATAGACTTAGTGATATCTTCACAGCAACTTCACGCTTCACATTTAAACATTCATCATTGAGCGACACCTAGAGAATAAGAACAAAATTTGACTAACTCAACATCCTAACAAAAAACATATGCACAGAAAAGTCTTTATTAAGGCCAATGTTTGACACTGGATACTCCTGATTAATTGTATACATATATTTAAAATAATATATTACATTTAAGGATACACACAACAATATTGTGGCACTTAGCAGTTCCTTTTTCTTCTTAACTGATTTTAGGAAGTTATATAGAAGCTTTAATATCTATTACTTCAGCTGTGAGCAATCTGATGCACGCCCACACATGCCAATAACAGAAGATTTTCAATTATTTTTCATAAAGATTATTAAGAGATTGTACATAGAGTATTAGCCCGTTGAAGAACAGTATATTTGCCTGAAAACTTGCAAATTCAAAATAAAAAAAAAACTTTTTACCTGATTTTTATTTTTTCAAATAATTTCTGGGTAACTATTACTCACATATAGAAGCTGTCCTTAGTTAATTTATCTTTCGCAGAATACATCAATGAGAGAGAAAAATGAATACTTAGCGCCGAATTTTGAGTATAAATCTTCTATATCTTTCTATATTCAAAACTATTTTAAAGGCGTAAGATTCTTTTTGATATTAAACAATTTCTACTGCCCTTACTGCAATGGAAACATTAATGAGAGGGCCTGGCTCATCAGTGGTGAACCCTCTCAGAGGTTTCGCCAGTTTAATCTACCATACCGCTGTTATATTGCATTTTTGGAACTTCCTTTTAAAAATGCAATATAACAGCGGTATGGTAGATTAAACTGCGAAACCGCTGAGAGGGTTCACCACTAATGAGCCAGGCCCTCTCATCAATTTTTCCATTGCAGTAAGGGCAGTAGAAATTGTTTAATATCAAAAAGAATCTTACGCCTTTAAAATAGTTTTGAATTTTGATAACAGATGGCGCGCTAGTGCATCATATTATAAATCTTTCTATATTGTTCTACATCTGGTTATATAGGTACTCGTAAAAAAGTATATCTCAACTATATATTTTCACATAATTTATATTTATATATATTTTATAATCAAAAACTGCCAATATCTTCACTATTAAATCATTGCCAAATTTGATATTTTAGAAATTAGTAGATAAAAATATGACTACACACCATCTTCATTAAACATGGTATACAACAATATATTTAACGGTACAATTATAGTAATATGGTAGTAATCATAGAGGATTATCTCTCTTTCTCAAGTTCATCAGAACGTAATACAAAATTGTACACTTGGCAAACAAAGAAAACACAATAACCATTAAAACATAAATTCTATCAGTCATTTAGAAACCGATCTACTAACATGAAGCTAAACAATTGGTCAAATTTAGCAATTTAATGAGAAAATGGCTTTTTGTCTCTTCCAGGAAGTAAACAATTAACTATTCTTCTGTTGCTAGTTAATTTATAACTAATTTTGTTTGGCAGACGATCCGTCAAGATGTGTAGACAAATTAACTCGAATCTTTTCATTTTTCTTACTTAGTCGATTAGTAAGTTATTTGTTTGTTTGAGTCCTCCTCGTATATAGGGCTTGAACACAATACTTCAAATCTTATAATCAACAAAGATATTGCACGATACCTCAAATATTGAATTTGATTGAGGTCTAATTTAGCTTATTCGTAATGAAGCTTGATAAAAACAGTTAATGAAATGATTAACCTTTGCATGATTGTTCCCTTATTAATATAGGATTTCGGAGGAAATGAAGTGGTGTTGCGCATTCTCCTAGCTGATTTAGCTCTCTCCTTTGCCACTAGATGGCTTTGAAGAGCATTGACCTCTTGTATATTGATTGACTAATAAAAACGATTTTAATAAGTATATTAAGATAATTGTATAAAATATGATATTTTCTTATTTATTTAATAGAGAGTGAGAGCTTACTAGTGTTTTAATAATAATAATGATAATTCATTTTTCTGAGCATTCCAGCACAAAGGCCACAAGAAATAAGTATTAAAAGAGAAAGAAGCTAATGAAAATGAATGATTGGTATTACACAACACTCGATTGTTTTATATTATTATTATATATCTATATATATAAAAATGATTGTTTGTATGTTTGTCTGTTGGTCTGTTTGTATGCATGGTATACAAATTCGCATTAGTTCACTAATTCAAACCAAAATTTCCATACATAGGTAGAAAATAACGCGGATGACGATATGCTATTTTAAAAAATATATAAATCAATTATTAAAGCCATATATCCAAATTATTCTACTTAGCTCACGAGCAGTGCCCTCTAGAACGCGTGGCGGTCTGACGGCGAGGGGCGCCCATTGGCTGCCGGCGAGCACGTGACTTCCTTGCCCCCCCCCCCCCCCCCCTCCGAGAAAATGGAATCGTCCGGCTGCCGGCCGGTTGGCCAGTTCAAGTTCCCACCGAGCGCGGTCCTGGCGTTGGTGACACAGCTGTGCCAAGTGCCAAAAAAAGCCTCGCGGGTGACCTCCGGGAACTACGTCCATCTTCTATATGTAAAATATATTTAATCGTGTAAACCCGGGCGTTGCCCGGGTCATTCGTCTAGTATTCAATATAAATGCTAAAAATGGAGATTTGAATATTTTTCTGGAAGAATGATAAGCCTATAGAATCATAATTTGTCTGGTAAATGGGGTATGCTGAAGAAATTTGAACTTTTGAAATGTTGAACATGTTTGGCCTTGAGTGACAATACACTGTTGTGAAATAGGTAAAAGATAAACGGCTTATAGAAACTTTTGAGAAAATTTAGAATTTTCTTAGCGATGCAACGAGTCTTTAACTGGAGTTAGATTGGATTGTGTTACTTTCGAATAATTCACCGATGTTCGAGTTTTTGTTCTATATCAGAAGAGAAAAACTTCGAATGGGATTATATTCACATAAGGGTCTAATTTGAATCGTATTTTGTCATCAAATTGATTAAATATATTTTCATCAGAACATCTTGCTCTGTAATTTTAGAATATTCTAATGGGGGTCGTTGGAAGGGTGGTTTGAGCCGTTGGTTTTCGACCGCTAAGACCCTGGATCTAATCCCTCAACGAGCACTTTTTCCTGATTAAAAAAATGCTCCAATGGCACCCGATTCTTGCAAAACTCCAAACCCACCAGCAAGTGCAAGTAACTAAACGGGGCTCTGGCACATTTGAATATAGTAAAAGTAGTCGCCAACTGTTACCCACCATGATTATCATTGCCTGTACCACGTGTACTAGGGTTAAGCAAAAATAATGATATTTTAATATTTCACTAAAGAATATGAAAATGGATTAAATTTGGACTGATTAGTGTCACATAACTGGTAAAACTTTTCAGAAGCTGTCATTACGCAAGTTTTTTCAGAGAAAGGCGAAAGAGAGTGCATCTGTTATATATCCTATCGACCTGCCCCGCAACATCTGCTGTCCTGCATGCAGACTACTGAAAAAAACCTTTGAGAAAACCCGAAATTGACAATAGAAAATATGAGATTCTGGAACCTGATGATGTTGTTGTTGTCGTGTCCATTGGAGAGTCTCAGATGTCTCCATACATCTCTATAACAGTAGTCGCGATGTCCATTATCTTGAGTGTGAAAAGCTGCTGCTCTGGGTCCATGTCAATTTTCTGCAAGGCTGCGGCCATTTCTGAAGCATGGGAATATGTGGGTAGGTGTTAATTCCCCATCAGGACAGTTGTTGCATGTCCTGTAGATTCTTGTGCCATCTGGATGTATTGTCATTTCTTTATAGTGTTTTGTTCTGAGGATCCTGTGATTATGATCATCTGAATTATATCAGAGGGAATAGGTAACGACGATTTCAGTATTGTTATATTCATATATTTAAAGTATTGTTCATATATTCAAAATGTTATATATACACAGAAGCTTTTGCTAATATCCTTCATAACGAGTTACTTAAAGATGTCGCGTGTATAATCAATATACTTTCAAAACAAAGAGACATCAGTGAATACAGGCACACATCCTCTCTCAATTATTATATTCAAAAAAAAAATTGTATTTTATATTAATAAAAAAATAAGTCCTTTACCAATTATTTCAATTTATGTTTACCTTAAAAAATGTTAAAACTAAATATATCAGTCTCTATCAAATAGAGTCCTACAATATCAAATTTATTGGAAATTTCAACAAATTCTGACGCGTATTTATTTTTCGGCAATAAAGAAATTTGCTACTGCCCTTTCAGCAATGTTAAATACAGAGGGTGTTTCCTTTCAAATGAAACGATTTCAAACGTCCGTTAGAACTTTATTTTTCGAACGTGAATTTTTTTCATGTGTTCTATGTGCTTCCCCTTCTTCTTGGCTATCTCCCTGCATCGGACTTTCCAAGCTGCGAACACTTCCTTGACTTTGGATAGCGAAACATTCGACCACTCCTCTTGTGCGGCTTTCCAAAGTCCGGCCTCAGTTTTGGGACGTCGGTTGAAGAGCCGTTGTTTCAACATACCGAACCCGTAAAAATCCAGTGGGCTGGCGTCGGGAGACTTCACTGGAATGTCCGAGTTCCTGATAAAATTTAGGCCTAGGGTGTCCTTCATTTCTTGTAGGAACTGTTGGGTTTTGTTGGAGGTATGGGAAGAGGCTTTGTCGTGATGAAGGAACACTTTGTCCATTTCCCCTGGGTAAAGGTCCTTCAGTTGTTCGATGACAGGTTTCAGAACGCATTCTATATAGAATTCTGAGTTCACCTTCACCTTCGATGGAACCTTTATGAGCGGAAGGACTCCACGGCCAGTCATTACCCCGACAACCATGAAACCTTTAGGGAAAGTTTCGGAGCATTGGTGAACCCAATTATCCGGGACCTGATTGCCTCTTTTGATGTAACAGATCTTCCGGATTCCATTGCAATACGTCACATACATCCATGCTTCGTCCAATGTTGCAGTATATTCCGATCTGGAACCGGCCAGGTGTTCCTCGTAGAGCTTCCGGGCATTCGTTGCACGGTTTTTCATGTGGAAAGGGGTGAGCTTGTGAACCTTGCCTTTTCGTCGGGTATCCAGTTCCAAATCTTTGTGAATGATGTTATTTATCGTTTTTAGCGATGTTCCACACATTCTGGAAAGTTGGCGCTGAGATGGTGGATTTTCAGTAGTTGCTAGCCGCTTTACCTTGGAAACCGTGGCGGGGGTCCGCACCGGACGTGGTCGATCGATTTGAAATTTTTGCCCATTGGATTCAGCTTCCCTTTTCTTTCCGATGCCATTTACTACCCTACATATTGTAGCTTTGCCAACATCTAGTCCTTCTGCTTTTAGCTTTTTCACTATGACGCTATAACTGTTTCCTTCTTTGGAAAGGGTCCGAATTGTTTGTTCGACTTGGAACGTTAGTCTCTCTCCCCCCATGTTGCAAAAATCATGATACCTGATGAAAATGAATTCTCCAGAAGATTCTAGATCTATTGGAACCAGTGTCGTGTGCAGCATGCCTGCACGTGCAAAACGCGAGCGCTCGAAAATCGTTTCATTTGAAAGGAAACACCCTCCGTATAATGGAGGGACCAGCTCTCATCATTAGCGAACCGGCTTGGAGGGTTTACCACTGATGAGCCAGGTCCTCCAATTATTTTTATCATTGAAGTAAGCGCAGTAGAAAATAGCATTATTGTAAAATAAAAAATACACGTCAGAAATCGTTCATATTTCGAATAAAAGATGACGCGCTAATTTATCAAGTTAAGCCAGACCCTACCATTATTTTATGATTGCAGTGATTGAAAATTGTAATTAAAAAAATCACAAACAAATAACTATATAACCTTAGAATAGATAATATCCCAGTTCTCATTAGATAACTCTAATATGTAAGTGTTCAAATTATTTTAGATTATGGAAAAAAAGAGGGAATATCAATGATGCAATGGGAAAAAAATCACAATGAGTTCTCGTGTTAAAAGGGACACGTTCCTTCAATATTGGTGCGATTGGTTTAATTGCCCCCAAAGTTCGTTAGTTACATCCCTTTTCCCATAGTGATTGTCTCTTTTTGAGGTCTTTTTGTCTTTAGGGGACTTTTTAGTAATTAGGGCCGATCATTTTTCTCTTTCAAACAATCGGCGGTAGAAAAAAAATAAATCTGCAAATAGCTTGAAATTGAATTTGGTATTTAAGGATTCTGTGTCAGATTAAAATGGCCTTTCCCATCTATTGAACATCTTGGGGAGAAAAACGAGTTGAAATAAGATACCACTAATTGTTCTTTCTCTTAATTTCTAAGGATAGCGCGATTCTTTTATGCCTCTTTTTTACTATTGATCTTTTCTTTGAATATTTTGACATTCTATAAAGATGGGAGGAATGAATTGTATATTTTCACATTCTAATCTTTCAAGAGAATTATAAATTTATTTTTATTTTTTATAATGTGAAAGGAATTCTGTGAATAAATATTGATACATCATGATATATGTGTTTTGAAAATTCGAAAATATTAATATTATAGACGCGTATGATTCTTTTAAAAATAATACAATTTCTACTGCCCTTATTTCAATGGAAAAATTAATGGGATGGCCTGGCTCATCAGTGGTGAACCCTCCCAGCGGTTTCGCTAGTTTAATCTACCATACCGCTGTAAGAATCATACGCGTCTATAATAGTTTCGAATATTCATAACAGATGACGTGCTAATGCATCATAATATATGTGTTTATCTTTCCAATAAAATTGTAACATTGATTTAAATTATCTAAAAAATAATATATATTTATATATTCTAATTATTTGTATTATATTTCTTTTCTAAAGAGTGAGTGTGTTTAATAATGTACAGTATTATATTTGACTCTCTCTCCTCACTGTGACAACACATCACTTGAACGTTGGCGAAAGGACCGGTGATATCTATGGATACGAAGACTTGTTAGTACCAACTATAAGGAAGACAACGAACAAACAGAATAACCATTAAAGGAATTCTCTTATTATTTACCTTTTTATTTACATTGATCATGGAAGCCTACTCGGGAAACATGTACCACCTAACGAAAGAAGAAACCAAGGTTCATATCCCTACAAAATTGCAATCTGCTGTAGCAATGTTAAAAATTAAAATTTTAATAGAAACCGTCCACTAATTACTTTATCTTACAATATTCGGACGTTTTACATGCAGCAGAAAAGCTCGTAGAATGTCCCTAAGTCTCCCTTCAACGTTTTCATAACAAAAATAATCACACTAAGTACATTTCAGATTCCGTAAGTCCGCTGTCTCTCTGTATACGCTGATAAGGGCGATAAAAGTAAAATGAATTGCGCATGCGCACAAGATAATTCTAGGAAGCTGGGCAGAACCAATGAATTGAAGTAGAACATGAAATTATAGGGATGTCTCAAGAGAATTTACCATTTTACAAACACTATATCGTGAACCTAAACTAAACTTAACCTAACCTCTTATGGCTAATAAACATTTTACGCTAGAGTTAGTAAACATGGGCAACGGTTCCGATACCTTCCGGAATTTTATAATATAAGCATTATAGCACCCTCTATCGTTTGAATGTGTGATAAATCATTCAATGCAATTTTTGTTTATGATAAGCGGTTATATCACAATGTTGACTAGATTGAATGTATAAACAGTTAAAATGAGAATGGATCGTGTTTTTATGCGAAAAGACAACAATTCCCCTTTTTTAAAATGTATCAAAATAATGAAAATCATCTCGTAAATTCTGTTCAGTGAATAAGCCACAACACAAGATTTGCAAATTTGAAACAAAGGCCAACATGTATACAATTATTTTGTATATATACTTTGAACTATAGATCATCAATATAGGAGCGGTTTCGATTTTGACATACCTACCCAAGAAGTTATTAAATAGGACATATCTACCAAAGCTAGTTTTTAAATATTCCTGATCTGTAAGATATGCTCAAAAGGTACTAAATAACTCAAGGGTTTGAATGCAATCTTGAATATAAAAGTATATTTTAACTCTCGTAGCGCTATTTTATGCGTGCTAAACTGTATATATGCAAATAAGATGTTTTTGCCCTAATGATTTATTCTTTCCTGTCACTTGACTTTAATCTGCCAATCAGCGTATTATCTTCCTTTGTTCCTTTATCACCTTTGCATTATAAACTGATAGATTTATATTAGTTCTTATTTACTTATATCTGTGCTTTTCAAAGAGAGAAAATTTCATTTAAGGATGTAATAATAAATTAAAATTATATTTTTCATATATTTATATGATATTGATTCGACACTTGATCTTCATATTCTGAATCAATACTACTTATTTGAAATTTATTTTCAAATATATTTTTATTTTGTGAATATAAAAAAGAAATAATTCTATGAATCAGGAAATATTATATTCAGGGAAGCTTTCGAAAAGCTGGAGTCAATTAAATCAGATTTTTTGTAAGAACATCTTTCCTGTATATAATTTTTTCTCAAGTTATATTCTGTCTTCTTATCTATTGGTGTTGGACGCTTAGTAGAGTGCATCATTATATCTGGTTTAAGGCTTAAATATCTTCTAGTTTTCTACAATATCCCTGTCATCTAAGCTAAATATCTTGATACACCTAGTTATACAATATAATATAATGCGGCCCGTGATTGCAAAACGACATTCGAAAATTATCCCGCATGTGTTTCTTTTCAACGAAAAATCAAAATTTATTTTAAGGAGAAATAACGCTTATTTCCAACCTTAGGGATGAGGTATGAAAGGATGAATTGTGAAGAGTAATGATAAACGAAAATAGACCTAGTTACGAGGTGTGTTCAAAAAGTATCGCGATTTTAGTGTTTTTTCAAATATTATTTATTTATTAATGAATACCTATTTTGTCCCCTTCAAAGTAATCCCCATGAGATATTATACACTTGTGCCAACGGTTTTTCCAATCTTCAAAGCACTTCAAAAAATCATTTTTTAAAAATCTTTTCAGCTCCTCCTTCGATGCCGTCTTTATCTCGTCAAGCGTAGCGTAACGTCGTCCTTTCATGGGCCTCTTCAGTTTAGGGAACAAGAAAAAGTCACAGGGGGCCAGATCTGGGGTATACGGTGGCTGCGGCATCATTAGTGTGTTGTTTTTGGCCAAAAAGTCGCGCACAAGCAACGATGTGTGAGCAGGGGCGTTATCGTGGTGCAAAAGCCAATTTTTGTTCTTCCACAAATCCGGGCGTTTCTGGCGGATTGCTTCGCGCATATTGCGCATAACTTGCAGGTAATATTCCTTATTGACCGTTCTACCCTGTGGCAAGAACTCATGATGCACCACGCCCCTGCAATCGAAGAAACCAGTCAGCAAAACGTTCACATTCGACCGAACTTGGCGCGATTTTTTCGATCTTGATTCGGGCGGCAGCTTCCATTGAGATGATTGAGCTTTGGTTTCCACGTCATAACCATAAACCCACGCTTCGTCACCAGTTATGACCCTCTGGAGCAAATTTGGGTCGTCGCGAACAGAGTCCAACATCTCATTAGCAATGTTCATGCGATGCTGTTTTTGGTCGCAATTGAGCAATTTTGGTACGAATTTCGCGGCGACCCGTCTCATGCCCAAATCATTGATAAAAATCGAATGGCACGAGCCAATCGATATGTTTAGGTCCTCAGCAACTTCTCTAACGGTGATTCGACGATTGGCCAATATCATTTTCTCCACTTCATTAATTTTTTCGTCTGTTGTTGAAGTGCTCGGGCGTCCGGCACGCTCTTCGTCGTTCACATCTTCTCGGCCTTCTGAGAACATTTTGTACCACCGATAAACGTTGCTTCGGTCCAAGGTAGCTTCTCCGTATGCCACAGTCAACATTCGGAATGCATCCGCGCACTTAATTTCGTTTTTCACACACAATTTGATACAGGTTCTTTGATCCATTTTTTTTAATAGGTAAAAATCGAAGACTATCCAAAACACCTGCAAGCAAAACAGCTGTCAACAATTAAGTGAACATTCAAAATGGCCGAGCTTGTCGGCATAAGTGAGAGACATGAGTACCAACATAAAGCCACATAACCCGCGAAAATTCAAAATTCGCGATACTTTTTAAACACACCTCGTATGTTATCGTGGTCAAAGGACTCTTAGGCATGTCAAATATTTCTTGTTGGTTCAGTGGTATTATATCACAATTGAAACTAATTTCTAATGCTTTTTCAAAAGTCTAATTTGGCAATACATTTTGAGGTTTAAATAAAGATTGAAAAGAAAACAATAAAGAAATGAGGGTAAAATATGTATGAACGTGTGATTCAGAATGAGGTAGGATAGTAGTTCGATTAACAAAGTAAGTCGACTCGTAAGACCCTTAATTACAAATATTACAAAACTCTTTGTTCGCGCTGATAATGTAATTTTGTTACTTTAGCTAAATATTAAAATTTTGATTGTTTAAAGCTGCAAGCTGACCAATAAAATCAGTCTGTTTGTAGTAAGTCTTCGAATCGGTCTAGTTCTTTGAGTCTGTGCTCCAATTATTTAGCGTTTGGAGATTCACCTAGACGAAGAGGTTTGATGTTGCTCATGTAGTCAAAAGGTTTTATAAAGAATCGAACGGCTCTAATTCAAGGATATTAATCAGCTGAAAAGGTCTGGCTTATATAGACACAGTGCACGCTCTGCCAAACCAAAACATAAAGTACCAGCCAGGTTTAGGAAGTGGCTAGGATTCCTAGCTATCGATGCTAGGCCCTCATCCACTCCCGCCTACTCTCAGTTCACCCTTATAGTTTTCGCATACCGATATACACTCATGGACAAACCTCAAGGAAGTTTTACCTTTTATCATGTATATTGGAATTCATACAATAACTCTGATGTTTTATACACAGTGACTTTTATTGAAGGCACACACAATAACCAAGTGTGAACTAAATTGCCTCGGACTACTTATTAAAAAAAAACAAGGACTTTCCACTTACTTAATTTCTGTCCATGAAGTGTTACAATCTGTTACAAAAATTCGACACACCAAAAAGGAATTGTCCGATTGGGACAGAAAATTCTGTATATAAAGAATCTGTATATAGGGAAAATTCGACTGAAATTTCAGAACAATGAATGGTTGTATTCCTGGTTTTGTTAATGAATATGTATATTCAAATTTACTGATAAGGAACTAATTTGCATATTATAAGGTATTAATATTGTTCGTGCGAATAAGTCAATATGATAATGTTTAAGTGAATTACTCTATTCACAATTATCTCTGTAAATAATATCAGTATTTGACGCTGATACTTTGGCAAAAATACAAGATAATTAAACAAAAAATAAGAAAAGATCAAATATGCGAAATAAACTATAGGTATAAATTACAAAAACTATAACAAGATTCAGAATGAAACACTATAAAGATATGACAATACATCCAGATGGCACAAGAACCTATAGGACATGTAACAACTGTCCTGGTGTGGAACTAACACCTACCCGCATATTCTCATGTTCAGTATTGGCCGCAGCTTTGCAGAAATTATACATGTACCCAGAGCAGCAGATTCACACACCCAAGATAGTAGACATTGCTACTGCTGTGATAGAGATGTATGGGGATATCTGAGGTTCTTCATTGGACACGACAACAACAACTATTATCGCTTCTTCTGCGTCACTACACACTACCACTCTACTGGAATAAAATAATAATATACTTTTATAAAAAAACATTGGTTATAAAAACATTCACTAAGGTAAAACCGGGACAAAGAATGATCAGATTCATATTCTCATTGAAAATTATTGAATACTTTTTATAACATAATTTTTTATTTCTATGTATAGTTATCCTATATAAAAGTTATTTAAACATTATAATCTGAATTTTCATCATTAATATAAAAATAAACTGAATTATAAAATTAATTAATTAAATTGTTAAATAAATGATTGTCACACAAATATATACTTAACCATTTTAATATTATAGTAGTAAAATAAATATTTTACACGTTTTATAATAATATATTTTTTACGATATATTATATAAAGAATGAAAAATAAATATAATTAATGCATAATTAAAAATGCTAAAAGGTCTTTGAAAAATCATAAATATTTGTAGAATAAAATAAACGTTAAAGTTTCAATGAATTAAAAAGGATCAAAATAAAGAAAACAAATTCCTTTTTCAGCCGAAATAAATATCAATCGAAAATTTTAAAATAAATATACACTTACGAACTGATTTTAATTGATTTATTTTTCACAAATAGAGATAGCTATAAATGAAACATTAGATCTAATATTTTTATTCCATTAAGAATTCATTTAGAAACAAAACAAATAATAAAAAAGTAAATTATGGATTAATTCTATTTTCCCGCCCATTTCCGCACATAAAATGATTTATAAACATGATATTTGTTTTAAATTAGTTCATAAATATTTCTCGCCTACTAAAAAATTGAGATTAAGGAATTTTTTTTTTATCTCGATTGCTTCTAATGCAATGAATATTTTTGGAAAAAAAAAGAGAAAGGAAAAAAATAAACCCCATTTATATATAAAAAAGAGGAAAAAACGTTAGCAACATTGGAAATGGAGTTAGATCAGGTTGAATCAAAAAACAATTTAAAATTTAAATTTGTGGAAAAGAGAGAGTGTCTGTGGTAAATAGGGGGGGGGGGATTTTTTTTTTCAATGAGAGAAAATTTTTAGTAGGGAAAAACATTCCAAATAATTTGGTTCAACAGATTCTTCTAAATGTATTTTCAGGTGTTGATTGCATTTTTGTCGAATGGGGACTTATACATTAGAGGGATTGTGGTTTGATGTAGTGGGGGAGGGTGAAAGGGAGATGTAGAAAGATAAAAAAAGAGGGATTATTTTACGTTGAATCAGTAATATATTAAAAAAGCGGGTTGAATGTGCATTTGGAAGAATGATTAAAGATTTATACGATGAATTCCACCTTAATATCTCATTATAAAGTCGATTCAGCAATCCACCTGGCCATTCCCAGCCCAATATCGTGCTGGAAACCGCTTTCCATTTTTACCAAGGGAAGAAAAAAAAAATTCGATTATTTAAAAGGCTAATTTAACTCAGCTCCGAGTGGAGTTTTATGCTTACATGTTAATTTCGAATCACACCTTGGAATGTGCTTGATGGCGATTGGTCTAGAGCGTTTTCTCTCTGATTGATCACGTGATTGGTTGATTATCCATGCGTGATTCTGATTGGATGATAAGTACTCCCTATATATATATATATTAGGAGTTGGTGGTGGTGCTTGAAATGTGCAATCAGCTTTTATTAAGACTCGATGATATAAAATAATATGATGTTTTAAAAAAAGAAATGGATGAGAAGAAAAAGACTGATGGCAAATTTCACCCCCTATAATATATATATATATATATATATATATATATATATATATAAAGAGACAAGAGTCGCCTCTCCCGTCAAAATAGACGTCTAAAACCAAACGCCATTTATTGACCGTCGCCGCAACTAACGGCCTCGGGTCGGTGACAAAGCCACAACACCAGCTTTGGCAAACTGAAAAGCGTCCATCTAGAGACCATGGTTTCGGGCTAATGGCCCTCGTCAGTCTAGGGCGGACTTTATTCCATGAGATCCACACGGGATCTAATGGAATCTTGACAATCTGCCAAAGAGGTGTTTTGCTGGCAGAGTGTCTGGGCCATATCTATGGCTAAAATATAGATGGAAATTTTTAGACGTCTATTTTGACGGGCGAGCGACTCTTGTCTCTTTAGATCCATTTCCTCCCGGCAAAATTTCCATCTATACACGTAACGGCCGGGGTGAAAGCGTGAACTTGTTATAACCCTA
The DNA here is from genome assembly GCA_030710605.1 of Cordylochernes scorpioides. Taxonomy (NCBI): domain Eukaryota; kingdom Metazoa; phylum Arthropoda; class Arachnida; order Pseudoscorpiones; family Chernetidae; genus Cordylochernes; species Cordylochernes scorpioides. The sequence goes on from CP092875.1 coordinate 76,416,928, forward strand.
TATTGTTACATAAATAATTAAAAACCTTTTGATACCCAAATAATAATATATAATCATTCGTTTTAATCATCATTAATTTACAACTATCTTTCATATAAATTATATTTAATTCTACTTATTCGTTCAATAATAGCTTGCTATACTGACATTATACTCTCAATTCGACATTATACTCTCAAATCAACATCGACATTTTCTATAACTTTCCTTGAAAAAATATTATAAAACCTTTCTATATACATATATATATATATATTTAAAAGGCTAATTTAACTCAGCTCCGAGTGGAGTTTTATGCTTACATGTTAATTTCGAATCACACCTTGGAATGTGCTTGATGGCGATTGGTCTAGAGCGTTTTCTCTCTGATTGATCACGTGATTGGTTGATGGAGTTGACACCAATCCACAACTTAATTTAACAATTCCTAAAGAAGCACTTAAAGAATTACTCGACTTATGTTTATCCTTCAGTTATTTCAGTTACAAAAACCAGCAATATAAACAGATTAAAGGCCTTCCAATGGGCAACCCAATTTCTTCTGCCCTCGCCAATATTTATATGAATCATATTGACAATATTATCATTTCAACCAAACATCTCAAAATAATAGCCTGGAAACGATATATTGACGACATCATTTGCATCAGTCAAAATAGCAACCTCGACAATATTCTAACCTTCCTCAACAGTTTAAAGCCATTTTTAACCTTTACATACGAAATAGAAAATAACAGCACTTTGGCCTTCTTAGACATCAAGCTCACCAGAATAAATAGCAAAATAGAAACCAGTATATATAGAAAACCAACGCATACAGGCAAATATCTCAATTTTAATTCATTTGGCCCCATTAATCATAAAATATCCGTTATAAAAACACTATCAAAAAGAATTTCCACCCATTGCTCCTCAAATATTAAAAATAATAAAGCTGAACAAAACATATTTTACAATGAGATGAAAAATAATGAATATCCTTCAAATTTCATCAAGAAACATATATATAAGCCCACCAACAGTCCTAGAAACAATAGTGAAGAACCGAATAAATACTGTGCACTGCCATACAATTATGGCATTAAAAGAATAACAAGAATACTTAAAAATTACAATATCAAAACCCGATACAAAACCACAGCAAATCTGAAAGAAATTCTACGCCATCCAAACACTAAACATAATAGCATTCATCAATTTAAATCAAACATAGTATATCGCATTCCATGCAAATCATGCCCTGCAACATACATAGGAGAAACCGGTAAAACTCTTGAAGAAAGAGTAAATCAACACAAAACAGCTTTTAAAAACCATAGCCCATTATCACTTTTAGTAGATCACGCACTCAAACAGGACCATATACCAAATTTTGAAAAAACAGAAATTATATATAACAACATTCAAGATAAACATTCAAGACTCTTTTTAGAAAGTTGGACCTCAATGAAAGATACCAACAGTATTAATAGAAAAATTGACATACCTCCGTTATATCTACAGTTCAAATCGATTTAAAATTATTTTATTATACTTATTAGGAATTATATATTATTTTTTAATTTTTATAAATGTACATATATAGTCTATTCTTATTAATATTTTTTGTGTGTATATATTTTAAATTTTATCCCCACAGAGTTACAAATATTTATATATCGTCGCGTGAAGGCATCACGTGATGAACCAAAGCAGTTTAAAAACAAGAAAAGCCCTGACGAAGTTAGGCGTACAGCCTATTGAAATATTGGCATTTATATTAAATAAAATGTTTATTTTATTTTTGATCCAAAATATGCTATTCAATTAATATATATATATATGTATATAGTTTCCTTTTATCTCTGATTAGAACGAAATTTCATAGTACATGTTCAAAATTCGAACTCTTATCTCTAAATGTACATTTCAGAGAAGTTTAAAGAAGGGTTTGCATTAGTAATAGTTAACACTAATTAGTATGAATCGTCCTTCAACTTTATTCTATATGTAAATAGATATATTTTTAAAAAAGATAGAATTTTTGTTTCAATATACATTCATGGACAACACTTAAGGAAGTTGAACCTTTTAGCATGTATATATCGTGATTCAGATAATAACTCGGAAAGTTATTTGATACACAGTGACCTTTATTGAAAACATACGAGATAACCAAATGTGTGAACAAATTTGCCTCTGTCTTCTTAAAAAAAGGAGATACCGGTTATACCAAAGACACACTTTACACTTCTTCATGTTTTGTACATAGTGTATTGAGTAAATATTGTCAATGCAAGTTTTATGTGGGGCACTCTCACGTCAAAATAGATTAAAATACTCTTCGCCATCTATTGACGGTTTCTGCAATCTAGCCGGCTTGAGTCGATCACAAGGTCACTAAACCAACTTTGGTATGGTATTCGCCTCTCTCTATTTGACTAAATAGTATGTCCAAATTCGTTTATTTAATCTTTTCACTATTGAATATTTGAGTTTTTAGGGTGATATCTGCTTTATATAATTTAAATGTACAAAGGTTATATGTTCTTAAAAATAAGTTACACTTCAGCTAGAAATGTTTTAATTTTCTCTGAGAAAATAACTTTTTTTGACCGAAGTGCCTCTTATATTTAAAAACTATGAATGCTGACCAGGCAACCTCTATCTTCAAGTTCTATGCTTGTTTTTATAGTAGACTTTAGAGGGAAAATTGGTTCACTTTATAAAATTAGAATATCCAGATGAAAGGTACTATACTCTTCTTCTTCCTTATCTCTACTCAATCATATTAGGGTCTGGGTGAAGTAGAATGCATCTGCCTTTGTCATTAAGACTGGGAGCACTACTCAGTGGGAGGCCGACTTAGTGGTACTATACTAATTCCGTTCTCTATTTTATATATATTGGACTTGATTGTCACAGCTGATCATTGACTACATCTTCAAATATCGCAGCGGCAATAGTTGGGATTGACTGCTTGACAAGAGGAATCGCGATGGCCGAAATATTGCTTCAGTCTGTGGCTATGCTCTAATCCTTCCATAGTTTAGCTTCTAAAATATGACCGTTTTGTTCCTGGATCTCAGAAACTTTGTTTTCTTCTTCAACAAACACAACTGTTCGGCGTTGCATTCCTCGAGCGATGTATTCAGACAATAATTCTGAAATATATTTGATACATTGTGAACTTTATTGAATACACACGAGAAACCAAAGTGTGAAAATAATTGCCTCTGTCTTCTTCTTCTTCAAAAAAGAGCGATGGGCAACCGCGAGCGTTTACCTAGAAGTGTTTGTACATTCATGGACAAACTTAAGGAAGTTGTATATTTTAACATGTATATCGGTATTCAGACAATAATTCTGAAATATATTTGATACATTGTGAACTTTAATGAATACACACGAGATAAAAAAGTGTTAAAAGAATTGCCTCTGTCTTCTTCTTCTTCAAAAAAGAGCGATGGGCAACCGCCAGCGTTTACCTAGAAGTGTTTGTACATTCATGGATAAAACTTAAGGAAGTTGTACATTTTAACATGTATATCGGTATTCAGATAATAACTCTGAAATATATTTGATACATTGTGAACTTTATTGAAGACACACGAGAAAACAAAGTGTGAAAAGAATTGCCCGTCTTCTTCAAAAAAAGAGCGATGGGCAACCGCGAGCGTTTACCTAGAAGTGTTTGTACATTCATGGACAAAACTTAAGGAAATTGTACTTTTTAACATGTATATCGGGTTTCAGACAATAACTCTGAAATATATTTGATACATTGTGAACTTTATTGAAAACAGACGAGATAACCAAATGTGAAAAGAATTGCCTGTCTTCTTCTTCTTCTTCTTCAAAAAAGAACGTCTTCGATATCAAATACTTTTCACTTCCTTGAACTTTGTTCATGAGTGCACTTATTGTGTGAGCCAACACTCTAATGTATTTGCTCATCTTGGACCTCCTTATCCAGTCTGATCAGACAGAATCTTGTGAGGAATTCGTAGTTTAGTTCTGTAAGCGAAGTCTTTAGCCTAGAGGCCAATTTATTGGACTCATCTGTGATGTTTTGGTATTAAAGATCACCTTGCCGCTGATGTTGTTGATGTATACCACGTCTTGAAGCTACAAGGGGATTCTAAACCTTCTCTTGGCCTCTCTCGATTTCAGGATGACGTGGGTCTCAAATGTTCATGCCAGGATTATAGAAGAGTCTTTAGAATGAACATATTTACTATTGAGGGTTCTCAATATAGATGCTGTTTCTCTTTCCTTGAGAGACGACCTAGTGTTTAGTCCAGCTACTTGACCAGCTCGGTAACTCCAAGGAAGAGGCTCCAAGGACGACTATCTATTGTCCTAAACTTATCCAGAAATTCTTTCTTATTGAAAAACACGCTCAATTTATTCATTAAAATAAATTTACATATTTCTTTCTCTTAGTTTTTAAGTTACAAATATATTTGCATAAAAATAAAGTTGATTACTCTAGTAGTCGTAACATTTACACTGTTTGGCCTTCGTTACCTCAACTGATGCCATTGACATTGCAGAAGTAAAGAGGTAGATTTGTCTTCTTTAAAAGCATCTTAAAATAGTTGTTCATCTTTTAGGGACGATAATAAATTGAAGCTCTCATGGAAACAGATGTTTTTGGCGGGTAGTCTATATTGGTGTCAGCAAGAATGGTATCAAATCTGTAATATGTTTTTGTTTATACTTATTATTGATGAAATATATATTTTTATATAAAAGACTTATTTTATTTATCTTAAGTGAACAAAGTGCAACATACTAATAATGTAAATTTAGATGTATTTTACATATTTATAAAAAACAGCAATGTTGGTCGATAGTCAAATATATTTAAACATATTATATTATATTACAGAATGTACGGTATGTAAAGTTGAAATGAATGAACGTGGTCTTAAGAAAATTTATAAGAGGTATTCATATTTATAATGGGACATTTGTTATTCAATATCTGACTTCATTAACCATCACTATGTAAGTTCAACTCCATATGCTATATTATAAATGGATTATTATTAAAATTCCAAATGGTGTAGTATATAAAAGAAGGAGACTATTTGAACTATTATCGCTTGTAAATAATATCAGTATTTGACGCTGATACTTTGGAAAAATGCAAGATAAATAAACAAAAAAATAAGAAAAGATCAAATGGACATGTAACAACTGTCCTGGTGTGGAACTAACACCTACCCACATATTCTCATGCCCAGCAATGGCCGCAGCCTTGCAGAAAATTTACATGTACCCAGATAAGCAGTTTTACACACCCAAGATAGTGGACATTGCGACTGATGTGATCGAAAGATGCATGGAGACATCTGAGGCTCTTAAAAGAATTGACTCTGTCTTTTTCTTCAAAAAAGAGCGATGGTCAACCGCGAGCGTTTACCTAGAAGTGTTTATACACTCATGGACAAAACTTAAGGAATTTGTACCTTTCAACATGTATATCGGTATTCAGACAATAACTCTGAAAGATATTTGATACATTGTGAACTTTATTGAAGACACACGCGAAAACAAAGTGCGAAAAGCATTGCCTCTGTCTACTTCTTCTTCAAAAAAGACGGTCTACGACATCAAATACTTTTCACTTCCTTAAATTTTGTTCATGAGTCCATTCTGATCAGGTAGAATGTTGTGAGGCACTAATAGTTCTTCTTCTTACTTTTCTCAAGAAAGAATGTGTAGTATATAAAAGAAGGAGAATATTTGGAATAGGAAAATATAGTGAAAAAAGTGTAATTAATCGACAGCCATATATTACTACACTCATAGACAAAACTAAAGGTTGTAGAAAGTCTTTAAGGGCCTTTGTCGTCTGTTTTTTTTTTTTATGATAGAGACAAAAGCAATATTGTTCACACTTGGTTATTTCGCCTTTCTTTAATAAATTTCACTGTGTATCAAATAACTTTTAGAGTTATTGTCTGAATTCCGATACACATGCTCAAAAGTACACAACTTTCTTAAGTTTTGTCTATGAATGTAAGTTTTGTTTTACGCGGAGCAATATAACTATTAAAAAAAGGAGAAAAAGGCTTCTACCGATTGATAATTTATCTAAGGTATTAAAAATTGATAATTACAATTACAATTATTTTATTTCCAAAGCGCTATATCCCGCAAGGGATACTTGCGCCAAACAAGGAGAGAAGTTTGTTTACATAAGTTATTTACATTATTCAACGAATAAAAACATTAGAAATTCAGATTTTGTAGAAATTTTACAATGTATTTACAAAATGAATTGAAATTTAGATATGATTTTTTATCGGAAATCAAATCGTTTAAATTATAAACAACTAGTTCATTCTTCATTCTATAATCTTGAAATGCTGGGCAATCGATCAGTAGATGTCTTGAGGTTTGTTCCTCCATACCACAAAAGCAACTTGAATCCTCCACTGCCTTTATTCTATTTAGAAAACTTTTGAAATTTCCGTGGTTTGTAACAAATTGAGTATTATAAAAATTTGGACGAAAGTATTTAGGGATTTCTTGGGGAAAAAAGCTTAAGAAAGTATTATTTGCTTCGTTTTTCAGAACATTCATTCTTGATTTGAGAAAGGTATCTATAATTCCTGGAATAAATGGGTCATAAATTTGTTGATCATCTGGGGATAAGTTTCTCAGATCAGATATCATGATTCTGGATTCGATAAAGTCTGATATCAAAGGAATGTTGGCCAAACTATGAACACAGCTATATGATGTGGATTTATAGGCTTGTATACACCATGTCAGTATTTGATATTGGGTTGAATTTAGTTTTTGTAAACATTTTTTATTTAAATATTTGAACCAAATTTCGGCTCCATATGTAAGTATTGGTCTGAAAATGGATTTATATAAAGTTAGCCTTTTCTGGGTGCTTAAACCCCAAGATTTCCCGCAAATTGAGAAGAGATAATTTTTAAAACGTTTTGTACGATTTACTATTTCTTCTATGTGGTATGTAAAATTTATTTTGTTTCTTCTTCTGTGATTTGCAATTATTATTCCTAAAATTTTGGTCTTCAGAGTTGGTATGATTATTTCATTATTAAATTTGATTGGAATTTTTTCTTTGTTTTGTAAATAAAGTATATTAGTTTTTTCTAGACTTATTTCAAGTTTGTTACTCTTACACCATACATCAATCGTATTTAATGCCTTTTCTATAACTAATTTCAGGTCTTTGCAATTGTTGTGCCAGCATATAATTGATACATCATCCGCATAACATACCACTTCACTATTAGGAACTTGATATTTGATCAAAAGATCGTTTAGTAATATTATCCATAGTAGTGGAGATAGCGGGCCACCCTGCGGACATCCCTTTGTAATTTGTTTATTTATTGTTAAGTTCTCATATGTAAATTTCGTTTTCCTCAATTTGAAATATGATTGAATAGTCCTTATTAAACTTTCCGGCATGTTATCTTAATCTATTATTTTTAAGATCGCAGGCCACCATGCATTATCAAAGGCTCCCGCAATATCTATTGTGACCAGAGCTGTCAGTTCTTTGGTTTTGTGTTCCATTATTATATCGATTATATTATTCAAGGCTGTAATAGTAGATTTTGACTTGATGAATCCATGCTGTTTGGGACTTAATAAATTGTTTTGCATATAATATTCATAAATTTTCTTTTTAATAACCTTTTCGTAGATCTTAGACAGATTAGATGTTAACGAAATAGGTCGATAGCTTTTTATTGATTCGACGTTAGATTTGTTTGGTTTCATTAGAATTTTTAAAACTGTCGTTTTCCATTCCCTTGGAAAATATCCCATCTGAATACATTTATTTAATAACGAATGTAGCACCGGAAGTAACAGAGTCTTTGCGTATTTTATCATGTTATTACTGATATTATCTTGACCTGGTGACTTTTTAACATTGCTATTGTCAATTAGATATTCTATTTCTTCGGTATCAATATGGATAGCGCTTGAATTCCTTAGAAAAGGTTCGTAACTTCTAACCAATTCTTGTTGTTGGTTGTCTTGATCAATTCTATCATCTGCAATTAATACATTTATTATGTCTGTAATGCGTTTTTCTTTTTCTGATTCTTGATTGTTATCTATTATGGAAGTCCTTTTTGCTTGTTTGAGGATTTGAGCTTTTTGAAAATTTTATATGCGTTACCAAAAGGATCATTTGATTCATTTTCTTCGATGAAAATTTTCAAACTATTTCTCTTTGCTTTCTTTATCATATTATTAAATTTGTTTCTGACTTGTTTAAATCTTGTTGCATCGATAGTCTTACTGTGATAAAATAAGTTTCTTACATAATGAAAATGTGTTTTCATTTGTTCAAGTTCTTTATTCCACCACTTTATCCCTGCATCGTATGCGTAGTTGTTTGATTTTACTTTTAATGATATGTAAGCTGCTTCTATTATGTTATCCGTGAGTTTGTTTACAACTTTATCAATATCCGTGCAATTTTCCACCATATCTGCCTCATTCTTTAATTTGATAAATTCTTGATACTTGAGATTTTTGGAGAAATTTGTCCAGTTGGCGTGAATTTCCATGTATAATTCTGTTTATCTTTTATATAATTAAATTTTGAGTGAATTTCAAATTGAATTGCCAAATGATCAGAAATATTCGTCAGTGATGAGGTGGCCCAATGTCTGATCATATTTATTGAAAGTCTATTCGAGATTGTTAGATCTACTATACTTGCCCCTCTACATGTTGGAGTTTTATCGTTGTGAATGTACAAGTGATTTTCATTTATTATTGTTTGCAATTTGTAACCATTTGAATTTGTTATTTTATCGAACCAGATTGGATGACGGGAATTGAAATCTCCGCATAGGACTATAGGGTTATTTGAATAAGTATTAATCAAGTTTCTTATAAAATCTAAGTGAGTATCATTACAGGAATTGGGATGAAGGTAAAAATTTGCGATTACTACAAACGAATTTGAGGTTATGACAGATATTGCAGTACAGAATTGATTCGTAAAATTATCTAATTTTTTGAATTTTATATTTTTATTTACAATGATTGTTGCTGTGTAAATATTTTCTGATGTCTTTGAATGAATTATTGGTGAGTCTAAATCAAATATAACCTGTTTATTTAAAACATATGGTTCTTGAAGTAATATAATATCGGGTGGATTATTATTCGTTGAAATTGAAAGTTCGTTTAAAGCTGTCATACTTTTTCTAATATTCTGTTGTAAACATTTTATGTTTCCTCTATATGGTAGAGCAGTGATCACCATGATTACAAATAACTAAATTCGTTATTCATTCCTCTTCTGAACCGATGAGATATTGAGTTCTTCTCACTGTTCTATCAACCTGCAATTTATATTGAGGACAGTCATTTGTATTTGGTTTATGGTTAATCGGACTATTCCTGAGTCTTGGATGCTTTGAACAGTTATGACATCTTAGCTCTTTTGTACAGACGTGATTGCCCTGGGCTCCACAGATACAGCATATTTGTACATTTGGACATTCTTTTGTTTTATGGTCTGGATTAAACTGAAAACAATTTTGGCATTGTTTTACTATGATTTTATCTTGTATCTGACAACGTTCCAGGTCTGTATATAATGTATTGTTCATTCTTTTCATAAGTTGATAGGCTTTTGGGGAAACTCTCAGGACTATGCTTTGGGTTGGTGTGTTAGATTTCATTACGAATAATATCTTGATTTCATCTTCCATTCCGTTCAGCTCCTGATTCATATTGCAAATCGTGTTTACAAATGTGGTTGTATCGGTTAGTTTGGAAACGTTTTTCACCACCACTGTTGGATCTCTTTGCTTTGGAACAAAAATTTTGCTTATTGTTTTTAATTCCTCAGATTTGTTCAATTCCTCTTGAAGTGAATTCATCTCTGTCATATTAGGCAATTTTATAATTACTGCGCTTCTTGTGTTAAACATTTTGTTGATTTTTATCTTTGTGCCCCTGTCTCTAATTTTCTTTATATCCTTAGAAATAGCCTGTATTATGGTTGAAGTAGGTTCATTGTTGGCTGGTGTTGCCATAAGCGTGAATTCTCTATTTTGAATTTGCTGATGTTTTACGATCAAATCTGATACATTTTCTCTTTTTGCAATTTGTGCATAAGAAGGTCTATAAACTGAAATATCCTTTTCTATTTTATCAATCCTGCTGTCCATTACCTCTTTGATGGCTTCGGTTATTGTTTCTAGTTCAAATTCCTTTTTTATTTCTGTTATGGAGGAAATACCATCTTTTATTTGGTTTATATTTGTGCCAAGAAATGTCAGATCATTTTTGGTTAAATTTTTCTGAGTACTTTTAAATTTATTTGTGAAGTATTCAAGAACTTCATCAAGTTTTAATTTAATTGAATCTACAGCTGATTCCATTTATTTAGTTTCGTATAAGAATCTAAAATAAAGAGCAGTAAATTTGCATATTTTTATAAAATGAAATTTTTGCATAAAATTTGCGGTAGTAAATTTAATTGTGTTTATTTTTAAAAATCCAATAGATTCAGCAAAGAATAATGTAGTATTACAATAACTATTAATTAACTGAATATATAATATATAATAACTATGATATAAACAATTTCAAAACAAATATTTACCGGAGCTAAGGCGACACGCAGCCGGTCGGATCAGCCTCCTAGCGGCAAAAAATAATTCAAATTTCTTTCAATATATTTGATACGCCTTTAGGAGAGTAACATTTGACTTGAAAGCTTGCTTGTTTGTCGGAATAAAATAACACTTAGTGTTAATTCTTTATTGAAACCATTTTATTAAATATTTATTCGTATTTTGGAATATCTGTGAGTGACTATTGTAAATATAAAAAATATTTATATCTTCGGCTTTATATATTTAATTAATAAATATTTTATAAGAGTATATTTTGCAGTAAAAATAAGATGAAACCCTTCAACCTACAAAAAAATAAGTGGAATATTAAAATAGTGTTTATATTCACAATTATATAATTTTAAATTATATTTGCATCATATTTTATTTTATATTTGCAATTGATATTTTTTCAAAACATATTATAAAATATATTTTTCAAAATATTATATGATTTTTCAAAAAATATGTGTTTAATATAAATATCATTTCATTTTCTATGCTACATTTTTAAAATGAATATTCAAAGTCGCATTTAATTAAAAACTTGCAGTCCTTCAAAATTATGTTTTTTAAATTAATTACACCATAGAATCCTTGAAAGTATTTTCAAACAAACACACATATTAATATGTATAAATTAAATATGAAAATATATTTTAAGTCAACACATTTGATTGAAATATATATTAATAATTTTAAAATAACCTATACAAAACTTTAATATATATGAGGATTTGAAAAATGAAAATTATTTCAATTTTCAAATTTTATATAAATTAAAGTATTAACATATATAAATAAAATATAGACGTGGGTCTATTTTTGAAACTCTGCTTTCTCTCTTTTTCACTCTTAAATGTCTATATTATTAAAAAAAACTAAAATAATAGTATATATTTTTAAATGTGTTTATTTTTATACCAATAAATAATGTAACATTAATTATTGAAAACCTATTTTTTAAGCATATAATTTATACGTAAAAGGGTGATAAAATGTTCATATAAATTTCAAAATTCAATTCTCTATATATAAATACAATAATTTATAAAATAAAATCTAAATAAATACGTAATTTATAATCGAAATAAATTTGCCATTCATTAAAATATATTGAAATTAACCAGAAAAAATAAAATTACTTCTAAATTAATGAATTTTACAATTAGTGTGTTTGAAAAAAAAAAAACAATTGTCTTCCAGAGTCGATGGCTTTCGTCTGATAAATGGACAAATTTGGTGATAAATGCTCTTTTGTCTAAAAGTTCCCAAGACAGATTTCGCAGCTCCTGACTCAAATAAAAAGAAGTTTGGAATAATATATTGTTATCTTGGTCAAGTCAAGAACGAAGCTCGTTTAGGACGCTTTCAAAACCTCTAAATTATCACCCAAAACTTTAAAATTACTATAAAGTGATAAAAAGTGAAAAGTTTTCAAACTTTCTACTTTTGTGCGAGTTGTTTTTTTATATTTAACTAATAGCTGTGTGGAAAATGATCAATAATTAATACATTTGAAACTTTTCAATACATTTTGAAAGTTTATCGTTTGTTTTTGTTCAATTGCCTATTTTTAGTTTTTTTTTAAGCGTCTGCTTTCTAAAAGAAGAAAAACTTTGGAAGGAGTATATTTCACTTTTTGATTAAAAGTCATAGCCTAAATCCAACTATCTAATATTGATCTTTTATTAATATATATTTAAATTTCCATATATGTAATTTCAAAGCAAATATTTATAATTTCAAAGCAGATATTTATAATTTTAAATATTAATATAAATTTTGATTAAATTTATGAGTTATTACAGAGGAGAGAAGTTATATTTACCGTTAGAAAAAAAAAAACAAATTTCATATTTGAAATTATTTGATTTAATACTATTAACGAAAACAATATCCGTGTTAATTTAAAAAATAATTATTATATTTACACACTCATTGTCTAAAAAAACTATGGAAACAGAAAAATGTATGCCCGGAATGTTCATTTTGAATTTATATATAATTTAGTATGTACTCTCAAAATAAATTATGAACGATTTTCTTACATGTCGGAAAAAAAAAATGGAAATAAATTATTAAAATATTTTAATTTTACATTATATATATATATATAATTGAAATCTATATTAATAAAATGCAAATTTCATAAGTGGTGTTCGCTAAAAACTTTCGTTACAATGCATCAATTTCGACCAAATTTTCAACATTTATGTAAAACGAGATGGAGCAGGTTTTGCTTAACATCAAAATATTTTTCCTAACTTTAACATGCGTAACTTCGCTGTTATCGATTAAATACAAAAAAAAAATCAACAGAGTTAATTTTATTTATATATAAATACAAAAAAAAAATTCAACAGAGTTAATTTTTTTACATACTAGCTAATAATCTCAATCTAAAAAAATATTCAAAACAAGCAATTTTAAGATAACACCATATGTAAAACAGTCGGCCAAGAAAACAACAATATAATATAAAAAGCCAACAATTAAGAATAAATGTAAGATAAAAGCCAACAATGAAGAGTAAATATAATATAAAAAGCCAACAAATGAAGAATAAATGTAAGATAAAAAGCCAACAATGAAGAGTAAATATAATATAAAAAGCCAACAAATGAAGAATAAATGTAAGATAAAAAGCCAACAAATGAAGAATAAATGTAAGATAAAAAGCCAACAATGAAGAGTAAATATAATATAAAAAGCCAACAATGAAGAGTGAATGTAAGATAAAAAGACAACAATGAAGAATGAATGTAAGATAAAAAGCCAACAATGAAGAGTAAATGTAATATAAAAAGCCAACAGAGTGAATGTAAGATAAAAAGCCAACAATGAAGAGTGAAAGTAATATAAAAAGCCAACAATGAAGAATGAATGTAAGTTAAAAAACCAACAATGAAGAGTAAATCTCTCTCTATATATATATAAAAGTCAATTTCTGTCTGTCTGTCTGTTTCGCGATAAACTCAAAAACTACTGAACCAATTGGTACCAAATTTTGCATGTCGCTTTTTATAAACCTGAGGAATATTTTCGGCTGCATTTTGATTAGTATTTTTGGCTATTTCTTTTTTTCATTTGAAGAACTTTTTTTCACGCAGACTAACCCGGAATGGAATGAATACCTAAATATGGCCATTTTTTAAAGCATCGGTGGTTCAGTGGTAGAATGCTCGCCTGCCACGCGGGCGGCCCGGGTTCGATTCCCGGCCGATGCATTTTTTTTTTTTACAATTTTTAAAACTCATTTATATTATCTATATATATATATATATATATAATTGAATGTCTGTCTGTCTGTACTCTATAGATTCAAAAACCATACATCCAATCGCCGTGAAATTTTGGGATATTATTAGGTATATCACCGGGAAGGTTTTTGAAAAATAATTTCATGAATATCTTGAATATCCTTAGAGTTATTTGCAGATTTGTAGATTTAACTCGCAAGCAGCGTCCCCATTGTGACGATGATAACAAGTTTTATTATCACTAAGTTTGTTATCTTAAATATTATTTATCAAAAGTAAGATTATCTCAGGATGACACGGCAATTTATTTGCGACAAGAATAATGATACAATTCCAAGGCGAAGATACTATTCCTTTAACTTCCAATTACCGAGGGAACCAATTAATATTGATTTTATTCAACTTATCGAGTATTTTTCAAGGGACCGGGAAAAAATGTTCACTAGATAAAACTATGATTTTCTAATGTAGAAAATTAGGAAAGACAAAATTCAGGATGACACGGCACACAGGGACCTGGAAAAAATGTTCACTTTATCGAGAGATTCAAATTTACGAGTTTCAAATTATCAAAATATATATATATTTTTAAATAAGTTTTTAGAGAATTGTTTTAACAAATGTTCGCTAGACAAACCTTTACTCGGGTAAAACCCCGGGCGAAGCCGAGTACGTTTTATAAGTTTAAAGAGAATTGTTTTAACAAATGTTCGTTAGACAAACATTCACTCGGGTAAAACCCGGGCGAAGCCGGGCACATCCGTTAGTATTATAATATAATTAATTATACACACACATTGAAATGTACTAAAAAGGAATAAATAGATATTTCAGCTACCGCCATTGAACAGTTAGATTTATAAGAGTCTAAATAAAAGCGGCGGGGGATTTATAACCATAAGATCAGACGCGTTATCCTCACAAGGGATGTCTGCGCGAAAAAAACAACACTAATTTCAGATACTATATTACTTTAATTAAAAAGGCATATATTGGATCAAAATATCATTTATTTTACCAATATTTCAGTTGGCTGAACGCCAACCTTTATCAAGGTGTTATTACATATTTAATATTTATTTAATATATTATATTATATATATATATAATAATATAACATATTTAAATTATCATATTTAAATTATATTTAAATATGTTATAATACCTTGATAAAAGTAGACGTTCAATCAACTGAAATATTGGTAAAATAAATGATATTTTGATCTAATATATGCCTTTTTAATTAAAGATTTATTAATGGATTGCTCTATTTTCAAAGATACTATATTACATTAAAAAATAGAATAATTACATGGTTTTAGTAGAGTTTAAAGAATAATTGAAAGGAAAGGACATTGAAATCATGCTTGAATTTACAACCAACCTATGAATTTCGAACTTAATAGGTTTCAATATATATATATATGAAGCAACAGATTAAGACGTTTTATATTTCACGAAATATTTCACCTCTCCACTCAATATACGATGAACGTTTCTACCACTTGTATTTCGGCTCGTATAGATATACACTGCGTGACATTGAAAATGGAACACCAAGAAATAGTGGCCAGAAAGTGATGAAACTCGGCAGACAGAGAGAGACAGGGACGAACAATAAGTGATCTTTATTTCAAAATGATAGTCATAATACAGAGCGAGAACCGCGTCGGCTTAGTAGCAAGTAGGACCACCGCGGACGGCGATGCACGCAGCAACACGTCTAGGTAGAGAGTCAATCAGAGTACGGATGGCGTCCTGAGGGATGGCTCTCCATTCCCTCTCAACCATTTTCCACAGTTCGTCTTCTGAACGCGGCTGTGGCAAGGCATGCAAACGGCGTCTAATGATGTCCCAGACGTGCTCGATTGGTGAGAGATCAGGAGAGTACGGTGGCCAGGGAAGCATCTGTACATCTTGCAGAGCTTGTTGGCTAATGCGAGCAGTGTGCGGTCGGGCGTTATCCTGCTGATAAAGGGCATTGGGTACCCCCTGAAGGTAGGGGAGTGTCACCGGTCGCAGCACATCATCAACGTATCGTTGAGCCGTCATAGTGCCCTGAATACGAAGTAAAGGTGACCTGGAATCATACGCGATTGCGCCCCAAACCATGATTCCACGTTGTCGCACGGTGGGGCGTTCCACAATTGCTGCCGGATTGGACCTTTCTCCACGTCGACGCCACACGCGTACACGGCGACTATCACTGGACAAGCAGAAACGCGACTCATCTGAGAACACGACCCTGTGCCATTCCGTCATCCACGTCTATCTAGCCCGGCACCATTCCAAACGTTGGCGCCTATTCGGTGGGGTCAATGGCAGTCTTCTTAACGGACGGCATGAGTGCAAGCCATTAGCAACCAATCGACGGTAAATGGTTCTGGTCGAGATGGAATGATCTAGGGTGTCTTGCACATGTTGTAGGATGGCGGTACAAGTGGCTTGTGGGGCCGCCACTGCTTGTCGAAGGATTCGCCGATCCACACGTGCTGACGTCACTCTGGTTGCACCGGCATTCCTATAAATTGCCACATTTCCTTGTTCCAACCATCTTCTCCACAGTCGGTGCACCGTGGACGCACCAAGGTGTGTATCAGCTGCGATTTGACGTATGGACCAACCTGCCCTTTTCAGTCCGATCACCATGCCCCTCGTAAGAGCGTCTGTCTGCTTGAACTGCCTCCGTTTTCGATGACCTGGCATTCTCTGTTATTACACGTGTCTTTTGACACAAGAACAAAATTTCTACAATGATTTTCCTTGAAGAAATAACGGCACGAATACTGTCCTTTCTGCAAGTTCCTTCCCTTATATCTTACTCCATGTGCGCACGAGAGCTGCGCATTTTACATCATTTGCATAACTCGGTTAGGCGCGTCTACCCTGAAATTTGCATAATTTTCTGGCCACTATTTCTTGATGTTCCATTTTCAATGTCACGATGTGCAATTGTTTAATATCGGTTGCTGAAATATTCCTTTTACCCTTTTTAAAGCAATTTTTAAAAGGTTTTAAAAATATTTTATTGATTAAATATATATTTATCTATTAATCGTTATATTCTAAATTCACAAATTCATTACAGAGGATTTCGAAATTTACAAAGCATTACAGATAAAGAGATAAAATATATATAATATCTGAACAAAATATTTCAATATACACATTAATATTAAACCCATTATATAAATAGAGAGATTTAATTTCTATTCTAAAGTCTATTACAGACCATAACGGCCACCTAGATGTACAATATTTAATACACTTGCCTTTTTAACTTGAATAAGTGTTTTTTTTTCTATTAAAAAAAATAGACACTTCGGCCAGTTAGAGTTTTTTTATTTTTAGCAACGTTTTCGACAAAATCTTTTGTCTTCGTCAGGAGAAGTAAATAAAACATTTGGCAAAGTGTTAAAAATTATTCTGAGGTTGCAAGGGCGTTCTCACGTGATATTTAGAATTTAGTACACTTGAATAAGAGTGTCCACATGAATTTAAAACTCTACGAGGTGGTGAATTATATTGAAAATTAATTCACTACATTTGAAAAGAAAATAGTAATTAGTTCATTCCCTGATGGTCTAAAGTCTTATATTTTTAGGACTTGCATTGAGTTATCTGGATTGGGCGATTGCACAAACTTTAAGTATTCTATGTGGTCTGGAAGTACACCTATCCCCCGATTTACACGGTAGATACGTTCCTGAGAAAAAAGTGTAAATCGGAGGATAGGTGTACACAGAAATAAAAATAAAATGCATTGACAGGTTAAAATATGTAGTCAGCACATATATTCGGGATTCCTCGTGAGATGTGTACACGGCGCATGTGTTCAATCACAGTAGCATTTAGTATAGTGCGAAATAAACAACAAAAAAACTTATTTGGAAAACCGTGTAAAAGCGAAAACGTGTAAAACAAGTACCGTGTAAATCGAGGGATAGGTGTATATTATTAGATTATTTAATCTATTATTGAAAATATAAGGTGTGTGTTAATAATAAAATTAATTATAAACTCGTATATATTAACTATTGGAATTTGTCACCATGATATTTTAACTAGCTATATATCTAGTTTGACAATATTATATTGACAAAAAAAAATGTTGCATAAATCACATGAGTGTTAGAAAAATGTCACCTACCAACAAAATTCTGATTTCATTACATCAATAGTATCTGATTGCATCATATTGTCTAAATCTACAGCTTTCATGCAATTGTGGAAAAGATTTTCATTCATAACTCCGGAAATATCAGTCTGCACAGCATCTGGAACAAGTGTACCGTGTAAATCGGGGGATAGGTGTATATTGAAAATTAATTACAGAAATCAGAAAGTAAATACAGAAACTAATCCCGACGATATTTTTATGGAATTTCAACCTCTCATTACACCAGAGAAACGGCTGTGCCTATTTACCTTCGTTTCAGAAAAATTATGCACATTCTTTAGTCTATTCCTAACCAGTACAGCTATATAGGAGTCAGAAATGTTGTACCTTTACAATGATAGTAGGATCTATAATTTCTCTATTTCCATCTATCGTGTTAAAATTTGTTATAATAATTTCGTTGTCAATGTGTCTCAAAATAAATATTCTGTAGAAATAAAATATTTAATATCATAAGAAACACATTGTAAATAAATTTTGACTACAAATTTAATGATTGAACTAGTCTAGATATGCCATATTTCTACGTGGAATGGAGGTATACTAAAATTTAAAAACAGAAATTAGTAATGAAATATAGAAAAAGTTTATTACCAACCACCCAGATGTCTGGTATTTTGTTAATTTTCATTGTTAGCTATATAGGCGAGTATACAAATTTTCAGCCTAATATGTGGTCTGATATTATATTAAAATTGATCACAAAACGTAGGTTAAAATATAAATTAAATTTAGCCCATTGTCAATCACTCAGAAGTCAACATTTCTCAACTTGCATTGTCATCGGGTTTAGAACAAGTGTACTAAATTCACACCTATGTGTGGAGTCTAGAAGTATATCAGAAATTGATTAAAACATTTGAACGAATCTATAGAATTTAGTCTATTTTCGAACACCCACAAATCTGAATTTTGATAAAAATGCATTGTCATCGGGTTATAAAACAAGTGTACCAAATTTCAGACATTTCGATGCTCTATAAATATATTTTTAAAATGATATTAATATTTGTGAATAGACAGACAGGTATAAAAACATAGAAGCAAGTTAAATAACAGCTTTTTAAAATATAGGTTATATATTATCACACACAATTTACGTATATTTTCATATGTGAATAATAATATTATTACAACTCTCTATATATTTTTTATTCTCAAATTTCAAACATTTTCTTTAGTCATTTCACAAAAATATTAGTTCTATAAATATAAGAAAGATAAATCTTATAGTTACTACATATATATATATCTAGTTATTACATATATATATCTAGTTACTACATATATATATATATATCTAGTTATTACATATATATATCTAGTAACTACATATTTATATTAAATATTTGTTGAATAAAATATGTATATTCCTTAATATATATGAAAAAAAAAGGAAAAGAAGAAACGTTAATATAAAAGAAAGAAGAAAAAAAGATGCAATATATATTTACCTAGAACCAATAAATAATTAATGGCAAACAGAAATCGATAAAGAATATAATATATAACAAAAACTTTGAATAAAAATAATAAAAGTAATACATTAAAATTATTTATAAATAAGTATTATGTTAAATATTATATAAATATTTCTGGTAAAAGCGATAAATTAGTATTTTGCCAAAGGGACACTAGTTGCATAGTTTTTTTTTTCTATCAGACGACACAATGTGTGGACAGAGGGGCCGAATCGGTTGTCATGGCAACGAAGAGATAACTTACCCACCACCCCCTCTCTCTCTTTCCCCACTAGCTCAAGTTTATCAACGGTATTTTTTTTATTATTTTTAGTTGCTCTAATCTGGAATATGGATAAAAGGGAAGTTGTTACACATGGCAATATGCTTTGTTAGGGTTAGGTATTGTGCGTGTTTTTACCTATAGGGTATTCCATGCTTTGACTTTTTTTTTTTGAGAAATGACATTCCTATATGGTTTTAATTATATTGTTTTTTTTTTTAATTCTCTAACAAACCATGTTTGTTTAAACTTGTTGCTTTTTATACATTCCAATAAAAAATATATATTTACAATTAAAAATATTTTTTTAGATAGTTAAGGGCCTTTGAAATAAATAAACAGAAGACAATGCTATATTGTTTTATTTCTAATTTTATTTACATATTTATTTTGTAAGTTAATTAGGATTTATTTAATTTGTTTTAAATTAGTGGTTATGCATTTTAATATAAGTTAATTATTGAAATTGTTCGTGGAAAATTATTATTCAAATAAGTTTTTAATTGTTTTTCATTAAACTATTAGAATCATAACTTTATTTGAATTATAAATATATATTTAGTTTCTATTAAACTATTTCAAATATCCAAATATAGGAACACACTATTTTATAATGTAAAACAAATTAAAATTATCACAAAAAAATAATATATATATATACAGTTAAACCTGTCTATATCGCCCCCTCTAAATAGCACCTTCCTCTCTATAGCGCCCGATTTTAAACATTAAAATGCAAACATTTTACATTAAAAGTGACCTGTCTATAGCACCCCCTCTCTATAGCATTCTATTTTGGTGAGTCCCGAAGGCGGCGCTAAAGACAGGTCTAACTGTATATTGGACAAGCGTATGACGTGTCAAAGCCGATTTATATGTTGGTTCCGTTGTTAAATCTTGCCTCTTTAAACATTTCAAATATTTATTTATAATTCAAAATATATTGATTCAAATATTTTATATTTTGATAAATTAAGAAATCTTACCTCAAAAATAATATATAAACTTCCGTATACTTATTTTTTCTCTTTTACTCTTCATTATTTCTTATTTATATATAAAAATATTTTTAAATATTGTACAATTTAATTTTTAACACAAAGCAATAGCGCGCCATCTATACATATAAAATGAAAGGATTTAAAAGCACGAATGTTTCCTTTTATACATAATACAGACTTCTACTGTCCTTACTGCGATGAAAAATATATATTGGGAGGGCTTGGCTCATCAGTGGTGAACCCTCCCAGCGGTTTCGCTAATTTAATCCACCAGACCGCTTCTCAGAGCTCTAATACTGTATTGGACGATTCTGCTTATATAGGCAGCACTGAAGGATGGAATCTCAGAAATGGTTTTCAAGAAAATTATGGACATAAGCCTATAGGACAGTAGAATTACATTCTAATATTTGCATCGAGCAATGCTCTTCCGCAAACAATAAAGACACGGCCAGTTAGGCATAAATTAACACAAAGCAATAACGTGCCATCTATACATATAAAATGAAAGGATTTAAATTTTCGTGCTTTTAAATCCTTTCAATTTAATTTTTGTATTTAGCGTAATCGATTATTTCTAAAAATACAAAATTGGAATAATTATTTTCAATAGCTATTATATAAATATTCCATTGATAAGTAAAACGAAATTATTACATATACAACTGTGAAAAAGAAAGAGAAAATATGATCAAGTGCAGCTGGTCAAATACCATATTTCTCATAAAAGAAAAATTACGGAAGTTTCGATAATAAAATTCAAAATGAGGAGCGTGATGATAATATGAATGTTTATACATATGTGTGGAAGGGGGTAGGCGGAATGGAATATGTTGGTATAAAATATGGATCATATCTGTGGAAGTCTATAGAATATGGATGATCGAATTCAAACAAGCCATTCTCCACATCTGGATCGTCTGCGATAAACGGGTCAACTGTATTTTAAATTTGTTTATGGATTTAAACCCTCATCAAACTTGGAACTGATATAGCTAACACGTCAATCTTTTTTCTTATTGCCCCCTGTAGGAATGTATATACTTATTCTGAAATAGCAAAAATTTGTTTACAAATTATCTTACCATTAATTACACCAATACCTCGCTTTGCGTCGTTTCGTTTTGCATTTTTTTCGAAGTTGCGTCGCTGCTTAATTTTCACTGTGCGTCGTTAGATTTTCGAAGTTGCGTTGGTTTGGATTCGAGTCTTTAATTTTATTTTTTCTCCTAAAATATGGCAACACCTTTGTTTTTGATTGCGCCTTCACATATTTTCACTTTGCGTCGTTTCAATTTGCGTCGTGTTTTTTTGGAACGTAACCCCGACGCAAAGCGAGGTATGGGTGTATTTTTTACCAATGACAAATTTGTTTTCATGTGATCTACAAGAATTTGATATTAAGTTTATTGTACAATAAATTGATAAAGAGGGAGCAATCTCTCGAAATATTTTGAGAATTATTTTTTTCTTTACAGATCCAGGTACACCCTTTTATATAATCCTAAAATTATCTTATATTTATATATTTGATAAAGTTGGAGAAGTGATATATTTGCCTGGATGTATCTGCATGTTTTGAGCAGGAAAAATATCGAAAATGATTTATTTTGAAGAGATAGGTAACCTTTATATCATATTTGTTTATATGTAGACTTGCCCTCTGACTAATCAAATTGTATGCAAATACTTTGAAACATTACCAAATTGTCTTTGTGTATATACTCAATCTCATGAGAACTTTGTTAAGTTTAGAACTATTTGTACAATAATTTACAAAACACTACTAATCCATCGTGTAAATAATTAATCATATATATGTAAATAATACTAGCACAGCACAATAGTCCTTTGGACTTAGTGCTTTTGTAACAATAAATAAATAAATAAATATGTAGAAATAATGAGTTCTTTGTTTATCGTAGTTACCAATATACGAGTATATTTTGATTTAAAATAATACTTCTTATCAACATCAATTAATACATCCTTTTAAATGAAGAGTGTAGATTTAAAGAGAAATTTGATGATAAAGAATTTTTTACAGCAATGTTATCCTGGCTCATCAGTGGTGAACCCTCCCAGCGGTTTCGCCAGTTTAATCTACCATACCGCTGTTATATTGCATTTTTGGAACTTCCTTTTATAGTGATACTGATGTTAGACTCTTGGAATGGGTATTTTAGATGAACTATGGACATAAGCTTTGAGGAAAGCAGAATTACATACAATTATAAATATTTAAAATGCTTCGAGCAATCGCTCTTTCGCAAATATCAAATTGAGTCTTTTATTAGAACATTTATAATATGATGCACTAGCGTGCCATCTGTTATGAAAATTAGAAACTATTTTAGACGCGTAAGATTCTTTTTGAAATTAAACAATTTCTACTGCAATTTTTACATTGCAGTAAGGGCAGTAGAAATTGTTTAATTTCAAAAAGAATCTTACGCGTCTAAAATAGTTTCTAATTTTCATATATGCAAATGTATGTTGATTATTGAAAATAAAAGGGCATTTTCTGACCGTGCTCAGATAAGCACTACTAGATGGCAGAGCGCCATCTAGTAGAACAAAACCTAACATTTATTTATTTTTTTTTTTCCATATTGATTATTATTAAATAAAAACAAACGATAGCAATGCGTCTCTTTATACATAATTTTTTTTAATATGCTAGCTTTCGGATCTTATCGATCCTTCAACAGGCCAAGCTGTAAATTGAGAGAAAGAATATATATATAAATGTAAAATATTATTTATATACACCAACGAAGATAGAATATATACACACTCAGCCCGTAGTAAACCGTAACACCTGTATTATACCTTATTCCTTTGAAAATCAATCAATAGCCCTCTCCCTCAAGAAATTTGGTTTAAGAACTTTTTTACCAACCACCTCTCAATAGGCCAAATACTCCGGAACCCCATCACCAAATCTAATATTAAGAAACGTCCCGACCAGCAACCAAATGCCATTTACTCCATAGGTTGCCAAGATTGCAACGCTAAATATGTGGGTGAGACTGGCCGTTTCATTTACAACAGAATTTCCGAGCACAACAGAAATATAATAAACAAAGATCCCAAATCTTTGATCTTTCAGCATACCTCTAAAACCGGCCATGCCTTTAACCTTTCCGACCCAACCTGTCATTACCACAACATCAAATCCAAATATCAAAGATTATTAATAGAATCCTTCGTCTCTCAAGATTTAAACAGTATCAACAGGCGTATAGAACTACCATCTCAGTACCACTCATTCAAAAAACAGCCCAGCCATTAGAATAAAAGGACCAATTGACTATGAAAGAAAACAAACTGAGCTTTGGACAGAGATGAAACAACAGCAGCCTGGCCACGAGAAAACGTGAACTCGTGAAATGTGTTTATATTTATTATATTTTATTCTCTATCTTCGTTGGTGTATATAAATAATATTTTACATTTATATATATATTCTTTCTCTCAATTTACAGCTTGGCCTGTTGAAGGATCGATAAGATCCGAAAGCTAGCATATTAAAAAAAAAAAAAAATTTATGTATAAAGAGACGCATTGCTATCGTTTGTTTTTATTTAATAATTTATAGCAATTCTTTTTGTCTATTGATTATTATATATACGTATTTGAAAAATAAGAAAAATTAATATAAAAATGTTCAGGTGTTGATATTAAAAACAAAAAAAAAGGCATATCCTGAATTAAAATGCTCATGGAAGCGGTCAGGATTTTTTTTTCGAATATGCAAATATATGAAATTAATTAAAAATTATATTGAATATCTAACTTTATAAATAATGATAAGTTTCTTATATTAATTTGATTGAAGAAAAATAGTTTTATAATTACGCAGATACGTAGATTAATTTGAACAATTAAATCAAATATTTAGTTATTCATTGCTAATATATTATGAAAATTGTATAGAATAATATTATAGGGATTGGTATTCCTTGTAGGTTTTTTTTTTTGCTTATCCCTAGTACACGTGGTACAGGCCATGATAATCATGGTGGGTAGAAGTAGGCGACTGCTTTTACTGTAAGCGCACCACATGTCTACACATGTGAAAAGCAGTTCGACTTTGCACTTACAAATGTGCCAGAGCCCCGTTTGATTACTTGCACTCGCTGGTGGGGTTGGACTTTTGCAAGAATCGAGGGCCATTGGAGAATTTTTTTTAATCAGAAAAAAGTGCCCAAAGCGGGAATCGAACCAGGGTCGTAGTGGTCGAAACCCAAACGGCTTAACCAGCCTTCCACCGACTCCCTATTCCCTGTAGTTACTTATGGAAGTGAAAGCTGGACTCTCAGAAAAAAGAAAGAAAAAGAAATTGAAGCTTTTAAAATATATACACGTAGAAAGATTCTCAGAATGTCATGAACAGAAATAAAGAACAAATATTACAATTATATTATGATGAATTAGCGCGCCATCTTATGGGAGGGCCTGGCTCATTAGTGGTGAACCCTCCCAGCGAATTCGCCAGTTTAATCTACAGTAAGGGCAATAGAAATTATTCATTTTTAAAAAGAATCATAAGCGTCTATAATAGTTTCAAATTTAAATATTACAATCTTAAATGAAATAAATCCTGGTAGATCTATAGAATCCCAAATATGCTAACAGAGAATGACTTACTTTAGACATATAATGTGATCAAATGGATTATAAAAGATGCTGGGAGTATTTGAAGAAGAAGAAGAAGGGATACCTACAATGAGTAGGCTGGAAAAGGTCAAGAAAACTACTGGAAGGTCACTAGATGAGCTGCGATGTTATGGTCACCTACAGATTAAATTAGAGATTATTTGTCACCATAGTGTCACCAAAGGTCGCATTTATGAACGGTGATAACAGTAAATTATGAATATTTTATATATGACAATGACAACTCTACAATGACGCCTTTAAACAATGGCGACTCTATTTTATATATTTTATATAAATAGATAAAATATCTATACATTGTTAATTACCTGCCTGGGTATTTATTGAATGTATTTTTTGTACGTTCTGTGACCCTTGTAAATACAATAAATAGAGAGATACGTACTTCTGGTTACTTATATTATCTACTACATTCGAAAATTAAAAACATGTTAACTGGACTTCATGTCGATTTATATGCTTCTCAACTATGTTTTGTCCATCTATATACTTAATATATATTTATAAATATTTCCCATTTACACCAATCGACAAAACTTAAGAAAGATGTACATTTTAGATGGTATATTTTTTATTTTTTTATATTATATTCTCTATTTTAATTTTATGTTTTAATGTGTGAAGAGAACTTTCGAAATTACATATATGGAAATTCGCTATTATATAAGCAAATAAGGAGTGGTTTATGATGAAAAAAAATATATAAAATTTACATAAGTTCTGTCTATATGCTGAGAACCTTCCAAATAGAATACTCAACCTTTCAGCAACCCAATGTCACCCTTTTTCAGTTTTAAGTTGCCTTTTTGAAAGTTTTTAAAATAATAAATAAGCAGCTTCGCGTTATGTTGTCTACTTTGATAAGGGCGTCAATGTATCACTTATACGTCCAGTATTTAAACTTAAAAAAAAGGTTAATGTGTTTTAATTACTCGTAAACCTCCTAGCAATAATAATATTATTCTATCTAAATGCTTAATATAATTTTATATAAAAAAGCGTACCTGGATCTATTAAAGAAAATATATATTTTTTTATCTCAAAATATTTCGAGGGCAGCTTCATATTGCATTCATTTTTGCACAATAATGACAAAGTTGTTTCCATGTGATCTACAAGAATTTGTAAATTAAGTTTATTGTGAAATAAATTGATAAAGAGGGAGCAATCTCTCGAAATATTTAGAAATCTTTTATTTTTTCAACAGATTCAGTAATGCCATTCTTTTATATAAATAAAATTCAATGGATCGCCTTTTGAATCAAACTGAATATATTATTTTGAGGTTCATTCGTAGATTGGAAGTTGGTTTGGAGAATGTATAGCTACATTAACTAATAGTTTATTTAATTATCAATGTTTCAGTGACTCCCTCTCTTTCTCCTCAATTACCAATAAATATAGTAATGGTTAATGTAAGTAGCTGAATATATTCTGTATTATCAGAAATATATAACATGGTTAGCATGGCACAATGGCTAACCTTTCACATTACCAAACAGAAGATTCTATATTCGAACTTTACCCAATATAAATTCGAATAATACTGAGAGAATACATATATAAATCTTTAATTAAAAAGGTATATATTGGATCAAAATATCATTTATTTTACCAATATTTCAGTTGGCTGAACGCCAACCTTTATCAATGTGTTATAACATTTTAAAGTGTGTCAACAATTTGGAGTTTTTCTCCACATTGAATATAACAAAATAATTTTTAAAACTTAATTCTGTTGACGTTATGTGGCGCTGAGTTTGTTGTTGATACACTTTAAAATGTTATAACACCTTGATAAAGGTTGGCGTTTACCCAACTGAAATATTGGTAAAATAAATGATATTTTGATCCAATATATGCCTTTTTAATTAAAGATTTATTTATGGATTGCTCTATTTTCAAAACATATATAAATGTATCTCCCAACACATTTCCAATACATAGCGTTATTGCAGGTCAGCCATTATTAAGAACATGCCTTATCTCTATGCTAAACATTCCTTCAATAAGTATCGATTACAAAACATATCTAAAAACAAAAATCAATATCTACATAACACTTACTTAATCCCACCCTTGATATTTCTAACCCTAATAGGTCTTATACAAAGAAGACACCAACATAAAAAGGCTTAAAATATCTCCAATCGAAAATCCATTCCGAATAATACCCTAATCTCCGAGTTCATTTACCTTCGACAGGATCTCATTTGCTAGAATAAATCCAACCAATTATAAAGTACTTAACATTGATAGAACTTGATGAAGAAAAAGAGATGTATTCTGATGGGGGTAGCATTTGTTGAGCCATAATCAGCTCCATGTCGACAATTAGATATGGGATGCACATAAAAAGGAGGAGGGCTTGTCCCAAGGGGTCTAAAGACGAAGGGATTTACCATTGGAACCTCAAATTAAACCCAGCTGTCATTTGAAGATTGTTTATATTTTTAGTGAAGGCCTAGAGGCCTCTTGGGAGGCCCTTGGAATTAGCGTAGCATCTGAAGAGAAAATTGAGCAGGGCCTGGATTTAGAGGATAAGTTCTCTTCTTCAATTGGCTGCCCCAAACCTGTTGTTGAACCAATCACAGCCTGGATCTTCTTGTCAGCGTATTTTCTTTT
The DNA here is from genome assembly GCA_030710605.1 of Cordylochernes scorpioides. Taxonomy (NCBI): domain Eukaryota; kingdom Metazoa; phylum Arthropoda; class Arachnida; order Pseudoscorpiones; family Chernetidae; genus Cordylochernes; species Cordylochernes scorpioides. The sequence continues at coordinate 76,445,051 of CP092875.1, forward strand.
TGTTTCCTGGCGACTTCCGTCTTTTTGTGGTGTTCTTCAGCCTCTTCTTTAATCATTTTGGTTGTTTTCTTATTCTTTAGTTAGTTTTCAGGGAAAGGTGTTGCTGAGAGTTATTTGTTTCTGTCAAATTTTGGAAACGACCAACAATGGAGGATTGTTGAATAGGTATTTATGTATAGCTAGGATATTAATGTAAAATAATTTATTTACATATGTCAAGTTTTAATATTTTAATACCATTTTCTGTATTACTACTTAAATATTTGATTACATATGGGAGTCGATGGAATTTGATAGTCTAAACCATTGGTTTTCGAACACTACGACCCGGGTTTGATTCCCGCATTGGGTACTTTATTCTGATTTTAAAAAATGCTCCAATGGCCCCGATTCTTGCAAAAGTCCAACCCCACCAGCGAGTGTAAGTGACCAAACGGGGCTCTAGCACATTTGCAGACATGTGGTGCACTTACAATAAAAGAAATCGCCTATACCTCTACCCACCATGATTATCATGGCCTGTACCACTTGTACTAGGGATAAACAAAAATAATATGTAAAACGGGATACAGTTAATTTGATTTTATCTCTAATCTATTGGGGGTTTGATGTAAAATAGTTTTTCCTGTAGAAGGTCTATCCTACCCCGAAAGCTTGATATTTGTCAATTGAAAATTTATCAATTGAAAATTAATCCATGGAATCCTGATGTTTTCACTTTAATAATGATACAAAGGATTGTTTCATCGAACATTCAATTATCATATGTAATATCTGAAGGATATAATAACAAACTGTGCGATTACGTTCAAGATATTATATAACACTAAATAGAATTATTAAAAAGGCATCTCCTTATCGTGCAACTGAAAGTTGCTGATGGATTGCGCCATCTATCGGAATAAATATCAACTATTAGCGTTGTTTTTTAATTATTCCATAATTGGCCAAATACCCATTCTTGATTAATCAAGAAAATCTAATCACCACCGCCACCAGATGGCGCAAGCCATCAGCAACTTTCAGTTGCACGATAAGGAGATGCCTTTTATAATTTATGCACTTTATCCCAGTACAATATCACATTTGTACTATTTTTTCACTAACTCCAATATTTATAGAAATTCAATTAAGAATATAAAGCTGTTATAGTAAAAAGCCAAATTATGTAGAATTAAAAATAAATAAAAAACAATATTTTAAAGTCTCAAATTGAATGTTATTTATTAATCGTTTACAAAATCTAAATATTTATATACCATTTTCATATTCATTTGTATTCAAAACAGAGATATTATATTGGAATGGTTAATTTGATATTAGAATTATAAATCATTTTGTTATACAACGTTGAAGCCACAGGGAATAGAAGAGATGGAAATAAAATTACAGGTATTCATGACTCAACATCAAATTGATGATCACCTCTGATGACAATGAAGAAGATGATGATTGTAGTGATGATAATTATGATAATGTATTTAAAGCCCACTCAGTTGGATTTAACCCCAATTAATTCACATACAGATATATTATTAAATATTAGAGAAATATTTGAACTATAAAAAATAAATCAGGAATGATAGTTCTCTATGAGATTTTATCTCAATATTCAAAGTTTTTCCTATTTAAAGTCGTGGAATTTTCTAATTTAGAAGAAAGAGTAAAACCAACTGTTCTCTAGATGAAGTTGATGATTTGGTAGATTCCTTCAATCGACAATCTCAACATGGAGAAATCAATAACTGCCACATTATGTTGAAATTCCTTTTCTGCCTAATTTTGGAATTTTCTCTTTTGACACTGATCATATTGTTTTTTTTTTTTTAAGTTAAATATCGAATTATTAAGTTCCCAATAGTAAATATATATCATATATTAATATCACATGTAGTAATGTATAATGTATATTATTCTAAATAAATAGAGACAGTAGCCAAAACAAAAATAAACAAGAACTGGATGATTCCACCTAAGCACAGCTAGTACATCCTGGGAGCATTAATGGTTACCTAGACCTCGAAGGTCCATAAACGTCTAAATGTAGCTTTGTACCTGCAGCTCCAGGACACATTTTGGCATGCATTAAATGTACTAAACAGGACCTTTGGGAGAGGCCGCTGCTTATCATAAAACAGCTCGAGGAGCATGAACTCATGGAATTGGTAGAATCTTTACACAAGGGAATAAGAAACAACAATAGTAATGTAATTTATAGATATATTTGATTAAAGAGATAATATCTATCAATAGATTCAAATCTTCTGGATTTTAATCAAACAAATGCTAAATGTTTCTGGAGATGTGTTTCTTTATCCTTATTACAAACAACAACAAAAAGCCTTTATTCAGGGTCACTGACCCTATACAGGATTCACCAGAGGTATGCATAAGAACAAAGCAGTGAGACAAAGGAAATAGCGATATATACAGAAGAAAAGGAAAAAAAAAAACAAGAAAGAGAAAGAGGGAAGCAAGAAAAACAACACAAAAAGAGTAGCAGTAAGAAAGTGAGGAGTGAGTGTCACTTGGCCTTCTTCTGAGATATGGACTTGTGGAAACCATAAAACGCCGTAGCAATATACTTATTCTGGGTCATATTGTCAATTTTTGATGGAAGTGAAGCACAGAGTTGCCCAGTTTTGAGCATAAGGGTTCTTCTTTCTTCTTTCAGAGCATAGCAATTAAAAATATAGTGAGTGATTTCATTTTTTAGTTTTGAATTACAGGAGGTACAAATCGGGTCCTCACCGCAGAGCATCTTGGTGTGGTTTTCTCTAAAAAATTTCCATCTGCTATTTGCTTTTGAATATATGTAGACAGTTTATCTAAGTTATGCAGCTGTATTTGGTTTGGAGGAAGGTATACAAATATCAAACAGATAACATGTTGGAGGGCTCTTGTGTTTGTTGATAAGAAAATAGATAACCAAGTGCCATCCTTTTCTGAATTGTCTAATCTATATTGCCCGCCTTCCCTAAAACCGACAATCATACCCCCTGACCCTCTTCCCCTTCCAGATTCTTTGGTGGCAGGTAATTCGATAATATGATAATCTTTTAGTGTTATGTTAGTCCTGTTCAGGCACCATGTTTCAAGTAGAGCAAAAATTTCGTAATTCTTTATGTGCTCGAGGAGTGGAAATATCGAAAGAATCCTATAGAAACCCTTTATCCTTATTAAATGTAATCTCGAGCTTTCGGGCATCTTTGTCCTTCTACAAGAGTACATAGAAACATATAAACGCCGTTAGGATGCTAACTGATTTATATATATATATATATGTCATAATATATACTCTTCCAGGAATAATAAAACAAACTTACAGTCAACCCAGAGAGAGACGGGATGTAAAGTCCGGTCACTTGAGACAGTAGCGACATTCCAAGGGGCGGCAAATGGGGCCCGTCCGTTAACACCTTGGGACTTTTAGGACAGTCGGGGATTGTGTGCGACACGAACGGACGCCCGGCTCTCCCCCCCCCCCCCTCTCTCTCTGGTTGTCTGGGTTCCTCTTCCAACTTGTGGTGTGATTATTTCTCTTCCCACCTTATTATATTGCCACATATATATAGTAGAAAAAAATAAAATAAAAAGGTCAGGTGTTGATAATTAAAAAAAGGCGTATCCTGATCAGGTGCGCATGTGCTTTTCAGAAGGCAGAGCGCCATTTGATAGAACAGAAATCAACTAAACATTAATTCAGCCTGTTCCCTGAAATTTTGCCAACCCAATTTCTTGATAAATCAAGCCATCCACGAAATATATATGGCGCGTATATATAAAACAGTTAGAATCTTAACGGCGTTTATGTGTTTCTATGTACGCTTATAGAAGGGAAGAGATGCTGGAGGCTCCAGATTACATTTAATAAAGATTTAATAAACCATCTCTAGAAACCTGTAGCATTTGCTAGATAATCTGTAAAAGAAGTATAAGGAAAAGAAAAGTTTGGCTGTAGATCACAGTTCAAGTTGGCCATATGGTCCCTCCTTCTATAAATGGACGAATCAGAAAACTGCATATCACTGCCCCGTTCCACCCTTTAAGCCTTCGCCTGACCTGCAGTTCTGGATCTTTCCAGTTGGTCTCGAGGACCAAGCCATCACCATCTCTTCCGCGGCGAAGAATGCTATCTACGTTTTCTTCGTAGATCGCGAAATGTGTGGTGTCGCTTGAGACCCGCTGGTGATTCTTCATCAAACACTGTATTGGTGGCAGAGGCGCTATGTAAATTGTACAGAGTGTAATGTATATATACACACGCAAACTCATACATCTATTTATCATTTTGAATAGTGCAGACTGTGAACCTTTGCATGTAATAACAAGATATCTATAAAATATTATGTTAATTTTTATTGTCCATCTTCACGAGTCATTGTTCTGGTCCTCCTCTGAATAGAATGAAATCCTTAGATTTGATTATCTGGGGAAAGTTCTCTTCGAGGTCGTCTCCACGCCGATTGTTCCCAGGGTGGTCCTCGGATCATCTCATTCCTCTCCGAAATACTCCTCACAGATTATTGCTTCTGGATTCTCTTCCTGTGTGGATTGTTACCACTTGACACTATCCACAACTGCCTCGCAAATCACCACACATACATTTAAAATATCAACACCTGACCTTGTCTATTTTCTTACTTTTTTCTCATATCAGCGTACTTACGCAAATTTGGCCTTAAATATATATTTCTTGATTTATCAGGAAACATCTTTGATCGAATTTGTGGTCGTTGAGGTACAGGCTACATCAAACAAATGAAGAGACAACAACCCGACACGCATACGAGGTTGGCTTTTTATCATTTAACAAGAAAATGAGTTGGCTAAATATAATGTGACAGTATGTGACAATATGTGACAAACATAAATCAACGTCTATATGAAATTTGGTGTTTTGCCATATAAAATGTTCGTTTTTTTTTTTTTATATAAATAGGTTAGGATGAAATATTTATATTCATACACTTATTGGAAGAGAAGGGCTGAAGAAAATTGCGAAATCTGCAGGTAAATGTTACGAAATTGAGCTAAAGGTTGATGACAGATAATAATTCTTGAGCTTTATGAAATGTATATAGTACTGTAAGATAGACTAGAAAAAAAAGAATAAAAATGCATAAAAAACATAAGAATAAACCTAAACATTTAAACCTGGGGGAGTAAAGAGAAGTCTATGTTATCTAGAAGGCTTGAATTTGAGAGCATGATGAATTTTTTAAATGTTTAGAAACATATAACGAGAAATAATTTCCCATATAAAGAAGGAAATAAGTCTCAAAGAGAAATAGAATTCAAAGAAAAATCACAATAGTACAAAGGTAAACAGGTAAACAAAAAAAGGTAAACAAAGATAAAAAGGATAGATATCCAGTGTGAAATATCTAAAATGCTGGTGGTAAAAACAACAATATTAATGGAATACTAGAAAGCTACATGAGAAACAACAAAAAACCTGGAAGTTAGATCTTGAAACCTAAAGATCCATAAGGTAATAAAAAGAAAACCATGTAAAAAATATTTATGAAATAGTATTAATCCTGGCTGTAAGATTCTGAAGTAAAAATATAAAAGCTTGAGAAAAGTGTTAGAATATAAATATAAAAGTAAAAGTATCCTATAATGATTATTTTCAATTGAAGAATTCCAAGGTTTCAAAAATATTTCGAAAGTCTAGATGAAAAAAAACAGATAATTGAAGAGAAAATCTGTAAGACCTGAATTAAAGAATATAAAGGCTATATAGAGGAGTTAAGAAGCCTAAAAGCAAAATGTCTTAGAGAAAGATCTTGAATAAAAGAACCTAGAGGCTTAAGAAAAACAGGTAAAAATATGGTATAACGGTCGGAAACTCTGGAAGAAAGAAGCCACTATTAGAGGCTAAAAGTGAAGGCCAAAGAAAGATCTAGATAAGCCTGAATAATAAAAGAGCCTAGAGGCTTAAGAAAAAAAGGTAAAAATATGGTATAACGGTCGTAAACTCAGGAAGAAAGAGGCCACTATTAAAGGCTAAAAGTGAAGGCTAAAGAAAAGATCTAGAGAAGCCTGAATAATAAATTCTTTATTGTAGATATTGAATAAAAGAGCGTAGAGGCTTAAGAAAAAAGGGTAAATATATATAATGGGTGGACACTGGAAGAAAGAGGCCACTATTGAAGGCTAAAAAAAAGATCTAGAAGCCTGAATACAATAAATTTCTGAGAGAAAGATATTGAATAAAAGAGCCTGGAGGTTTAAGAAAAAGGTAGAAATATGGAAGAATGGACGGAAACACAGGAAGAATGAAGCCTCGGGCAAAGATACCAAGAAGACAGCACCAAGGACAATATCGCCTAAGGGGACTCGAGGCAATTTCCAAAGGCCGAAGCCATTCGATTGTTCGCTAGGACCTCATTAATTTAGAGCTTTAATTAAGTTTATTCAGCATTTTATAGGCAGGTCTGGCAACAGGTTCCAGCCCTGAGGCTCCTCAACATGTTGCCGGTCTGTGGTCAAATAATTTTATAAAATAAATAACAGAATCATTGAATATTTAACCTATACTTTGAATTTATGTATTGGTGTATGTACGATGGAATTAGCAATGTTGTGTCTAGCGAGTATAGAGAAGGATGTTATCTAATTCTCAAGAGAAAATCAATATATCATTTATGTTTAACATATTGTACCACACACACATTATACTATATCATATTAATACTGTACCATTATTCTGTATTATATTAATACTTTACCATTAACAAGGTTTATTTGGAATTCCAACATTTTTCCGTTCGAATTTTTATAATGCCCAGTTTACAACGAACCATGGAACCATGGTTCAGGACTCTATCTGTCACTGTGGTAACAAATTTCAGGACTCGAAACACCTACTGCTGGAATGCCCTCTCTTCTTCACCGCTAGACAACAGACAATAAATAATGTTGTAGATCTATATCAATTTGTAAATAGCAGAGAGAATTTTCACAGATTTAACTATCTTTGTAAGTATATTTATGAATATCTTTCAAACCTGAAAGGTTCAGGTTCCTAATATATATTATTGTTTCTCTTTTTTATTTTTAATTACATTTTCTTGTATAATATGTTTATAACTGTTTCTGTTTGAATAAAATGTAAATCGACGCAATTATCCCTAGCCGGGATATTGCGTTTTGTGTGTTGAAATAAATGAAGGTTTACCAATATCGTTAGATTACAGTTTTTATCAAATATTCTCGAAATTTTCGATATTTACATAAATAACTAAATATTATGAGGAGTTGTGTGTGGTGAAGAAAGAATTTCAACTATCGACTTTTGACAGCCACCAACCGATGTCGAACCCCGAATTTGAACACTTTTTCTAAAGAAAGATTTACTTCAATGGCTATCATATTCTTGCAAAGTTCAAATTTGCTAATTGAGACATATCTCATTTTGAAAATGCATTATAACGAGCATTTTGAATTGTTACTCCCATTATAGAACATAGTGTTGGGGATGAAGACAAAACACCAGTTTTGGAAAATTAGGTTAACCTATGTATATACCATGGCCTTCGGCTATGACCCAGTATAAGGGCGGCTTAGATTCCATAATATCCAATGAAGAAGTTATATATATTGTAAATTTTCCAAAGCTGGTATTGTGTCTTTGTCATTGACCTGAGTCGTCTGATTTCAGAGAAGGATTCTCAGCAACGACCTCTCTGAGCTAGTATCTCTCTGACAATCAACTATTTGAGTGACCATTTCTCTGAACGACCATCTATCTGATTGAACACCACTCTGAGAGACCATCTCTCTGATCATCAACTATCTGAATTTCCACCTTTCAGAGCGACCACCTCTCTGAATGTACACTTCTCTGATTAAGAACCTCCATGAGCGACCGCCTCTCTGAATATGCCCTTCCTTGAGCGACCATCTCTTTAAGCGACCAACTTCATAACCTTTCTGAATGTGCACTTACTTAAGCGACCACCTCTCTGAATGTGCACTTACTTAAGCGACCACCTCTCTGAATGTGCACCTCTCTGATTGAGAACCTCCCTGAGCGACCATCTTTCTGATTGAGCACCTCTAAGAGCGATCACCTTTCTGAGCGACTCATATTCTGTAAAATAAAATCGACTTAAACAGAACTAACCCAAATTTCAACGAGAAGCCATCTCCAAGAAAGATGACAGTTTTCAATTATTGGGCGATCCCTCATTGGGTTGTATAGATTTGTAATTCCATATACATATGATATATTATATAAACATAAATAATTTATTAAGCTTTTTTTAATTCCATAATTTCAATTTATCTCCAAAGTGTTAGATAAGAAGTTCGGCTCTTGTCTTCAAGGATTAAGATCTTCTTAATTAGGCTTAATGTCAACATCCTTTAATCCAGGGAAATAGGGCCTTATCAAAATATCCGAGCTAAAAACCTCCAGCCTTAATTAAAAAGTAAGAACTCTCTTCTATGGAATGCGTGTTCGTAGTTCGATAGAAATTTATTTTCTTAAAATCTGCTCTAATTTTCTGTAAATTTTAAAGAAGGATGCTTTCATTAAAATATAGATTGTTCACTCTGAAACAATTATAAACTCTCTCTCTCTCTCTTTTTATAATTTATTAACCTTCCGCGATTATTTGAAAAATATAATTTATTGGCAGCATTCGAGAATTCGTCCTTTCTTTGGGATGAGAAAGAGACATGATTTGAAAGCTCCCAATACGTACTATTCAATTACAAACGGTAAGGATAATTCCTGAGTGTGTTAACAACATTTTTTATTTAAGTATGTGATTTTTTTCGAATTCATACTTTAATGAATATCATTAGGTTGGCTTTCAAAAAGTTAAATAACAATTACAAATATAAAAATGGCATATCCTGACCAGGAGCACATGTGTTTTACAGAAGGCAGAGCGCCATCTGGTGGAACAGAAATCAACTAAACATTGATTTAGCCTGTTCCCTGATATTTGGCCAACCCAAATTCTTGATGAATCAAGAAAAGCCATCCACGAATGCCTTCTGTAAAGCACATGTGCTCCTGGTCAGGATATGCCATTTTTAATATTGATTTCAACACCTGATCTTTTTATTTTTTATTTTTTTTTTCGTTTTTTTTTCAAATACAAATATATCAAAGGAAATTCATATAGCCAAAGAAAATTATTATAACAAAATTATTTTTGAAAATTCAAAGAATTGTCAAAAAAAAGTGTGGAAATATTATATAAAATTTCTTTTTAAAACCATTTCTTTCATAAGTCTTTAGATTTCGGGTATGAAAGACCTTCTAGATGAGATACACTCTAAAATAGATCGCCAATGGGACTAGAATTTAATTAAAATTAATTTATAATTGAATTAAAATACACCTATCCCCCGATTTACACGGTACTTGTTTTACACGTTTTCGCTTTTACACGGTTTTCCAAATAAGTTATTTTTTGTTTTCATCGCACTATACTAAATGCTACTGTGATTGAACACATGCGCTGTCTACACATCTCGAGGAATCCCGAGCTTATGTGCTGACTTGCTGCACACGCACACTGTCTGTATTTCTAATTTTTTAAAATTTTTAATTTTCGATTTACACGTTTTTCTAAGGAACGTATCTACCGTGTAAATCGGGGGATAGGTGTATAAAAATGTCAACAATCAAATACATAGGGCTTATATGCCCGAAACCTAGAGCCTTTTGAGAAAGAAAAGGTATTAAAAGGAAATTTATCTCCGGAATCATGAGCTTGATATTGAGACAAAGGATTGTTTCTTGAACAATTGAAGAATTGTATTTTGTAAATAAATGCCATCTCTACTCCTATGCAGCGTGTAAATAATTCCAGGTTATAATTTAAGAGATAACTAACGTATGGGTGAATAGCCATTTCAGTTTAGTCGAAAAATAATTCAAAACCTATCCGAATAAAATGAGAGAAAGTCAATAAGAGAAAAATATGCTGACTAACAAAGTACACTCATGGACAAAACTTAAAGAATTTGTACCTTTCAACATGTATATCAGGATTCAGACAATAACTCTGTAATATATTTGATACACAGTCACCGTTATTGAAGACATACGAGATAACCAAGTGCAAAGAGGTACAACTTCCTCAAGTTTTTTCCATGGATGTAGAATTTTGAAAAGTACTATAGAGGGTCATCTAAACGTTGGAAGTAAAATATTCAGTAAAGATTGATGCAAATAAGTTTTGACTAAGTTATAAAACCAACCTTCAAAATGGCGTTTTCTATAAATACTAATATTGAAGATAGAGGTTGCCTGGCCAGCATTCATAGTTCTAAGAATTAAAAGAAACATTTCGTCCAGTAAATCTTATTATTTCTAGACCTTTCGACAAAATTCATTTGTTATCTTCATCAGGAAAATAAAAATTGAAGTATATAGCAAGGCATTACAAATATACCTAAAATAAAAACATCTACTAATGAAGTGTCTCTTAATTTTGAGAACTATAAATATTTAAAGTATACAAGCTGAAGACGTAAAAGACCCTTCTAAATATCTATTTTTTTATGATACAATACAATGCGGCTTATGATTGTAGATGTTTGACAAGATTCACCGCAAATGTTTCTTTTGAACGAAAAATCGTAATTCATTTTAAGGAGAAATAACAACTATTTCTATCTTTAGGAATGAAGTATAGAAGAATGCATTGTGAAGAGTAATAATGAACGCAAAAATAAAGGTGCCCAGGGTATCCCTAAAGGTATACCTAAGAATAGAAATAGTCTTTATTTCTCCTTAAAATAAATTACGATTTTTCGTTCAAAAGAAACATTCGCGGTGAAACATGTTTAACGTCTACAATCTATTTTTTTTAGTATTTTTCATAAATTATCCAAAGGTATACGCTGTCTACTTACTATTTATACATTTATTTGACCGTTGACTAACTCAAAGTAAATATTCGTTTACAATATAAATCTCTTTTTCAGAAATATAACCAAACTGAGCCACAAATCTGGACATGAAATAATTGAAAAGTAATTTTAAACTATTTTGAAATGTGTGACTTTCCTTTCTCTTTAAAAAAAAATAAATAGTATTTGTAACAAAAACAAACTTCAAATCAACTTTACGAAAGGAAAGAAATATTTCATGAAAGTGAGGGAAAAAAACATATCTCGAGCATAAATAAAACTATTTTTTAAAAAAATTAAATATTTACGGAAAATATCTTGGAGCGGCACAATATTGAATCTTTTTGACACCCGGATTCAATTCCTACCCTGTGAAATAAGATTTTGTGACATCAAAGTGACTCACCACAGGTGAGATTTTGTCAAGCTAGCGGATTTCTTACAAGCACGTTCCATTGATCCTTTCGACTTCATTATGATAATTTGGACAAATTTGTTTCTTTATCGATCTCTTAGGACATTTCTTGCATCTTCTAATTGTCGCCGAGCTTTATTAAGGTGGACGTTTATTGCTCCAGACGACACCTGGGCTCACGACCTTTTCAACAACTTCCAAATTGGAATCATTTATTTCTAGGAATTACCTGATTGGTTCTTTTTATTGTGTTTAAACCCACGTTTTAATTAATTATTTTAAATGTTTTAATGTCATTGCATTAGCCTTTATTCTCTGATTCTCTTCAAATTATTGACAATTCTAAAATTTAACTTGTTATTGCCATATATCGAGTAAATTTATAACTATTTTATAAATTATGTTTTTTGTTTATATTTGAAATATATTATGTATTTTTATATAAAAGTGTGTGTTTATATATTTTTAATATATTCAAAATAAAACATGTATTTTATCATATATATAATATTATTGTATAATTATTTGTTTTGAAAATTTGTATTTTTGCTTGTTTTCTCAAAATACAAATAGATCATGTGATTAAATTCCAAAATTATATAATACCATTGTCAATATTGTTAATGGAATTATATATTATGGAGTAATATATATAGATTACCTTATAATACTTTGAAAAAGGTTGGCGTTCAGCCAACTGAAATATTGGTAAAATAAATTATATTTTGATCCAATATATGCCTTTTTAATTTAAGATCTATTCATAGATTTCTCTATATATATTTTAAAAAATATATTCATTTATAAATGCATATATTAGATCAAAATATAATTCTATTACCAATTCCTTGATTAAATATATGCTTTTTTGATTGAATATATATATATTTTTTGCATTTTCGGCATGTCAAGTATTTGCTGTGTATATCGATAGATTGGATCTCTGGTGATAATGCAAGAAACTGAGAAGATATTGTCCGGATTGTCGCTGACTAAGGGACAGTTAGGGACAAAGAGAGATTGAAGCAAGATGACTTGCAAAACACCGCGTCTTGATGGACGTCCGAGGTCGTTAATGAAGTTACCAAGCATGTCGTCCTTCTTATTCCACATTTGGCAGCATCGTCAGAATGTCGCGAGGTAATTGGCCATCAACAAAATCTCCAACCAATTACATCCCAGATATAACCGCAATGACCAATCAGCTGTCATTACCATACTTTCCAATTAATGAAATCAATTTTAAAATGGACCAATCAATTGTCGTTTCACGCATAACCTAACATCCGATTGGTCGCTTTTGTTTGAAGTTTCTATTAGTTAGCTATGATGAATGGGGGACTTGGAAGGTTTTACCAGATAAGCAGTTTGAAAAGAATGTTCCTTTGCGTAGATTAGTCAATTAGTAATTTAGTTAAGAAAGGCACAAATTTGTAGGGATCATTTGCCAAGTTGCTGGGGAGGATAACAATGCTTATAGTCATGCAGTGTTGTCAGGCGGAAACTTATCTCTCGTCGCTCTCTGTGATTGAATATTACGAAATTCTTAGAATTTTATCTCTACCTAAAGAGAGAACCATTTTCTCTATATTTATCTATAATAGAAAATTACATAATCCCTTTAAATTATATCTATACCTATATAGTTCTATAATTTAAAAGGTATATATTGGATCAAAATATCATTTATTTTTCCAATATTTCAGTTGGCTGAACGCCAACCTTTATCAAGGAAATATTGGACATATCTTGAGGTTGTAAACAATATATAGGTGTATGCGTGTATATGTGTGTATATATGTATATATTTTTAAATTTAATGATGTAACTGTAAATAAAATTCAAAGAATATCTCTATATGTAAATAATATTTATGAATCTTTCTAAGTCGCTTTCTGTGTATCTTTCCATGTTGAATTTTTTTTGTTATATTTGTATGTACATTTAGCGCAAGTGTCCCTAGGGGGACATAGCGTTTTGAATTGAAATAAATAAATAAATAAATCAAGAAATTATAACATTTGTTATAACAACGAAATGTTATAACACCTTGATAACGGTTGGCGTTCAGCCAACTGGAATATTGGTAAAATAAATGATATTTTGATCCAATATATACCTTTTTAATAAAAGATTTATTTATTAATTGCTCTATTTTCAAAACAATATAGTTCTATATTTTCTCTATATTTATTTATCGTTACTCTGTGACTGATTATTAGAGAATAGACTATTATTCGTTTTAAAGTTGAATTAATATTAATAAGTTGATATAAAATATTAAATCAATCCCATTATGAATACTTAGATGAAAATAAAAAGTTTGAAATAGTATTCGTAATATATTTACAGATAAAATGTTTTGAAAATCTTTATTTTTAATCCTTATAGCTTCACTTATAACGACACCTTTTATATTTTTACACAAACACACACACACTTAAATATGAAAAGTATTACTAAAATAGATTCTTAAAGAAGGAATGTATATGTTTAAATAATAAATCTACAGAATCTTTAATGAGAAGAAAACATATATCTCTCTCTTTCATGACATTTTCTTTCTTTAAAGAGATTTTTCTTCGGTAATTCTCAGTAAAAATTAAAGTTTATATTAATTTAATATTATACACATATTTGTACTTGATATATAGGATTATTAAATGAGTTATGAATATTATATTTGATATTTTTTCTAAAAGAAAACACAAGAACTGAATCATAAAAGTTGTATCATTTGATTTACGATCGGCATCTATCCGAATGGCACAACCACCACCTTGCTAACGAGGGACAATAACCCCAGACGATTCTTGTTTTATCACAAATATTTATCTGGTCACTCTGTATTTTGAATCAAAGAATATTTAATTGTTTTCATTCCGAAATATGGCATATCAAATTTGTATATAGCGGGATGATAAAATTTTGTTGAAATATATATTGAATATCTTTATTGATTATTTTAATTAATAGAAACCATATTGATTTATTTAATTTAAAACAACGTATTTATATAACTATGTTCTAGTGTTCACAACTGATATTTATAATGTTATCTGTCAGTAGAAAATTGGTCTAGACGCTCATATATATATATATATATATATATATGAAAAAACAATAGAAAAAAAAATAAAAAATAAGTGGGTCAGGTGTTGATATTAAAAATAAAGAAGGCATCTCCTGACCACGAGCACATGTGCTTTTTTTGATGGCAGAGCGCCAACAGCGCGAAACGCGTTCGTGGATGGCTTTTCTTGATTTATCAAGAAATTGGGTTGGCCTAATATTAAGGAGCAAGCTAAATAAACATTTAGTTAATTTTGCTCCACTAGATGGCGCTCTGCCATCTAAAAAGCACATGTGCTCGTGGTCAGGAGATGCCTTCTTTATTTTTAATATCACCACCTGACCCACTTATCTTTTTTTTTTAATTTTTTTTTCGTGTGTTAAGCGTCTTTACGCAAATTTGGCCTTGAATACCCATTTCTTGATTTCTCGGGGAGTCATTGGGACCAAAAAATATTTTTGGTCGCAGTGGTTACAGCCTACTCCACGCTGACGAGCGCCAACAGCGCGAAACGCGTTCGTGGATGGCTTTTCTTGATTTATCAAGAAATTGGGTTGGCCTAATATCAAGGAGCAAGCTAAATAAACGTTTAGTTTATTTTGCTACACTAGATGGCGCTCTGCCATCTAAAAAAGCACATGTGCTCGTGGTCAGGAGATGCCTTCTTTATTTTTAATATATATACATTGTAAAAAAGATTTTTGCTGATTTTTAACAAATACCTGATTTGAGGCGTTAAAAAAGGAAAATAAAAGATGAGGTATTTACATATCTACAAAAAGATTTGAGCTGAGCCAGCCAAGTAGTAGTAACATAAAGGTAACTCAGGCTCCTGGGTGAGCCGGCCAACGGGAAACAACAATAATGAGTTTATATTAGGAAAACGGCGACCTCTGGCGGTCGACCTTACAGAGTAATTTGATCTGATAATTATAATTTTTATATATAATATAATTTTTATATGATATATATATTAGATGATTAAAAATACATATATTGGATTTAAATTTAAAATCCAATATATGCCTTTTTATTATCTAATGAATTAAATATGGATTGCTCTATTTTCAAAAAAAAAAAAAAATATATATATATATTAAAAAACGAAAGAAAAAATAAAAGATAAAAAGATCAGGTGTTGAAATCAATATTAAAAATGGCATATCCTGACCAGGAGAACATGTGCTTTAAAGAAGGCAGAGCGCCATCTGGTGGAACAGAAATCAACTAAACATTGATTTAGCCTGTTCCCTGATATTTGGCCAACCCAATTTCTTGATAAATCAAGAAAAGCCATCCAAAAAAGTTTTTTTGATCGCAGTGGTTCAGCCTACTTCACGCTGACGAGCGCCAAAAAGCGCGAAACGCGTTCGTGGATGGCTTTTCTTGATTTATCAAAAAATTGGGTTGGCCAAATATCAGGGAACAGGCTAAATCAATGTTTAGTTGATTTCTGTTCCACCAGATGGCGCTCTGCCTTCTGTAAAGCACATGTGCTCCTGGTTAGGATATGCCATTTTTAATATATAACTAAAAGATAATGTAGAAAAAAAAGGAGACGTGTCATATTATCATTTTTGAGGTGAATATTATGAATGTATCAATAAATATTTGAATTATTTAAGAGCAAGTTTTAACAACGGAACCAAGCATTTAAATCGGCTTTGACACGTCATGTGCTTATCCAAAAACAAAAACAACTCGGTTAACGAACCACATATTCTTCAATAAAATATTTTTAAAAAGTAATCAAAAAGTGAATTATATATATATATATATATAGTTTTATATAAATAAATAATGTCGATAATAATTCCATTTTATTTATATATTTATTTCCTCTCAAATTTACAGTGTACCATTCGAGCATAAAGCTCACGAGTCACTTTGTCGTGGATGTTAGGCATCAAGAATTTCTAAAAAATGGCCTTCAGAACTGACTGGAAGGTCACAGTTCAGGTAGAGTGAAGTCCAGGTCTTTTATGTCTTGGATTGAGGTCTCCATCAAATTGGAACAATTCTTGTATAACTGGATTTTGGGAAGTAGAGAGTTTTAGATATAATTTCTGGGTCGAGGATATGTATATTTCTTCAATATTAGGCTGGTTTAAGTCCTGCTTTAAAATTGCATTTGATAGATTAAATGGGGCATTTACAGTACTTCTTAAACAAATTCTCATGAATGCATCTATTCTTTTCCTATCAGTCAAGGTTATGTATTTAAACCATACAGGCAATGCGTATGTTACTATAGGGAGAATACAGCTTCTGTATAAAGTAAATTTTTGGTTAACAGATAAACCACTTTTCGAACTGAACATATTGGATAATGAGGCTTTGGCTATTTTAGATTTTCTTATTATATCCTTCACGTGGCTGGTGAATTTCAGTTTAGAATCGAAAGTGACTCCCAAATATTTGACTATTTTATTATAGTGAATAAGCACTTATTCGTATATACATCTATAGCATATTATTAAGAATAGTTATTAAATTAAGAATTATGTAAATGTTAATATTTTATTGTTTATATTCAAATTCTTTTGGTCATTGAGGTACAGTCTGCCCCATACTGTCGTGGGCCAACAGCCCGATACTCTTTCCTGGTTAGATTTTCTTGAATCTTAAAGAAATATTTTGGTCAAAAATATCATGGAACAAGTCTAAATCAACGTTTAGTTGAATTATCTTCCACTAGATGGCACTATACCATCTAAAATGTTCATGCGAGCGATTAGGATATGTCTTTCTTGTTTTTAATATCAACATTTGACCAAATTTCTCTATTTCTTCTCAAATTTCATATAATCTATGTTTTCAATTATTATAATAATTAGTTTATTATAAATATTTGTGATAAATATTTTGATGAATATATTATACATTAATATTTATATAAATATATATTATTGATATATTTCGCTGGTATAATTTTTTGAAATTTAATATAAAAACTCAATAATTGAATAACAACATATCTGGAAATATGGAGATTTAAAAAGATTGAATTATATAAAGGAATATTATGCATACATATTACTTTTACATTACATATTATTATTATTTTCTACTAAAAAGGAAGTGATCCGCTTAATATTAATGCCATGTTTATTTTCTATGCGCATGGAGCACACTCATATCCTACCTAATCATCTTATTAACCTGAACAAGAAACCTGTACACAAACCTGAACAGCAAACTTGAACAATAACCTGAAGATCAAACCTGAACAACAAACCTGAACACCAAGCCTGAACAACAAACCTGAACAGTAAACCTGAACTAAAGACTGAACAAAAAATCGGAACAAAAAAAACATATAAAACAACAATAAACAACATACCTGAACAACAAACCTGAACAGAACATCAAAGCTGAACTGAAAACTGAACAAAACATCTGAACAACAAACCTATAAAACAACAGGAGACAATAAAATTGAACAAAAAACTGAACAACAAACCTATAAAACAACAGTAGACAATAAAATTGAACAAAAAACTGAACAACAAACCTATAAAACAACAGTAGACAATAAAATTGAACAACAAACCTATAAAACAACTTTAGACAATAAAATTGAACAACAAACCTATAAAACAGCAATAGACAATAAAATTGAACAACAAACCTATAAAACAACAGTAGACAATAAGACTGAACAACAAAACTGAACAACAAACCTATAAAACAACAATAGACAATAAAATTGAACAACAAACCTATAAAACAGCAATAGACAATAAAATTGAACAACAAACCTGAACAACAAACCTATAAAACAACAATAGACAATAAAATTGAACAACAAACCTGAACAACAAACCTATAAAACAACATTAGACAATAAAATGAACAACAACCCTATAAAACAGCAATAGACAATAAAATTGAACAACAAACCTATAAAACAGCAATAGACAATAAAATTGAACAACAAACCTATAAAACAGCAATAGACAATAAAATTGAACAACAAACCTGAACAACAAACCTATAAAACAACAATAGACAATAAAATTGAACAACAAACCTGAACAACAAACCTATAAAACAACATTAGACAATAAAATTGAACAACAACCCTATAAAACAGCAATAGACAAAAAAATTGAAATTTTAATTATTAAATATTAATTGCCATCAATTTGATGATATATATATTTTTTTACCTCATATACAAACCATCCGAACTATTTTTGTATATACTCACTTCATGATTATAGATAATGCTTTAGTCAAAAGAGTTGTTATATATAAGCATATTAATATTTTCAAAAATTAAAACGTGGATATCGAATTTATATTCAAAATCATATTGTATATATGAATACAAAGGTAATATAAATAATACATCTCTCAAAAAAATATATATATTTATCAGAATATTGAGGCATATATATTTTCATCATTTTTCAAACTGCTCATGCTATTGTAGATAGAAAATAACAACAAAATCTACCCAACCTGCCCAAAATGTAGCTTGGTACCTGCAGCTCCAGAACACATTTTGGCTTGCATTAGATGTAGTAAACAGGACCTTTGGGAGAGACTACTGTTTATCATAAAACAGCTAGAGGAACATAGATTTGTGGAATTCGTGTAATCTTTACACAAGGAGCAAGAAACAATAACATATTGAAACTGCACTATTTAAATTATATTCGAATGTATTTAGCATGTATGTATAAACACTATGATAGTAAAAATTATACTTAAGGAAATTTTTATTGAAATATTTAGAATAATATATATTTTTCAGATTCAAACGTGAATATAAAGTTATATTCAAATTTATTTCACCCATATACAAGGTTAAAAAAAGTTATTTATTCCTCCTGACGAAGACAAAAGATTTTTGTTGAAATGTTGAGAAAATAGAAAACTCTAACTGGCCAAAGTGCCTATTTTTCACAGAGATATTGTTGGATCGCTTTTGAAGACGACTCTCAGATTTGTAAATTAATTTATTAAACTTTAAACATTTTAGATATAGAGAGAGTTAATTACCTCGTATTTAAGGCAACATAAGAATCATCTAATTTACATACATCGTTCTAACCAGATTCAACTTGTGCAAAACAGACGACAAAGAAAAATAAACAAATTAATGGTAGAGACTAAGTTCCTATTTTTTACAAGCTTTCACACTCAATAGCATTATAGAATCAGCATATAGAATTCTCTAAGTGCTTCAAACAAATGGCAAGATATGGCCCCATGTTTAATAACAAATATGTTTAATAAATAATCATACCATATTGTTTAAGAAAATATGTATAAAATTAAAGGTATAATAAGTGATATTCCTATATATAGTGAAAGTTAAAATAAAAACAGAAATCCTCCAGGGAAAAGTTTCTTTTAAAAATATATCGAGCTTTCGGGCAAGTAAGCCCTTCTACGGGAGAGAATGCTTTACATGATTAATACGCCAATAAAATATGATTTAAAATTAAATAAAGTCCATTCACTGTTCACATTTGTTTTAAGGCATGATCAACGCGGGCTTCTGTTGCGCGTATGTAAACAGTGAATGGACTTTATTTAATTTTAAATCATATTTTATTTGCGTATTAATCATGTAAAGCATTTTCTCCCGTAGAAGGGCTTACTTGCCCAAAAGCTCGAGATATTTTTTTAATAAAAAATATTTTTAAAAGGAAACTTTTCCCTGGAGGCTTTCTGTTTTTATTTTAATATTAATTCAAGGGATTATTTTATCGAATATAGTGAAAGTTAACAAGGGAAATTTTAAATATTAATTATCGTCAATTTACAGCTATATTTATTCATGATAAAATTGTGAAAAATGTATTAAAATTACAAATATATTCTCACAATGAGTATCTTTTTTATTTGAAAAACGCTAGCTTTCAAGCGTTAATCACTCTTCAACGGGATTACTATAATATCGACTTTATCCCACCAGAAATATTTACCTAATAATAAATATATATATAAATATAATTATTTCTGGTGGGATAAAGTCGATATTATAGTAAACCGTTGAAGAGCGATTAACGCTTGAAAGCTAGCGTTTTTTAAATAAAAAAGATACTCATTGGGAGAATATATTTGTAATTTTAATACAGGTATATTCATGAAAAAATAGTACAAATATGATATTGTACTGGGAAAAGGTGCGTAAATTAAGAAAAAGGCATCTTCTTATCGTGCAACTGAAAGTTTCTGATACCTTGCGCCATCTATCGGAATAAATATCAACTATTCTCTTTGGTTATTCAGGAATAATTAAAAATCAATGAGAATAGTTAATATTTATTTTGATAGATGGAGCAAGCCATCAGCAACTTTCAGTTGCACGATAAGAAGATGCCTTTTTCTTAGGTATATTTATATTTTTCACTTTATATGAAAAATTACAAATATTTCCGAACTATTTGAGTATATATATTCAATTTATGAATATAAATAATGCTTTATTTTAAAGAGTTGTTATAAAAATATTTTAAAAAATCATTTTCTTACTTCAGATATATACAAGATTATCCTAAAAGTTGGTAAATACTTGCAAAAAATTGTAATACCAATAATATTCATCGTAATACACTTGTATTATTCGCCGTTATGTATAATATCATTTCAGCAATATTATAATTGAGATATAGATTGTCTAGATAACTTAGCTTTAAAGTAGTATGTAAAATGTGAGAGTTAGGCCTAATCTTCAATATGTCAAAAGAGAGAGTGAAGAAATTCCATTTGTGCGCCATTAGATATTTGAGGCGATGGAGCGTATAGAGAACTGAAATTCAATAATTATAATATCATAGCCGTCCATTTGTGATTAATGCTAGAGATATTTGATAGAAGACATTATTGTTCTCACTTTATTTCAAACTTTCTTCTTTAAAAATTTTAAATATATTATTTCATATTTTACATATAACTTTTGAAAGAAAATTACCTCTCATATTTTTTTTTTTTGGAATATTAAAACTTTTCTTTGATGGATTCTCTTCTTTTTATTGCATGAAGAAATAATTTAGAAGTTTTTTTTGTGATATATTCTTCGATATTTCGTTTATTAATAATCATTCGTATATATATTTTTTCAAAATAATTTGAGTAATCTCGTTATATATAAATATATATATTCGATTCATTTATTTTCAAAATTTATTTTTAAAACCTTTTTTCTGATTATAATAGATATAATAGTGTTGGATAACTGAATGCTACGACAGCTAGCGCCACACTGGACCTATCATCATCACAACTGTTTGTTTACATTCTTCTCTATATTACAATAATTGTTCGCTACCATAACTTTGTCTTTTCTTGCTAAATGGATAATAAAGATTATTATCATATAATCCTCAACGTCCTCATGCCTTCCTACAAGCTGTAAGTACCTAAATCCTACAACAATTAGATTATGAGACTGAATATTGCATGAAATTCAACTAACGAGTTAAGACAAAGAAAAAAGGCTTTGCAAAAATGGCGTCACTCCCGAGCCACGATGTAACCCTAAATAAGCTCGACGGCTATAACTACTCACTATGGTCTTTCAAAATTGAAATGCTCTTGCAAAAGGAAGATCTTTGGGAAGTTGTCACCGAAAATATTCCAGATGAACCTAAAATTGAATGGAAAAAGAAAGACTCAAAAGCTAGAGCTATCATTAATCTAAGCATCGCCGACTCACAAATAGTGCATGTCAAAAACCTACTAACAGCCAAAGCTACCTGGGACACTCTTAAAAATATCTATGAAAGAAAAACACTCTCAGGAAAAATTTATTTGCTAAGGAAACTATACAGCTTAAAACTCGAAGAAGACAAAGACATGCAGCAGCACATCACTACCATGATGGAACTAGTTGACAAACTGCGAACCATTGGCGAAACACTAAAGGACTCTCACATCACGGCTATACTGCTTTACTCGCTTCCAAAGAGCTACTCAAATCTCATCACGATGTTGGAATCAAGGCCTGATGACGAGCTAACGCTTGAATTCACCAAGAACAAACTCCTTGATGAACACACACGCAGAGTAGAAAGCTCGAAAGACGAAAGCACCGCATCAAAAGCCTTAAAAGGCCTCCACAGAGCTTCAAGCCAAAGAAGAGAAAAAGAGAAGAAATTCTGTTCTTTCTGCCACAAACCAAACCACTCCAAAGAAGAATGTTGGCACTATCAAAAGCGAAACAACAGCAACAAAGAGTACAAATATGAAAACTTCAGAAGAGGAAACGTACCAAAGTACACACATCAGTCGAGTGTCACCCAAGAACAATCAACAAATCAGAGAACAACAAAAGGACCTAACCCAAAAGCTCTCAATTGCACTCAACGAGAAGCAAGTGTACACAACTGGTTCGTCGACTCTGGAGCCACATCTCATATGGCGTACGACGAAAGCTTCTTCACTGAACTTAACAGAGAACAAACACAAAATGTTGTGGTTGCTAATGGCAATAAGCTGCAGGTCAAAGGGATAGGACAAGGAGAAATCAAAGTCATCACACCCCAAGGAAAGACTGACACCTTACTTCTCACAAAAGTTCTCTACATCCCGGAACTAACAGACAACCTTCTGTCAGTGAGTGCGGCCACCTCCAACGGATGTAAAGTAACGTTCAACAGAGATTGGTGTACCATCGAAAGAGACAACACAGTCCTCGCGAACGGTATACTTGATAATGGAATGTACCGACTCCACCTGGATGACAACCCCCAAACTCGCACATTCAAAGCAAATGTTGCAAAACAAAACCACTGCAAGAACAAAAATTGCCTCATGCTCTGGCACGACAGACTAGGACACAGAAATATAGAATCAATTAAGAAGATTCGAAATGAGAACCTAGCAAGAGGACTAAGTCTAAATAACTGTTCGCACAGCACAGACTGCGTTCAGTGCATTCAAGGAAAACTCACCGAAACCCCTTTTCCAAAGAAGACAGAGTACAGAGCAACTGAAACGCTTCAACTTGTCCACAGTGATATCTGCGGTCCATTACCAACTAACTCTCTCAGCGGTAAGAGATACTTCATCACCTTCACTGATGACTACAGCAGATACACGAAGACCTACCTCCTGAAAGGAAAAGACGAAGCCTATGAAAAAATAAAAGACTACGTCATCTCAGCACACACGGAATTTGGAAAAAATATCCAAACCATACGGACAGACAACGGTCGTGAGTACGTAAACCGACAAGTCGAAGATTTCCTGAACCAAAGCGGAATCAAACATCAGCTAACAGTCCCCTACTCACCAGCCCAGAACGGAGTAGCCGAAAGGAAAAATCGATCACTAATGGAGATGACAAGATGCATGCTGTTTGACTCAGGACTCCCACAATCTCTATGGGCGGAAGCGGTTACCACAGCTAATTACCTACACAACCGAATACCCTCGAAAGCTACAGACAAGACTCCTTTTGAACTATGGACCAACAGGAAGCCCAGTCTGAAGCATCTAAAAAGATTCGGATGTAAAGCCTTCGCCTATATTCCCAAGATAAAAAGAAACAAGTTGGATAGCAAAGTTATCGAAGGGATCTTTCTTGGATACGATGATCGAAGCAAAGGATACAGAATCCTGCACGATACAGACAACATCACAATCAGCAGATCCGTAAAATTTATAGAAAAAGAAAATGGGTTTCACCACGCTTCCACAAAAACAACTTCACCACAAGTACTAAGTACAGATCTAACTTCCTCCAATCATATTGGTAATGCAGAGGAAAGTCAGGAACCAGGAACACAATCCGAAAACCTTGAGGACTCAGAAACCGAGGATTACATTCAACCCAGTACAAGCACAGGAACACAAGTGGTCACACAAAGAAGATCCACGAGACCAACAAAGGGAATACCTCCCATAAGAAATGACTACATGCTGTACAAAACTGAAGCTCAAGACATTCAGACACCCACCAACTACTCGGAAGTCCTACAATTACCAAAAATAGAAAGAGAAAAATGGCTACAAGCAATGAACGAAGAACTAAATTCTCTTGAGAAGAACAATGTCTGGGAACTAACCCCTCTACCTAAGGACAAGAAGATCATAGGATGTAAATGGACCTATAAACAAAAACTCAATTCCAAAGGAGAAATAGAGCGGTACAAAGCCAGACTCGTAGCAAAAGGGTTCAATCAGAAATTCGGCCGAGACTACGAAGAAACCTTTGCACCAATTGTGAAGCATTCTACAATTAGAGCCTTCCTAGCTGCATCAGTCTACAAAGGGATGAAAGTGAACCACCTCGATGTCAAGACAGCGTTCCTACACGGCGACCTAGATAAAGAACTCTACATGGAACTCCCAGAAGGACTCCATACAAAACAAACAAACGAAGTCTGCAAACTAAAGAAGGCAATTTACGGTCTAAAACAAGCTGGAAGATCTTGGAACACAAAAATCGCAAGCACTCTAATTAAAAACAACTTCAAACAGAGCATTGTAGACCCATGCCTATTCACCAAGAATGAAGAAAACCATTCCATCTACTTGATTCTATATGTGGATGACATGCTCCTCGCAAGCGATTCCGAGATAATCATCCAAAACACTGTAAAAACTCTCGATAAAGGATCTCGAACTGGAACAGAAAGCTCCAATCTACTTCCACCAAGACAATCAATCATGTCTCAAGATATGTTCATCCGAAAAAGTGTCTTCTAGAACCAAGCACATCGCAACCAAGATCCATCACCTGAAGGATCTTCAGAAGAAGACAGTGATAAAAATGGTCTACTGCCCAACTGGCGACATGAAGGCGGACATTCTGACCAAGCCGCTACCAAGGCCGACATTTGAGAAGTTACGCTACAACCTCGTGATGTCTCCACATTCATGCCGGGGATTTGTTGGATAACTGAATGCTACGACAGCTAGCGCCACACTGGACCTATCATCATCACAACTGTTTGTTTACCTTCTTCTCTATACTTCAATAACTGTTCGCTACCATAACTTTGTCTTTCTTGCTAAATGGATAATAAAGATTATTATCATATAATCCTCAACGTCCTCATGCCTTCCTACAAGCTGTAAGTACCTAAATCTTACAACAAATAGATTTACAAAATTTATTTTGTCCATAATATATATATATATATATCAATTTTTTTCTCCCCATTGAATATAACGAAATATTTTTAAAGCTTAATTCTGTTGACGTTATGTGGCGCTGAGTTTGATGTTGACACACATTAAATATGTTATAACACCTTGATAAAGATTGGTGTTCAGCCAACTGAAAATTTGGTAAAATAAATGATATTTTAATCCAATATATGCCTTTTTAATCAAATTAAATAATAGATATGTTCGAAATATAAATATATTACATATTTAATGACAATCACGATTCGATTATAAATATTATATATATTAGGTATTTTTCTATATAAAATCACTTTTCATATTTATCAACATTACAAATATTTCAAATAATCTAAATATTTCTTTAAGGTATTTATATTTAAATTCAGAAATATTTATTCTAAATAAACTTTGAAATATTCATTTTAAAATATTAAATAAATAATAATAATTTTTACATAATATAAATATTACTAATACTTAAAGATTTTTTAAAAGACGATACACACATTTTTATATAAAAAATATACTTTTATTCACACCAAACGATTTGTAATAATGAAAAGGCGGGAAAAACCACAGATATATCGTCTGCAATTTTATCAACAAGTTCCAAACATGAGAAGCTACTCTTCATCTTTCCCAGAGGAATTGACCCAGTAAATTCTTTTGGGTTTATAAACATCGCTTGGTTTAAAATGCATCCAGCTGTTGAAGGCGATTATGCCCCCCACAGCGACACAGCTCCCAATATTTACTTCGGTGGTTATCACATTCTAAATCTTTCCTTTTGATCGTTTATTTCTTTTTGAATTCGAGCTATATTGGAATATTTTGCCTATTTTAAAACCTTTCCACAGTTAAACACATTTTAATATAAAATAATAATAATTATCAATATATATTATACCCTTTTATATAATAATTTAGTATTGTAGCAAAGTATTTTTTATTTTAATAATAGAGAATCATTTTTATGTTTATATTTTGCTACTTTGTTAACTTCCCTCATTGCTTATATTTTGATTATCATTCATAGTTTGTTCTTGCCTCGAATAAATTGCTGTGTCATCCTGAAGTTTGAATATTTGAATATTCTATATATATATTTAATTTTCTTTATAATATGGTTACTTAAAGTGATTGTGTTTTGTCAGAATTCTCAGTTTCAACATTTAATTTAGTAAATTAAGCACTTACATTCTTTTTTATGGTTGAGAGAGATAATAATAAATTTTTATGGTTGAATTCAGTGTTGTGTGAAAAATAACAGTTGTTATAGAATTAGAAATAATTATATGAACATTTTCTTCATATTGTAGCGTTGAAATCAAGTCTTTATATATCTTTAGATATAACGGTATTTATTGATGACGTCAGCACGACTTGTTGACAAATATCAACAACTAAACAAAACTATCTACAGCTAGGGAATCTTGAACAAACAAGCAAAGAAATATTTTAAAGATGATTTTACAAATACAGATTAATATATATTTTTATAATCTGCTGAATATATTTTCATTGAATAATATTAAATTAAATTAAATAATAAATTATTTCTTCGCCACAACATGTCTATTCTTTCAATTTAATGATATTATCTGAACTTGAAGATAGTTTTCTATTTCTTTTTCTTCGAATTTTTTTAGAGATGTAATAATAACAGAAGATAAATTCGAATGTATAAGATTAGGGCAAAGTTTATCCTAAATGATTGCTCAAACGAATATTTCAGGGGAACTATTTCTCGCATAAGAATACATTATATTATAATTTTAAAAAATAAGGGAAGCTAATCAACTAGGTTGTTCATATCTGTAGGTCAATAGAACATATCGTGACATTCCTAAATTCAATATTAAAATGGTGCTTGAATTTTATTCTTATTTTGATATCTACAGTGTATTATCATTGAAGATGCTATCTATTGTATACACTATGTTTTGTAAACACTACTTTAAAAAGTATAATTTTAATAAAATCTCTAAATTCTAACAGATTTCTTGTATTCCTCTGAAAGATACACTCATGTACAAAACTTAAGTACGTTGTACCTTTTATCATATATATCGGTATTTAGACAATAACTGAAAGATATTTGATACACAGTGACCTTTATCGAACACACGCGAGAAAACCATATGTGGACAAAATTGTCTCTATCTCCTTTAACAAATAAACGACCGGCGATTTGAATCGAAAGTTTATTCTGATTTGAATGAAGTTTCTATTTAAGATTTTTGTATATAGTTTGCGGAAATATTTCAGCGTTCCCTAACACTATTCTCTAGTTAATTACATTTATAATAAAGTGGCATGAATACCTAATTATTAAAAGTATTCTATATTAAGAATGGGTTATGAAAGATATGCCTTCAGCATTATAAAAAAAGAAATATGCGTATCCTATCACATTATATCAATTCACCATTTGAATTTTTACTAAATATTTATATCAATAAATAAACCAATCACACAATCGATTCAAATAGATAAAACTAATCAATATCTAATCAATATTTGAAAAATTATTATCGTATCTTCTAAAAGATAGAATGTGTGGTTTCATCAAAATCAATAATTCACAGAAATCAATAGGAATTTTCCATCTCACTACAGAGTATGGGAGTTCTGTGTGTATTAATTTGAGTCATTCGAACTTACAACAATCTTCTTCATTTTCCGCTAATAAAAGAAAGAAAAACTGAAAATTAAATCTTTAAATAAATCAAGAAATGGAAGGATTTCTAATCAATCCTTTTTAACCAATTAAAACGATTAGATTCATCACGCGATTTCAAAGATTTTCATTTCTTTTGAAGAATTGAAAAAAAGAATTTACGAAAAATATTTTTTTTCTTGTTTTCATCTCTTGGATTTTCAACCGGCCAGCTGGCCTGTCCTTTTGCGTTCAATATTGATCCTATATTTAATTTGGTTTTTCTCTCCAGGAGAAACTAGGCAGCTGTAGTTAATTTTAAAGTGGTCCCTTTGCTCTAAAATCTTCCAAACAGGTATATCTGTTCTTCTTTTCAATTCTAACTTTTTTTTTCTTCTTTTGATAGCTCCTCAAATAGTTTTTGTTGCTGTTATACCATTTGTATAGAGGGCTTGCGGTTTTGTAAAATGTCTATCAAATTTAGATATTATTTAAAATTTGATTTCGATTATTTTTTACTTATCCATTTTAATAATGATGTGAATATAATACTGAGAATAAAATATTTATAAATGTTTTTATTTGTATTTGTTTGTTATTGTTTTTCTGTTTTTATAAAAATTTACCATTGAGAATAATTTGAAATACCATTTTAGTATTATTTGAATATTTTTTCTAGCAGCTTTATTTTGAAAATTCAATTCAAATATAGGTTTTATACACTTTTAAGACAATGTTCGGCGGTACATATACTAAAATTGGAACGATACAGAGAAGATTAGCATGGCCCCTGCGCAAGGATGACACGCAAAATCGTGAAGCGTTCCACTTTTAAGACAACATTTACGAGTATACCTTAAAGACAACAATTTAGGCTTTAAATTATTTAATCTAAAAATGCAAATATTTTATTTTTTAAAAGCATTTATTTTATTTTCATTCATCGACTATTATATATTTTCTTACCATAGTTTTAGAAAATATAATTTCGAATATTGTTGTAAATAGCTATAGATGACATTCCTATTTTTTTAATTCACTAATGCAGGAATTATTTTGTAAATTCTACTTAAACTGTGAAAATATTCAATATGTATAATTTTATTCAAGTAATTAAATATAAAAACAACTTGATAGTAAATAATTATTTTTCTACTTTCCTATTATCACGACTGCATCTCCAATTCTTCCACTTTTCAACAACAAAACATTATATTCATAACTTATATATAGATATACAGTTAAACCTGTCTATAGCGCCCCCTCTTGGGACTCACCAAAGTAGGGTTCTATAGAGAGGGTGCTATAGACAGGTCACTTTTAATGTAAATCGCATCGTACTACATATTTAAAATCAGGCGCTATAGAGAGGGAGGCGCTATTTAGAGGGGGCGCTATAGACAGTCTTAACTATATAGAATGAAAGAATTCAAAAGCACGAATGTTTCTTTTATACACAATACAAATTTATACTGTCCTTACTGCGATGATAAAATATATTGGGAGGGCTTGGCTCATCAGTGGTGAACCCTCCCAGCGGTTTCGCCAATTGAATCCACCAGACCGCTTCTCAGAGCTCTAATACTGTATTGAACGATTCTGCTTATATACGCAGCACTGAAGGATGGAATCTCAGAAATGGTTTTCAAGAAAACTATTGACATAAGCTTATAGGACAGTAGAATTACATTCAAATATTTGCATCGAGCAATACTCTTCTGCAAACAATTCGGCAAGGGGCTTAACTATATTGAAATTTATTATATACTTGTATTATAGAGCAGGGGTGTTGGGGGTTGTTTTCAAATGGATAAATTTCAATTTAAAATTATCGTGCGTATTTTAATTCAGTGAAATATTTGAAAAAAATATTAAGCCGATTATCAATTTACATTTGGATAGAAAAAATATCTATTTAATATTCACAGAAAGGTTTTAATAAATCCCATTAAAAAGTATTTTGTATTAGATATAAAAATATAGATAATTCTCTCTCTCTCTCAGCCAACATTTCGACCTGCCCATTCTGTGGGAAAGAACTCTCGCAGTCCACCGGTGGCGGAGTCTTTCCCGCGGTGGGCGCCACCAATGAAGACCTTGTATATATTTTTATATATATGTATATTTATAAATTATTTTTATCTATTTATTCATATATTTATCATTATATAACCATATTTATTCATATTTATATTTATTCTGTATTTAACCTTATATAATCTTATATGTACTTTGAAATAAAATAGTTTCAATCTTAATCTCTCTCTCTCTCTCTTTATTTATAAATATGAAGAAATAGTACAAATGTAACATTGTACTTGGATAAGGTGCGTAAATTAAGAAAAAGGCATCTCCTTATCGTGCAGCTGAAAGTTGCTGATGGCTTGCGCCATCTATCGGAATGAATATCAACTATTCTCGTTGAATTTTTAATTATTCCAGAATTGGCCAAATACCCATTCTTGATTAATCAAGAAAAGCTAACCACGGACGCGTTTCGGGCTGTTGGCCCTCATCAGCGTTTACGCACCTTATCCAAGTACAATGTTACATTTGTACTATTTCTTCACATTGTGTAGCGTTCTCACGCAATTCTGGCCTTAACTATCCGTTTCATGATTTTTCAGGATGCCTTAATGACCAATTTTTTGGTCGTTGAGGTACAGCTTGCACCACGCTGATGAGGGCCAACAGCCCGAAACGCGTCCGTGGTTAGCTTTTCTTGATTAATCAAGAATGGGTATTTGGCCAATTCTGGAAGAATTAAAAAATCAACGAGAATAGTTGATATTTATTCCGATAGATGGCGCCAGCCATCAGCAACTTTCAGTTGCACGATAAGGAGATGCCTTTTTCTTAATTTATAAATATATGTACTTATTCTTAAAACATAATATATAGGTTTTGCAGTTTATGACACACAATTTACACTTTAAAGACAATTTTTGCATATTAATAACTCATTTACCTTTTTATCTCTGATCTTAGATTTCATAATTGATATTTTATAAAAATAATTTAAATATATATATTATATAATCTAAAAACTCAAATATTTATATATTTTTAAAAATATATATTTTATTTTATTCATTGATAATTTTACTTTTGTTATCATCGTTTTTAGAAAGACTTTCAGTTTTTTGTTGTATAGTTTTGTTGTAAATATGCGTAGTTAACCTATCTATCCTTTTAAATCGCTAATATAGGATTAACTTTATAAATTCTATATAATGTGAAAATAACTAATGTGTAATATTTCCTCAAGCAATTGAAAATAAAAACTACTTGACGGTATATAATTATCTTTTTTTTTATCACGACTGCACCTCAACCCTTTATCTTATCGATCCTTTGTCTTATCAACCCTTTATCTAACAACAAACAAATTATTCATAACATATATATATTAAAACATTTTATTAATCAATCAGGTACGATATTTAAATATTTGCGCCTATTACAAAGGAAGCAAACAAAAAAAAAAAACAAGTTAGAACTTGGAATTAAATATTTACAAATTTACATGATTTAATCGACAGAGTTCATAAAAATTATATAGACAAAGTGGCTGATGTAAGATAGTTAAATGATTTAGATCAGGAAACAAACGATGTCTCACTTCTGTAAAGTTATTTAAAGTAATTTAAATATATTATTTTTAGGAATGTATATATATTTAATCCCAGTATAATATCTATTACTTCAGCTGGTAACAGTCTGATGCACGCCCGCGAGAGCACATGCTAATAACAAAAGTTTTCAATTATTCTGTATAAATATTATTTAGAGATTGTACATAGAATATCAGCCCGTTGAAGAACAGTATATTTGCTCGAAAACTTGCAAATTCAAAATTAAAAGAATCTTAAACACAAGGTAATAAGACCAAATCCAAATAAATAAATAGTGTGTTATTTGGATTTGGTCTTATTACCTTGTGTTTATTATCTACTAGACGGGTGACCCGGGCAACGCCCGTGTTTTACCCGATTGAATGTTTTTATTCAAATACTATTTGTTACAATTATAAATTGGCGCCTTAAATAATTGCATATGCTAGTTAATAACTATAGCCTATGTGCTTTATCTGTCTATGTACTGTTGGCTTCCGTAGGCGTCTCTTACTGGGAAAAAGAAAGAGAGGATTCCATTTGGTTATTATCTAATATATGCATTTATTTAGGGAGCGACCCGCTCCAACACAATAGTTACATAAATAGCGAGTGGGGGGGGGGGGGGGGGGCAAAGGTGGCGTGAACGTAGCCAACCAATAGGAGGGCGCCATTCCAAAAAAAAAAAAAAGAAAACGGTGACAGAGACGAAAACTGATTAAGAGATGAAGAATGACGCTCGTAACTGTATATAGAATAATCCAAATTGTGACTTATCAATAAAAAGAAACTTTTTACCTGATTTTTATTTTTACTTTCTCAAATAAATTCTGGGTAACTATTGCTCACATATTATTTTAATAAAAATAATTTTATTTTTATTCATTTCAGAAATATTTTAATATTTGTATATTAATTTTGATCAAACACTATAATTAGTGAATTTGAGTTTTTCCTATTTGATTTGACGATTATATATTACTGTAATCTTTCCTCAAAATACTATCAGCAAAATACACCGTTAACTATTCTTATAACTTTTATAACCTCATCTCGTCTATCTTATGCGACAGAAAAATTCTCGCATATCTTTAAAAAAAATCTAACCTGTGTACCATTTTCGATCAATTTAATAAATCTATTTGAACCATAGTAATGAATATTTCTGAAGTTTAGGCTGTGAAACCTCTTGTAATGGGAATAAAAGATAAAAAAACAACGCCTTATTAAACAGTAATTAACTTAATTTGAAAGAAATCTCAGATGCATTAATTCGATTGTTTCAATAAACATAGAAATGTTTAAAATTTCAAATATAATCGAAAATTAATGATTAAAATAAAAAGCTATTATTAAAGTGTAAAAGGTTTATATTGAAGCGTAAAACGTTGTTATTTTAATCAAATTGTTGTTAGTAAAATGAAATATTTCCATATTAGAATGTAAAATGTTGTTTTTAAAGCGTTGATCGCTGTTATTAAAATGTAAAATGTTGTTTTAAAAGTATAAAATGTTGCAGTAAAGTGTATATAATGATGTATTAAAAGTGCAACATCTATAGTTGAGGAAATTAATAAAACTAAAATAACGGATATATATTTATAAGAAAAAAAATACATTTATTAATATATAGTGTGAATGAAACTTTTCAATTCTTTATTATCTATATCCTATATATTCAAAATTAATACCTTATAAATCAATTTTTAAAAGGTTTATTTTATATGTAATATATATTTATATCATGTTTTATTTTACTATATCTTTCAAAGTATAAACGATATATTTATATAAATAAACACGAAAACAGTAAACTCTGACAAAATATAAACCAATCGTAAAATGGATAGAATTCTGAAAAAAAAAAAGAAATTGCATTTAAAAAGAGTATAAAACAAAACAAAAAATTTAATACATTTAAAATTGAAAGTAAAAAATAAAAACAATAAAAAAATATTTAAATAAACCGCAGTTTAAAAATAGCTTTAAATTTAGGAATTTTATTTTATAAACATTAAAGAGAGTAAAGAAAATAAAAAGGTGGCCCAACAGCGCAACAGTAAAAAAAAAACTCACAGAGTGGCAGAGGGACCAGGTAACATTAGATATATTTTTTGATGATCTAATGTTAAATGCAACAGTTGGGGTGATACTTGGCAACTCTGCCTTGAAATTACATTAGACTTCTAAAATTTTGTGTGAATTTTTTTACTCTGTGAGTTGAAAGAAAACATTCTTAAATATGAAATTATAGTTTATAATATCCAATATATATTCAAATACATATATGCTAATTAAATAGTAATATAAATTTAAATAGGTTTATTTCTTTTACTTAATGATTAAGAAGTGAAAAAATGTTTTTCGAATTGGTATATATCGTTTAAATTACAATTTATCTTTTTGAATAATGAGAAGAAAATCTATATTGCTTTGTATTATAATAAACAGGATTTCAATTTGTTTGTTCTGTTTCTATATAATACTATATTACCCAATAACCATTTACAAATATACATTGTATAAACCTTAATGTTTATGATTCACTAGCGCGCCATCTTTTATCAAAATTCGAAACTATTTTAAAGGCGTAAGATTCTTTTTGAAATTAAACAATTTCTACTGCTCTTACTGCAATGAAAAAATCAATGGGAGGGCATGGCTCATCAGTGGTAAACCCTCCCAGCGGTTTCGCCTTAATGTGTATATCGAAATTCATTGTATTCATAACCTGATTAGCCCACTCCCACCATCTTGTGACCTTAATCAGCTATTATAGCATTGAGTTAATTAATTATATAATGCTGCATGTTTCTGGAGATGAGTTTCTTTTATCTCTTTATTAACGTAATCTCGAACTTTCGGGAATTTCTGCACTTCTACAGGAGTACATAAGTATGAACACCTGTTAGCATCTTAACGGCGTTTATACGTTTATTTAAAAATAATTATATGTATAAAATAATAGCTGTTAAGGGAGGGGGGGGGGGGGGAGAAGTCCGAACACACCTCCTTGGGGTCCCCCCTGGACTCCTGGAATATTCGACCAAATTCTGGTTCGTTTCAAAGGTGACTAACGTGGCAACGGCACCCATTTTCCAATGAAGATAATGGATATTGCTTCTGCTGTGATGAAGAGATGCATGGAGACATCTGAGTCTCTTCTTTGGACACGACAACAACAACAACAATGGCAGTATAAGATAGTAGATATTGCTGCTGCTGTGATGGAGATGCATGGAGACATCTGAGACTCTTCTTTGGACACGACAACAACAACAACAATGGCAGTATAAGATAGTAGATATTGCTGCTGCTGTGATGGAGATGCATGGAGACATCTGAGACTCTTCTTTGGACACGACAACAACAACAACAATGGCAGTATAAGATAGTAAATATTGCTGCTGCTGTGATGGAGATACATGGAGACATCTGAGACTCTTCTTTGGACACGACGACAACAACAACAATGGCAGTATAAGATAGTGGATATTACTGCTGCTGTGATGGAGATACATGGAGATATCTAAGACTCTTCTTTGGACATGACAACAACAACAACAATGGCAGTATAAGATAGTGGATATTGCTGCTGCTGTGATGGAGATGCATGGAGACATCTGATACTCTTCTTTGGACACGACAACAACAACAATAGCAGTATAAGATAGTGGATATTGCTGCTGCTGTGATGGAGATGCATGGAGACATCTGAGACTCTTCATTGGACACGACAACAACAACAATACAGTGTACACACCCAAGATAGTGGACATTGCTGCTGCTGTGATGGAGAGATGCATGGAGACATCTGAGACTCTTCATTAGACACGACAACAACAACAATAGCTGTTAACAAAGTCCACGCATAGATTCAGGTAGTTACATGTCTTAAATCTAAAACACAAAAAAGAAAATGAAGACAGAGTGAAAATTCAGATTATATATTTATTCAAATCTACTTATATATTTGCCTTATTCTGTCTGTTTGTTTGTCTGTTTGTCTGAAGCTCACGGATAGAATGCGCGCCCATTGGCTGCCAGCAAACACGTGACCTCCCTGCCCGCCCCCCTCTAGACAACCCTGTTATCAGCTGTGTGATACATACACCTGTCTATAGCGGCCATTCTAGACAACCCTGTTATCAGCAGTGTGCTACATCCACCTGTCTAAACACACCACTCTGTCTATAGCGGCCACTCTAGACAACCCTGTTATCAGCTGTGTGATACATCCACCTGTCTATACAGACCACCCTGTCATAGCGGTCACTCTACGCAACCCTGTTATCAGCTGTGTGATACATCCACCTGTCAGCGGTCACTCTAGGTAACCCTGTTAACAGCAGTGTGATACATACACCTGTCTATACAGACCACCCTGACAATAGCGACCACTCTAGACAACCCTGTTATCAGCTGCCTGTCTATACAGACCACCCTGTCTATAGCGGTCACCTTAGGCAACCCTGTTATCATCAGTGTGTTACATTCACCTGTCTATACAGACCACCCTGTCTATAGCGGTCACCTTAGGCAACCCTGTTATCAGCAGTATGATACATCCACCTGTCTATACAGACCACCCTGTCTATAGCGACCACTCTAGACAACCCTGTTATCAGCTGTGTGATACATCCACCTGTCTATACAGACCACCCTGTCAATAGCGACCACCCAAGACAACGTTTTTAAAATATATTCGCACTCGGATAAACCCCGGGCGTTGCCCGGGCCTTTCGTCTAGTAAAGAAATAATGAATTAAATACAAAGAATTTGAATTACATTTCTCATAGACTTTTCTATTATATTAAATATACATATTTTAAAATACTATATAAAATATACATTTGTGAATCTTCATAATAAAAAATTTGCTAAATTATATATAATGATAATAAAATATATTTAATATGATTTATAAAATAATTAATTCAGTGTACAATTAAAGATTTATAATATATTCGAATTATATTGAAACATCAAACAAATAACGGTTTGAAAAACATTTTAAACTTACACGAAACAAATATTTATTATTAATAGAAAAAAATAAATTTCATTCAAGTTTATTTTTATATAAAAAAGAACTACTAAATTATCTTTTGACAAATTTCTATTATAAAAATTTATTGAATTTCCAATAAGAGAAAAATAAACAATGTAATTATTTTTAAAATGATTTTAAAATAATAAAATTTTTAACACGAATAACTAGAATATCATATTGGAAATCTCAAACTTGTTAGGTGTACGTATAATAGAATAAATTTTAATTGCGTTTCAAAAGTCCAATATTGAGCACTCATTTTTGTAAATGTACATTTTTATTTTCTCCTCAACATAATTCAAAACTTTCCAATATTTATTGATTTGCTTTTCAATGATAATTAAGCTTCCGCAACAATTTCTCAAATATTACAAATAAACAGCTTTCAAATTATCCACAATTATTGGATATTTAAATTGTCATTAACATTTATGGTTTTCCCCTACAAACTCTTTAAAATAATATATATTTTATTTATATATTACCCTTTTAGAATTTAAAATATGAGTTTAAAAATTTAAAGGCAAGCGACTATTTTCTATTTAAAATAAGTTAGTTCTTTATTTTATTTCCTCGATATTTTTTTTTATAAATTAAATATAATTCAAATGTTTTTTTAATATTCTTTATAAATAACAATTAATTAAACTAACAATAAACTATTAATTATTGTATTTATTGTAGAATTATATTTATTATGTATAGATATTTGATTGTGATTATAAATATTTAAATATAAAACCTATTAAAACATTAATTATATTATGGTGACGGCCTAATTATTTCGATTTTATTACAATATATATTTTCGTAATATATATTTTATAAAAGTATTTTATTTGGCTATAATTTTCGAGGCATTATCGTAAGAAATCCTTTTGATCTTGGGAAGCATTATGTGAAGGCTTTGGGATAATGGCAAAATATATTATTAGAGGTAGAGACAATTCCAAACAGACATTTATTTTATAATAAAAGGGAAATATACGTTATCATTTTGTCGATACTTATGCCTAAAACGTATATATAAGTAATAAATATAGAAATATAATATTATTTCTAATTTTTATTAAATGATATTTTCGAAATCAATTATAGCTAGAACACATAAATAATATATTAAATATTCGTCTGGCATTTTTAATATCGATTTATTTAATTGATTAATAATCTTAATATCGAAAAATATATATTTGTTAAAATAACAAAAATAAATTAGGCTTTTATTTTAAAAATTTCAAAAATAGGTATTGCATTTTTAATACATTTTGCACCTTTTAATAATAATTTTTACATTATTAATAACAGAATTCTCACTTTTAAGCGATATTTCACAATTGGTAAAATGATTTAAACAATTATACTATAGATATTTTAGTCTTTATAGAAATACATTACTTTTAATTAAAATTGGCGTATTTTCAGATATAGTTAATATCCTTTTTAGTCAACAAATAGGAAAAATGCATTTGATTATTTTTCTCACAAATAATCTAAAGAAATGAATTTTTTGAAGCGATAAAATATTTCTATATTGCCACTACAAGATGCTTCCTATCTTAAAATTTCAGCCTTTTTTATAACTCATGTTTTGTTATTAAAGTATAAAATGTTGTTATAAAAAAAACAAATGGTTGCCTGTAAAGTCGGTTTTACGGGCGAAGATTTTACGTGACAACGGTAGAATATTTATTGATATGAATATAATTAAATTGCACAATAGGAACAAGGAATTGAATGAAAATAAGAATTGCACAAATTTTAACTATAGAAATATATTTTGTTTACTAAAACATTGTACATGTAAACTTAAACTTAACTAATTCCTATTTGAGTGATTTTGTTGAGGATAGGACGATGATAGGAGAAATATGAAATGAAAGGAAGTGTTTCTGCTGTAATGTGTCTTGCGAAAGTCAAGTCGATAGTTGTTCCTTTTAACGTCGTTGACTTAGAAACGTTTGATACGCAATCAAGATTATACGTATTTTTCATGAAATTAAGAAACGAGTTGTCAGGCTTTACGTTTTTGTTAAAATCACCACACAGAAGAATCGGTATACTAGAGTCAACTTGCACGAACGGTGGCACGTACTGGCTGTTGTGAATGTACGGACCGAGTCCTTGCCATAGTAACATTCCAATATCCTGCATACTAGCTCCTGGATGAATATATACAGCACCGAGTATAAACTTGAAGCTAGTATTAGCGGCGAAGCAAGTAACTTCAGTCATGCACATGTCACCCTTGGTTTTAATGACACGAGTTACGTCTGTAATCGCAACTTGGAACACTTCCGCCGTAGATGTCGATGATAATTTACGATAGATCACCACTCCACCAGCCGCGTTGGTATTTGAAAATCAAAACACTTATTCAGATCGAAGGTTCAAATTTTTGCTAAATAAATTTGAAATTAAATAAAATTTGTAATTGTAAATGATGAAGTTGAAAATTAAAACATTTACTTAAATTAGATGTTAAAATTCTTGCTCAACACAGTTTAAATAAAGTTTTCTTATATCTGCCACTTTTTCTTAATATTTGTAATTTTAAAGAATCAATTCGAAAATCAAAACATTTATTCAGATCGAAGGTTCAAATTTTTGCTAAATAAATTTGAAACTATTTAAAATTTGTAAAATAATAATTAATTATTTAATTAATTTTAAACTAATAATTTACTTAACACTATCAACATTTATCAATAGTATGACATAACCTATAAACTCAGTTTCTCAACTTTTGTGTCAATCTAACAATTAATCAATCAATCATAGTTTACGATAATGAAATATCAGTGTACAATTATTTACCTTTATTGTTGTAGTTGTTGTAAATGACGAATCTAAGCACTCCACATTTTCACTACAGACACAGCTGACGATACTTTAACCACACGTGTGAACTTGTATTATGACGCTTTCTTGTTTTTCCAACGCCAAGAACGTTCGAGAAAGACAAAGACAGAGACAAGCATGCGCCGATTCAATGCGCCTAATTCTCTAGCGCTGCGCGCGCAGCACTCTCGTTCGGTGACTCATCGTAACGTTACCGGGCGTTACACTTTTTCATAAGTGACTCCCAGCCGCAACCTAATTTAAGACGTTGTCACGTCAAAAAAGTATACAATTTTGTCATTGAGGTGTATCATTAGAAACAAAAAATTTTAAATCACTATATTATTTGTCTTAAAATTTATTTGGATAACTTTTCACACGATAAGTCAAATAGAAAAATTGAATATTTATATTCATAGAGCATTAATATAAAAATCATAGAATAATAATATTTACCTAAAAATATAGTTTTCAATCGATTATTACTTAAAATATATTTAATATTATCAAATGATATTAGGGAAAAGAATATATTAGATATGTAGGTGTGGAAAATATATTTCCAATTTTGAGGCAGAAGAGGTTTCCATTAGTTGTTCTTCTGCTAAGGACATCACGCCTCTAATCCAGATAATGGGTAGACAGAGTCGGGTTCCCACGTCAGACGACATTTCTAGAACCTTCCAGACTTACAGGATTACTGTGTCAAAAGCAACTTAAAAACCTTCCGCGTGAATTATCCATAACATTGTCATTCACGATCAACACCATTTCAAATTACCAAATTGCATACTCTTTTATCACCTATACTTCTTTTTTTCTTATTTGGAAAGTGACTTCAACATGTTTATGCCAATACATACTGTTGCGTTGTTGGTTAACAAAGAATAACTTCCGTGGGTACAAAGGATCTTTAGGACTTTATTTAAGCCTAATCGATAAAATAATTACAGAAGAGTGCAAAAATAAAACAACAATAAAGAAAACAGCAGTTACAAACTCACCAACTGCAGCACGGTGAGGGAAAGCAGGAGCAGAACAGGAGACAGAAGTCCGTAGAACCTTCTAGAATATTCTAAGAAGTACACCGGCGTCGGCGGTAAGCAGCAGTCCGACCTCTTGAGACAGCAACTTGCTTGGAGTCCACCACGTAGCTTCGTTCTTCGACACCCTTTATCTTTCTTCTTCCTGGCATGAGTTTCTCATCCCTATATATCCCGGAGTAGATCTTTCCAGAACGGTCACGGTTGGTCAGCCAATCAGAAAGCCGCCAGCACAAAGCGATTGCGCAATCGCTACTGATTGGCCAATCAGTTGTCTTCCGCTTTTTCTACATGATTCTTAAATGTTCTAGAATATTCTCTCTCTCTATCTGGAATGTGCTTTTATTTCTACGTAACACTGCCCCCTCCTTAGGACTGATCGTCCCGAACAGTCCATTGTACTGGAACAGTACCCCTGATGGGTGCCAACCGGTTGTAGTGCACCACTTTGGGTTTAGACGTCGGGGTCTTCTTAATCCGAAAGATAACATCATTGAGGCACTTGATGATCTTGTAGGGTCCTTCCCACTGGTACTGAAGTTTAGGAGAAAGTCCTCTCTTCCGTTGAGGATTATGGAGCCAAACCATTTCACCCTCTTTGAAAGTCTTGTTGGAAGTCTTGACGTAGTACCTGTATTTCATTTTCTCACTGGAAAAGTGAAGATTTTCTCCTGCACACTGGTGAATGGCCGGCATCCTTTCAAATGGGGCACCTACATTGTAGATCTTAAACTTTCCTCTGGATCTTGTTGTCGTTCCCTTTCTCACTGAACATTTTGTACAGTTTCTGCACCATTTTTCAACATCATTTCGACTTCCTGGCCAACAAAATCTTTCTCTAACTTTGACCAATGTTTTTCTGATGCCGAAGTGATCTCCCGTGGGACTGCTATGCATCTCCTGGAGAGCCAAAGGTACAAGAGAACTGGGTAACACCAACTTCCAGGATTCATGCTTTCCATCCTCGCTCTCCCATTTCCTGGTATAAGACACCATCTCGTAGGGTCAAAGAATTCCAGAGGCGCCAGAGACTTTTGGTTTTAGGACTGTGCGAGGCTACATCTTCCCAGGATGGTCTTTCACCTGATTCCTTCCAATTCATCATTGGCAAGAGATCTCGGTCTTCACGTTGAGCCTTTCTTAAAGCTTGTCCTGTCCAATTTTTCTCTTCTACTTCGTCGCTTTCTTGCAGTGTAACTTG
The DNA here is from genome assembly GCA_030710605.1 of Cordylochernes scorpioides. Taxonomy (NCBI): domain Eukaryota; kingdom Metazoa; phylum Arthropoda; class Arachnida; order Pseudoscorpiones; family Chernetidae; genus Cordylochernes; species Cordylochernes scorpioides. Next base: position 76,486,932 of record CP092875.1, read on the forward strand.
TCTTAAGCAAAATCTCTCTTCAGCACGAGCACAATGTCCACTTTGTGGAACACACGGCCTTCTTGATAAGGCATCAGCATTATCGTTCCGTCTCCCATGGTTCCTTCTAGGGGCTGTGGTGGTTTCAGAATTTTCCGGACAGTTTCTTCTCACGTGGCCATATTGCCCACAACTCCAGCAGTCGGTGTCACTGCGTTGTTTTACTTTCCTGGGGCAAGTTAGAGAAATGTGATCAAGGGCTCCACAAGTCCAGCAGTGACCCCTTTTTCTTTCAGGCTTATCCTTAGAGTTATCTGGACAGTGTTTCCTTATGTGGCCATTTTTTCCACATTTCCAGCAACCTGTATCACTGCGCTGTTTTACTTTTCGGCGGCAAGTTGGAGACATGTGATCATGGGCTCGACGGGTCCAGAAGCGATTCTCTTCTGTTTCTGGATTATACAATTTAACTTGTCTAGCCATGCGATAACTTTCTATTGTGGCTTGTTGGGCAGCTTCATACTTCATGGCTTGGACTAGGGTTTCTTGTAGAGTAGTCGCACTTGAAAGTCTGACAAACCTTTGGGTTTCAGGGTCTCCGATGGCATCAATAAACTGATGTTGGGCCATAAAGTCTTGTGTTTCAGACGGGCACGTTGGAAAGGCTAATCTTGCCAGGCGTCGAATGTCGTGGGCCAAATCCTGCAAACTTTCTTTCTTTTCTTGCAGTCTATTCTTGAACTTCACCACGTGAAGTTGTTGGTAATGTTCTTCTCCATATCGGGAATCCAGAGTGTCAATCAGGGAGTTGAAGTCTAGGCGGAGTTGTTCCGGAATCATCTGGAGTACATCCACTGCAGGTCCACGAAGTGCAGCAGCCAAAAAGCTTGCCTTATCTCTAACGTTCCATCCGTTAGCTTGGGCAACCACATCGAACTGAGTTTTGAAGGAGGTCCATGATGATTGTCCATCAAAGGTAGGAACTTTGACAAGAGGCCTACCCGAATTGTTATTCTCTTGCTGGAAAACCGGAGTTCTTGGATGGCCTGTTTCCACAGCAGCAAGTCTCTCTTCTAAAGCAGATATTTTTTCTTTCACTTCTTCTTTTACAGAAGAAACGTCTTCTTTTACAGAGGAAACGTCTTCTCTTACAGCTGAGATTTCATCTTCTAAGCATTGGAACTTAAGCCCCAAGCTTTCTTTTAGCTCTTGATTTTGAGCTTGAAGAGCCTCGTTTAGAGCCTCGCGAGTTTCTTGATTTTGAGCTTGAAATGCCTGGTTGAGTGCCTCACGAGTTTCTTGATTTTGCGCTTGCAAAGCCTGGGTTTGAGCTTGCATAGCCTGGTTTTGAGCTTGGATCGCTTTCAATATTTCTTCCATTTTTCTGGTAAGTACTATAAATTATTCAGGCTTCACCTAAAGACCCCACATCTGACACCAAATTGTTGCGTTGTTGGTTAACAAAGAATAACTTCCGTGGGTACAAAGGATCTTTAGGACTTTATTTAAGCCTAATCGATAAAATAATTACAGAAGAGTGCAAAAATAAAACAACAATAAATAAAACAGCAGTTACAAACTCACCAACTGCAGCACGGTGAGGGAAAGCAGGAGCAGAACAGGAGACAGAAGTCCGTAGAACCTTCTAGAATATTCTAAGAAGTACACCGGCGTCGGCGGTAAGCAGCAGTCCGACCTCTTGAGACAGCAACTTGCTTGGAGTCCACCACGTAGCTTCGTTATTCGACACCTCTTTCTTATCTTTCTTCTTCTCTGGCATGAGTTTCTCATCCCTATATATCCCGGAGTAGATCTTTCCAGAACGGTCACGGTTGGTCAGCCAATCAGAAAGCCGCCAGCACAGAGCGTTGCGCAATAGCTGTGGATTGGGCAATCAGTTGTCTTCCGCTTTTTCTACATGATTCTTAAACGCTCTAGAACTTTCTCTCTCCATCTGGAATGTGCTTTTATTTCTACGTAACAATACGTATATCATGTTGAATATTATACTTTTTATTCTATTTTATTTTTAAGAAAGGATTTAAACTTTAGATTTTTTAGTGTTTTTCAAGATAGATTTATAATATTCATGCATATTATTTCATTATATAGATATTTATTTAATTAAAAAGGCATATATTGGATTAAAAATAATTTATTTTACCAATATATGCGTTTTTGATCCAATATATGCCTTCTTAATTAAAGATTTATTTATGGATTGCTCTATTTCTATAGATATTTACTTATATAAATAATAAAGAAAACAACGGCCAGCTTGAATGAATATTGTGTATAAAATATTTAACTTTCAGAAAAACATTTATTTAGCTATTATTATAGTATTCTCTATTAAACTTCTAAATTTTAAATACGTATTTTCAGATTTACTTTTCCTTATTTTCTGTAAAATATTGTTGTAATTTAATTTTAATGGTGAATTTTTATTTTCAACTTTCTACTTATTTAGAAGATGACTCGAAAATAAATAAACCCTTGTCATATCTTACGGTTTAAAATGTATTTAATTATATTTAATGTGTTATAAGGTAATAAGTTTTATTAATTTATATATGCTCATATATTTAATTTTTCTTATTCTGCGTGTATTTGTTAATAGTTTTAAAATGTCATTCATTATTAAATTTTATATTTAACTTTTCTCTTAATTGGAAGTTAGCCTATAGGCAGAAATATGTTTAACACATTAACTATATAATTTTGTGTGAATTAATAATTATTTTGTAAATATTCTATATATTTTTTTTTTAATTAAGAGACACTTCGTGCGGCCAAAAAAAGCTTTTATTTTCTTGACGTTTCAACAAAAATCTTTTGTCCTCGTCGGAAAGAATATTCAACTAATCGTTGATTTTTTAATTATTTCAGAATTGGCCAAATACCCATTTTTGATTAATTTATAAATGAAAAGTATATTGACAAAACTTAAGAAAGTTGTACCTTTTAGGATGTATATCGGGATTCAGACAATAACTCTGAAAGATACACTCATGGACAAAACTTAAGAAAGTTGTATCTTTTAGCATGTATATCGGGATTCAGATAATAACTCTGAAAGATACACTCATGGACATAACTTAAGAAAGTTGTACCTTTTAGCATGTATATCGGGATTCAGACAATAACTCTGAAAGATACACTCATGGACAAAACTTAAGGAAGTTGTACCTTTTAGTATGTACATCGGGATTTAGACAATAACTCTGAAAGATACACTCATAGACAAAACTTAAGAAAGTTGTACCTTTTAGCATGTATATCGGGATTCAGACAATAACTCTGAAAGATACACTCATGGACAAAACTTAAGGAAGTTGTACCTTTTAGCATGTATATCGGGATTCAGACAATAACTCTGAAAGATACACTCATGGACATAACTTAAGAAAGTTGCACCATTTAGCATGTATATCGGGATTCAGACAAAACCTCTGAAAGATATTTGATACATAGTGACCTTTATTGAAGACACACGAGATAACTAAGTGTGAACAGAAATACTTCTGTCACCTTCAAAATAACAGACGATCGGCGACATTAAAGATACTTCCTTAATATTTCTCCATGAGTGTTTATCTCATTCGAATATATAAAGTTAATTATAATAATTTTGAGTCGAAACTAAAACACATAACTACTCCAAGACCTAACTTTATGTCACGTAAAGGCATTTCATCCTGTATATGAAAAAACCTCACATCAATTTCTCTTATGTGTATAGATATTTAGAGAGAAAAGGGCATTGATAATTGATAATTCAATCATAAAAATCAATATAAAATACACCTATCCCCCGATTTACACGGTACTTGTTTTACACGTTTTCGCTTTTACACGGTTTTCCAAAAGGTTTTTTTTTGTTTTTATCGCACTATACTAAATGCTACTGTGATTGAACACATGCGCTGTGTACACATCTCACGAGGAATCCCGAGCTTATGTGCTGACTACATATTTTAACCTGTCAGTGCATTTTATTTTTATTTCTGTGTACACCTATCCCCCGATTTACACGTTTTTCTCAGGAACGTAACTACCGTGTAAATCGGGGGATAGGTGTAATATAAAGATAATTTTATATGTGTATCTCAAGTTTATTAAACACAGGCAATAATTTTCACACCAAGTAGGAATCATGCTACAAACACCAAATATGAAAATATCTATTATGAAGTAAAATATGCAAATGAACTTAGTTTGGTAAAAATGGACATTAACAAGTAATCTGGAATGGTGCAGCTCGTTTTAGATGCTGGTAAATTTTGATGGTTTTTTAAAGCAAACAAACCTTAATCACAGAACATAACAAGCCCAAATACAGATGAATAATATGTGACATATGATGCACTAGCGCGCCATCTGTTATCAAAATTCGAAACTATTTTAAAGGCGTAAGATTCTTTTTGAAATTAAATAATTTCTACTGCCCCTACTGTCCTCAAATCTTATGTCCATAGCTCTTCTAAAATACCGATTCCAAGAATCTACCAATAGTATCACTTTTAAAGGAAGTTCCAAAAATGCAATATAACAGCGGTATGGTAGATTAAACTGGCGAAACCGCTGGGAGGGTTCACCACTGATGAGCTAGGCCCTACCTTTAATTTTTCCATTGCAGTAAGGGCAGTAGAAATTGTTTAATTTCAAAAAGAATCTTACGTCTTTAAAATAGTTTCGAATTTTGAATATGTGACATTTTGGCATCTGCGTTGTTACAGAAATATCATGAATAATATATTTGGATTTGGTGCTATTACCTTTTGTTTCCAATCAATAATCCAATTTAAACCATATCTGAACTTAATAACACTATAAGATAAAAAACACTATTGAGCGTATAACTGAAAATTACTGATGACATGTGTCATTTTTCGGAATATATTGGTCAAATCCTGCTTTATGGTAGAGATTTGTGTTCTCCTGAATTCTTAACAGTGGGAGCATACAAATGGTTCACTTGTAAGTTTAAAAAAATGACCAATTGCAATGTGTTTAATAAATAATGAAAAAGCATGTTGCATTTTGGTTTTTAACTTCTATTGTTTATTAGAAAGTATTCTTTGTTTAAGAATAGAATTGTAAGTGCAGGTTGCATAAGTGTAAGAGAAAAGGCGAATGGCTTGGACATGTGCAGAATTATGATAACATGATTAGCCACGCATTCATTCAATCTCCTAAACACCATGAAAAATGATAAGATATACCTTATCAATATTATACCATAGTTTAAAATGAATTAGCTCGACTCCTATCTGTTAACGGAACTTTCTTATACAACTGTTTTCTTTCGTTTTTTTTGTGTGGACATTCTAAAGCTTTCCACTCTGCCTCGACCACAACTGCCTGTACTCTGTGAGAACTGTTAAAGGTCTTCCAAGGTGCAGAGAGGTACTGGAAAACTCTCCACGCCCTGACTGTCCCTCTCGGTTACTACAGGTTTGACCCTCTCGGTTACCATAGTAAAGCGAGAGACCTTCAGGGTATCACATACATAATAATTATTTAATTAAAAAGGCATATATTGGATCAAAATATCATTTATTTTACCAATATTTCAGTTGACTGAACGCCAACCTTTATAAAGGTGTTATATAATAGGTATATATAATAATTATTATGATATTTTCTGTTGAACAAAACCACTTTGTCTATAATATTCAATGGAATCAGTGAATAAACCGAAAAAATCAATAAAAATCTCGATGGGGTCTATGGGAACGTAGATCCTTCTAACAGGTACGAGGCGGGCGTCGGTGTGGGCGTCACCTGTAGGCCTTCATGTGAATCAGACCTGCGTGACAACAATCCCCCCTCCTCCACCCCCCCCTCTTTGGTTCGTAAAATCCCCAACTCTCATTATATCACGCCTGGCACCCCTGTAGTCGAATAGCAGTGTTGCCACACCAAAATTCATATATGTAAATCTAAACAATTTATCTTCACATCCTGATAACTTAATTATATCTTCATATAAAAGGCCGTACACCTGAATCTGTAAAGAAAAAAAGAAACATTTTTTTCTCAAATTATTTTGAGATATTGCTCCCTCTTTATCAATTTATTGAACAGTATAGTAGTTTAATATATCATCAAATATATTTATATATTCATCTTTAATAATATAATTAAGAAAAAATAACGTTTTTAAAACATTTTCAACATTGTTTTTAAGATATGTTTATAAACTTTCTAAAGAAATTGCCCCCTCCTCATTGATTATATTAAAAAACTATATTATATATAATTGCTTCAATTAATTATTCTATTTAATTATCTTTAATTATATCGTCTGAACACTAATCATTCATTCCATTGTTTAGACTGACCCCTTCTGTATCATTATTTATAGCATATGATTATACTCTTAAGACACATCTAAAAAGAGTCAATATGAAAAATATGTGCAAAGAGTATATTTAATTTTGTATTGTTACGTCGCTTCTCAGCCGTCGATGTTTGCGTTCAAGGTTTCTAAAAGAACAATGTGGATTCTTTGTGGATACAGCTTAGTACGGTATATTTATTCCCAAAACTTAAAAAAAAAACAATGGTTGCCTGTAAAGTCGGTTTTACGGGCGAAGATTTTACGTGACAACGGTAGAATATTTATTGATATGAATATAATTAAATTGCACAATAGGAACAAGGAATTGAATGAAAATAAGAATTGCACAAATTTTAACTATAGAAATATATTTTGTTTACTAAAACATTGTACATGTAAACTTAAACTTAACTAATTCCTATTTGAGTGATTTTATTGAGGATAGGACGATGATAGGAGAAATATGAAATGAAAGGAAGTGTTTCTGCTGTAATGTGTCTTGCGAAAGTCAAGTCGATAGTTGTTCCTTTTAACGTAGTTGACTTAGAAACGTTTGATACGCAATCAAGATTATACGTATTTTTCATGATATTAAGAAACGAGTTGTCAGGCTTTACGTTTTTGTTAAAATCACCACACAGAAGAATCGGTATACTAGAATCAACTTGCACGAACGGTGGCACGTACTGGCTGTTGTGAATGTACGGACCGAGTGCCTTGCCATAGTAACATTCCAATATCCTGCATACTAGCTCCTGGATGAATATATACAGCACCGAGTATAAACTTGAAGCTAGTATTAGCGGCGAAGCAAGTAACTTCAGTCATGCACATGTCACCCTTGGTTTTAATGACACGAGTTACGTCTGTAATCGCAACTTGGAACACTTCCGCCGTAGATGTCGATGATAATTTACGATAGATCGCCACTCCACCAGCCGCGTTGGTATTTGAAAATCAAAACACTTATTCAGATCGAAGGTTCAAATGTTTGCTAAATAAATTTGAAATTAAATAAAATTTGTAATTGTAAATGATGAAGTTGAAAATTAAAACATTTACTTAAATTAGATGTTAATATTCTTGCTCAACACAGTTTAAATAAAGTTTTCTTATATCTGCCACTTTTTCTTAATATTTGTAATTTTAAAGAATCAATTCGAAAATCAAAACATTTATTCAGATCGAAGGTTCAAATTTTTGCTAAATAAATTTGAAACTATTTAAAATTTGTAAAATAATAATTAATTAATTAATTAATTTTAAACTAATAATTTACTTAACACTATCAACATTTATCAATAGTATGACATAACCTATAAACTCAGTTTCTCAACTTTTGTGTCAATCTAACAATTAATCAATCAATCATAGTTTACTATAATGAAATATCAGTGTACAATTATTTACCTTTATTGTTGTAGTTGTTGTAAATGACGAATCTAAGCACTCCACATTTTCACTACAGACACAGCTGACGATACTTTAACCACACGTGTGTACTTGTATTATGACGCTTTCTTGTTTTTCCAACGCCAAGAACGTTCGAGAAAGACAAAGACAGAGACAAGCATGCGCCGATTCAATGTGCCTAATTCTCTAGCGATGCGCGCGCAGCTGCGCGCGCAGCACTCTCGTTCGATGACTCATCGTAACGTTACCGGGCGTTACACTTTTTCATAAGTGACTCCCAGCCGCAACCTAATTTAAGACGTTGTCACGTCAAAAGTAGATTAATATCTATATACAGTAGATGCCTTCATTGTCCTCCACTAGAGGGATCCTCCTCGTCACCGTCTTCTCCTTGCCGCAGATGTCACCAGACTGACGTTCCTTCCCAGAATGTGATGTCCTCTCGGCACAGAAACCCCCTTTAAGCCGACTGCTATCTCGGCTCCTTCCTTCACTACGGCACCAGCTGGACTGTTTATCTCCCGGCCCCTCCTCTGTAATCTGTCAATAAACACTTCCTTGTGGAGAGGGGGCCTGCATAACTTCTTTTCTTGGCTTGCCCACATCTTCTCTTCATCTTCTTTGCTGCACCGCTTCAATATCAAATGTTTGTTTTCGATCTGAAGTTCTCCAACGTTTCTATTTCTCTAGAATGAGAATTTTTATGATAGTTATAGATTACTCTAATCGAGAATCCACACCACCATCACTAGAGTCTAGTGGTGTTTGAAGTACCGTTGCTTATAGACCTTCTTACTGTTGGCGTAGCAGGAGATGGCCATGATGGTGCCGATAAAATGGAGCAGTCCTGGGATACCGGCCTTACGGGGGAATATGTAGGAAGGCATCCACCGCCAGTAACCTCTCCCAACAGCCCGAGTTGGCAAATATAGGGTTTATTAGGTTATCGTGTATGTATGCTCAATAATAATAGATATATTAAATTTATACAATAAAATAACACAAGAAATAAAATCATTAAAGTATGAATGTTTATTTTCCAAATAAAACAAACCTCTACTGTCCTTACCACGATGATAAAGCATTATGAGGTATTGGATCATTGAATAGTGAACCCTACCAGCGATTTCACCAATCCAATCCATCAGACAGCTTCTTAGAGCCAAAAAGATCATTGATCCACAATAGTTATTTTATATACTGAAGGTTCCACATTCTCATATGCCAAAATAGAATCCTTAAAGCCATATTTGGAATTCTTTTGTAGAACATACATTGAAGATTTTCTCTTTCTTGTTAGAAATCAATGTAACCATGAAAGAATTCAAGAAAATAATCGTCACATCACACGTAAATTTCTAGAAATATTAACATAAAATAGGTTTATTAGAAACACCAAATTGTTTCTGCGGTGAAACTAAACAAACTGCTCTTCACCTTATCTACGACTGTTCGAACTTTGTAGAAGTGAGACATCGTTTGTTCCCTTATTCAAATGATATAATTCTTTCACCTCAGCCACTTTGTCTATATAAATTTTATGAACTATGTGAATAATACATGTAAATTTGTAAATATTTAATTCTATGTGTTTCAACTTGTTTTCTGTTTTGTTTTCTCTGTATTAGGCGCAAATATTTAAATATGGTTATCGTGTGGAGACGTTTAAAGTGTTCTCTGCGTGATTTATCCGTGTCTGGTGATCTCCTCGCATACCTGTGTGACCCCGGTCCGATCCCTACCAACGCTACAATAAAGGATAAGTACTGTTTTGTTTTCATATAGCAAATCGTTATTTTTTTATTTTGCTCTTTTTTGTTGTTGTTGTTGCACTCTTGAGTGTACGGTTTTCTGTGTGTTAGTTACTATTAATTTAGGACCTAATTTGCAACTTTGTGTTAAAAAAAAGAACATTAAGCATTCAGGGAATACGAAAGGTTTTGTTTATTTGATCATTTTTGACCCTTAATTATATTTGGGAATCGAGACTACTAAATTCCTAAATGTTATTTACTTACATCTTGTAGGTCTTTAATCTAGACTCTCTACTGTAAATAGCTGCTTAATGTTATTATTTTATTATTGATTCAAGGGATTATTCTATTGAATTGTAAATTTGTATGTTATACAGTAAATAGTAACATTAAAATAAAAACTTCAATGTATTTTTAATTACAATATAATGCGGCTTATGATTGTATAACGACACCCTAAAATTATCCCGCTTGTGTTTGTTTTGAACCAAAAATCGAAATTTAATTTAAGGAGAAATAACGATTATTGGGAATAACGATACCTTAGGGATGAGGTATTAAAGAATGAATTGTGAACAGTAATGATAAACGGAAAAATAAAAGTGTCCAGGGATGAGAATCGAACCCACAATGTTCCGCTTACCGAGCAGATGCCATGTCCACTAGGCTACCCCGGACATATTTTTCCGTTCGTAAATATTATATAATGTTTAACTTCAATGTATAATCAGAAGTATATTTGACAAGTCTGATCAACAAAATGGACTCTTCAGAGAGTAAATAAGCATGTGTGACATAGCTAATTGTATGTGACACGATGTCCATCAGTGGTATCTAACCAACTCTGTGGAAACTTATCAAATTACAGCCAGATTAGCTCGAGTCAGAATCTGGACATACTTAAGTTGATAATGTTTATTTCTTCTTGTTGGGCTTTTCGTAGAATGGCTTTTTGATTGGTTCGGTCTTCATAGCGGCTTTTTGATTGGTTGGTACTCCCTTTTTTATGATAAATCATCGATCAACTTCCTCATTACAGTCAAGTCTAGATTAAAGACCTACAAGATGTAAGTAAATCACATTTAGGACACCAAGTCGTCTTGAATCCTGAATATAATTGAGGGTTAAAAATAATCGAATAAACCAAACCTTTCGTATTCAATTAAGACCATTTTTATATTTAGGAACTCTATTTTAAAGTGTCATATTGATTTTAATTGATCATCAAAGACCAAAATTTTGTTTCCGAAAAAGGTAAATATATTAATTATATGATATTTCTTGAAAATAAAGATACTTCGGTCAGTAAATCTTTTTATTACTTCGACGTTTCGACAAAATTATTTTGTCCCCGTCAGGAGCAAACAAATATTAAAACATTTAGCAAGACGTTAAAATTTATTCTATATATAAAGAATCATTTTCAACGCCTTGCCAAATGTTTTAATTTTTATTTGCTCCTGACGAGGACAAAATATTTTTGTCGAAACGTTGAGATAATAAAAAGATTTACTGGTCGAAATATATTTAATTTGAAGAACTATGAATGCCGGTTAGGCAGCTTCTATCTTTGCGATGATTATAATGCCACGTGGAAAATTAGGGAAGACAAAAACTTCAGGAGGAGACAACAATTTATTTCAGGAAAGGACAAACTATGAATGGTAAACATAAGATAAGCCATTAGGGAAATTTAAAGAGTAGCAAGATATAAACATAAAAATAACCACTCTGTTAATAAAAATAATAAAATTAATGAACACTTTGTTACAATATGATATAAAAAATATCAATGATCCAACATATGAATGCCGCTTAGATGTTGAATCACCAGAGCATCTTCTTTTAACTTGCCCTCTGACTAATCAAATTGTATGTAGATACTTTGAAACATTACCAAATTCTCTTTGTGTATATACTCTATCTTATGAGAACTTTGTTAAGTTTAGAACTATTTGTACAATAATTTACAAAACACTACTAATCCATCGTGTAAATAATTAATCATATATATGTAAATAATACTAGCACAGTACAATAGTCCTTTGGACTTCGTGCTTTTGTAACAATAAATAAATATATAGATAAATAAATAAAATATGATATAATTGTTTCTTGTAATATTTGAGAAGAATCCTCTGAAATTTAAGTCACAATACAACGCAATATCCAAAGATAATTTTCTTATTTTATCAAATTTTCTCTCGAGCTTTCAAGTACTGTGAACCCTTCAACAGATTCATACAAACGAAATGAAACTAAATTGAGATTAATATCGTTTGTATACTCCTGTATAAAGGTTCACAGTACTCGAAAATTTGAGAGAACATTTGATAAAGTAAGAAACTTTTCCTCTGAGACTTCGTTTTATTGTAATAATGATTTTTTTAAAAGAAACATATGTACACGTCAATAATTTTGATAATTTGGAATAATTATAGAGCATGAGAATAAATTAGATATCAAATGGTTTTCTTTTATTTAATAAAGAATCTTTAATTAAAATGACATACATATATATTGGACAACAATACATATATTGGATCAAAATATCATTTATTTTACCAATATTTTAGTTGGCAGAACGCCAACCTTTTTCAAGGTATTATAACATATTAATGTGTGTAAATAACAAACTCAGCGCCGCACACATGTTGCTGACACGCATTAATATGTTATAATACCTTGAAAAAGTTGGCGTTCAGCTAACCGAATCTATGGAAGAATAAAGAATCTATGGAAGAATGTGATTTCGATTGACCATCTCAAAATCAAACAGAATATCGTTAAAACATATAAGACGAACTTTAAATCCAACAATATAAACCTATCCCCCGATTTACACGGTACATACGTTCCTGAGAATAACGTGTAAATCGAAATTTAAATATTTTTTAAAATTTGAAATACAGACACAGTGTGCGTGTGCAGCAAGTCAGCACATAAACTCGGGATTCCTCGTGAGATGTGTACACAGCGCATGTGTTCAATCACAGTAGCATTTAGTATAGTGCGATAAAAACAAACAAAAAAAAACTTATTTGGAAAACCGTGTAAAAGCGAAAACGTGTAAAACAAGTACCGTATAAATCGGGGGATAGGTGTATTGTATTGAATTAGCGGATATAGAACGAAAGCGTATTTAAAATCTAGAAATTGAAACCAGGGGATAAAGATTGTATATTGTCTTATATGAAAAGACAGATACACTTCGGGATTCCAATAGTAATTATTTGAACAATCCTATTCTCATAAAGAACATAGAGATAATGCAAGAAATGAGAGTGATACTAATATATTAGTAAATTAATACTCTATTAGTAATAATTAACAATTTATTTTCTTATAATTATTATACAACAATGTAACGATACTATGGTTAATTAAGGGAAGAAAAATCATTATTATTTTAAATTTTCGATGATTCTGTGCACGATTTCTTTGATGTGTGGATTAATTTCTTTCAAAAGAGAAGAGAGATTGAAATTGATTTATTACAATGTACATATAAAATTATATAGGGTTATTTATATAGAGAGGGAAAAATAAAACAAAATAATTATAAATCGTTTGTATCAGACGAATACCACTGGGTGTCGTCTCGTTCAATGTCGCATTCTGCCCTGAAGTCGGACAGCATCTTGCCTAGGTCGGAGTCCTTGACCCTAACATGGGCGATTGCCTTGTCAAGGAATTTCTTCAGAGCAGAGCTCTGCTCGAACGAGAGAAGAGAGAGCTATATAAAATCTGAAATGTAGGTTATTTAAAGAAGTTTCAATCCTGGCCTTAAAATTCACTTCTAGTATAAGAGAATATGGAAGCTTCAGCATGCAAATCCACTATGGTTATGGATCAATGGCCATAGAAGAGAACATTTTCTAATATCGCCAAAGAGTTTTGAAATCCGAATAGCTAGCCTTTTATATGACAAAAATATGATTACACTAATATACACTTAGTATTACACTTATTAGTACACTTAATACTTAATATAACATTATAAGGAATCCCCGAATATTATTGCTAAGAAGAAACCCAAGATAAAAGCGACGAGTTCCATTATTGAAGATGTATAAGATTGGCGAACTTTATGTCAATAACGTCTTTTGAAAAACTGCAGGGCGAGGCTTCAATTTCAGGTTTCTTTATCCTGTATTGTGAATAAAGCTATATTGGAGTTATTCGAGACGTAGATAGACATTTGATAGAAAGACACCTCTGCCTTTTTAAATATTTTTTGGTAATATCGATAGAATTCAATAATTCCTGGTAGGATGCTAAGAAAGCGTAGACCATCCCTATCCTGATGAGGACCTTAGCTCGACATAATGCTGGACAGGATGACTTTTAACCAGACCTTAACAAAGATTTTTCGTGGCTTAATTTTACCTAAATCATGTTTTTTAAGCAAATACGATTAACAAACTGCATTGTTTTAATACAAGCTACATTTCATTCTCTAGAGATCCCTATGACTAGAAATATATGTAGAAGAATCAAAGAGAGATGAATCTTTCCGACCATTTTGTGGTTACTCAAGAATGTGCTTGAGTTCATCTTATTTGATATTGAGATAAAGAAAGATCTCTTGAGTGAATGTGTGTTCACCATTCAGAAATATCACACAAAGTTTTTCGATCGAAGATACAGCACAACAATCTAAGCATTGTTACTATGAACTGCGCCATTTTCAGGAAGATTAGAAATATTCCAACATAGAATGAAGGTCTATCCGGAAATGTATTCGTCATAACACTCAAAGTTAATGTAAGACATGTTTGATCGTTTCTGCAATTACTCAATTTAGGCGGACATTCCGGAATTCCTGAAAGTGTTGTGCTGTAGACACCTGGAAGGCAGGTAGACGGCGGGGAGGGAGGTAGAGGAACTACTCGGTGTTGGAGCTCCTCCAGCACTTATCGATCTCCAAAATTTCAATTCTCCAACAGCAGCGTCTTTCTAATTCCATCCACCTTCACGACCGCTCTGATGAAACGGTCTCGACAATCCTCCTGTTGACAACCCCTGTGTCCTCCTGTTGACAACCCCTGTGTCTTCTTCTTGCGATCCCTGTGTCCTCCTGTTGATAATCCCCGTGTCCTGCTGTTTCCATACATGTGTCCTCCTGTTGACATTCCTGTGTCCTCCTGTTGACAATCCCCGTGTCCTCCTGTTGCCATACCTGGGTCCTCCTTTTGACAAATCCTGTGTACTTCTGTTTACAATCCCCGTGTCCTCCTGTTGCCATACATGTGTCCTCCTGTTGACATTCCTGTGTACTTCTGTTGACCCGCCCTGTGTCTTCTTGTTGCGATATCTGTGTCCTCCTGTTGACAATCCCCGTGTCCTCCTGTTGACATTCCTGTGTCCTCCTGTTGACAATCCCCGTGTCCTCCTGTTGCCATACCTGGGTCCTCCTGTTGACAAATCCTGTGTACTTCTGTTGACAATCCCCGTGTCCTCCTGTTGCCATACATGTGTCCTCCTGGTGACATTCCTGTATCCTCCTGTTGACAATCCCCGTGTTCTCCTGTTAACAATCCCCGTGTCCTCCTGTTGCCATACATGTGTCCTTCTGTTGACATTCCTGTGTACTTCTGTTGACACGCCCTGTGTCTTCTTGTTGCGATCCCTGTGTCCTCCTGTTGACAATCCCCGTGTCCTCCTGTTGCCATACATGTGTCCTCCTGTTGACAAATCCTGTGTCTTCCTGTTGACAATCCCCGTGTCCTCCTGTTGCCATACATGTGTCCTCCTGTTGACAATCCCCGTGTCATCCTGTTGCCATACATGTGTCCTCCTGTTGACATTCCTGTGTACTTCTGTTGACCCGCCCTGTGTCTTCTTGTTGCGATATCTGTGTCCTCCTGTTGACAACCCCTGTGTCCTCCTGTTGACAACCTCTGTGTCTTCTTCTTGCGATCCCTGTGTCCTCCTGTTGATAATCCCCGTGTCCTCCTGTTGCCATACATGTGTCCTCCTGTTGACATTCCTGTGTCCTCCTGTTGACAATCCCCGTGTCCTCCTGTTGCCATACCTGGGTCCTCCTTTTGACAAATCCTGTGTACTTCTGTTTACAATCCCCGTGTCCTCCTGTTGCCATACATGTGTCCTCCTGTTGACATTCCTGTGTACTTCTGTTGACCCGCCCTGTGTCTTCTTGTTGCGATATCTGTGTTCTCCTGTTGACAATCCCCGTGCCCTCCTGTTGCCATACATGTGTCCTCCTGTTGACAATACCCGTGCCCTCCTGTTGCCATACATGTGTCCTCCTGTTGACAAATCTTGTGTCCTCCTGTTGACAAATCTTGTGTCCTCCTGTTGACAAATCCTGTGTATTTCTGTTGCCATACATATGTCCTCATGTTGACAATCCCCGTGTCCTACTGATGAGAAATCCTGTGTCCTTCTGTTGACAATCCCCGTGTCCTCCTGTTGACAAATCCTGTGTACTTCTGTTGACACGCCTTGTGTCTTCTTGTTGCGATCCCTGTGTCCTCCTGTTGACAATCCCCGCGTTCTCCTGATGAGAATTCCTGTGTTCTTCTGTTGACACGCCCTGTGCTTCCTTGTTGCGATCCCTGTATCCTCCTGTTGGTATACACTCTGTCCTCCTGATGAGAAATCCTGGGTCTTAATTTAATACGCCCTGTGGCTTCTGTTGATACGCCCTGTTTTCTTCTGTCGATAATCCTCCAGTTGATACACCCTGTGTCCTCCTGTTGGAAATCCTAGTTTCATTCTGTTAAAAATCTCAGTGTTACCTGTTGAAATACCCTGTGTCCTTCTGTTGACAATACCTGGGTCCTCCTGTTGATACACCCTGTTTTCTCCTGTCGATAACCCCCCCTGTTGATGTAGCCCGTGTCTTCTTCTTGGCAATCCTGGTGTCTCTGTTAAAAATCCCTGTGTTACCTGAGGATAACCCTGTGTCCTTCTGTTGACAATCCTCCTGTTAAAATTCCTTTGACCTCCTGTTGACTTACACTGTGTCTTCCTGTTGACACAGCCTGTATCCTCCTGTTGACTTACCCTGTGTCTTCCTGTTGACACAGCCTGTATCCTCCTGTTGACTTACCCTGTGTCTTCCTGTTGACACAGCCTGTATCCTCCTGTTGACAATCCCTGTGTCTTCCTATTGATACTTCTTGTTTTTTCCTGTTGACAAACGACCCGTGTCCTCCTGAATACAGCACATTTTAATAAACATACTATGTATAACATTAATCGATATAAATAGCGATGTATTAAAATATTTGATAATATTACTATATAAAATTTGAAAATAAAAATCAGCGCTCATCAAATGCATAATAATAGTGATTTATAGATTTCATAGTTATAAATTTGTTTTGATAAATTAGATCAATCTATACTTGAATTATTAAACAAGAGAAAGCATTAATTAGATCACACACAATATAATTTACTTTTATCATCTAATATTAATAAATGAATTTAAAAAGCATGTATTTAATACTAATTATACTAAGTCGTTCAAGTGATATTATATATGAAAAACCAATAGAAAAAAAATATAAAAAGGTCAGGTGTGTTGATATTAAAAATAAGAAAGGCATATCCTGACCAGGAACACATCTGCTTTTTAGAAGGCAGAGCGCCATCTGGTGGATGAATGTTTAGAGTATTTCTGTTCCACCAGATGGCGCTCTGCCTTTTGTAAAGCACATGTGCTCCTGGTCGAGAAATGGCTTTTTTTTAATTTTTGATATTATATATGGCGCATACAAAGAGCAATCTTTCTGATTTGATATCGACTCAACTTTGAATTTATACATATATTCCACTTTATTGGCCAATTCATTTTCTAGGTGATTCAAGAAAAGACAACTACCTACCCGTTGCAGGCTGTTGAAACATGTCAACTTTATATAAGATTCACCTCAACGACTTAACAATGGGGCTTCTTGAAACATAAAGAATCGAGTGTTTTAGACAGAATTTGAGGGAGCACGCTGAAATTAAGGAAAAGCGAAAAAAGGGAATAAAAAAGAGGTTAAATTATCAGTCACACAAAATGAACCTAAATGAACAATAATTTCGTGTGTAGCTCAAATGAGATTTGTTTTGGATATACACGAGCGTAGCGTATGATCCTTCCAATAGTGGATCTATCAACTGCCTTTCAACTAGGGCTATTTATACTTCTGGAAAGAAATATACAAAAACAAGGGTTAGTTTTGTTATGTAATTAAAAAAAATAAGAAGGTTGAATCCGTAACCAATTTAACTTTCCATATTATTTATTATTAATAGCAATTATACAAAACAAATCTTGGTATTTGTATATACGTGAAACAATAAAAACAACTAATATTATTTATATACAAGCTCCTTTTCAAACATGAGCTCATCTATAGCCATTGTTACTCTGTGTAATATTCCAACAAGTTTAATAATGAGGATAAATTTTCTCCAAGCCAATAACTGGACGTATTCTGTTCTAAGAGTTGTTTTTGTCTGTTAAACGAGGAAATATCATATTGTCTTCCTACCTGTAAATATCAGACCCGTTGGCTTGTGTTTTTTATTGGCTCAAATAATCCATAAAATCTGATTCATTTTGATGGTATACACTATTAAAATAAAATTATGTATATATATATATATGTTATATATAAAAAATATTTTATTTCAAAATTATATTTACTAGAACAAACTACTCTGTAAATCGACCGCTAGATGTCGCGGCTTCTCACAATATAAACGTATTGTTATTGTCTTACTTTGACCGGCTCATATCTTTTTTTGTGCATATGTAAATATGTAATCTTTCATTTTCATCTTCACGCCTAACACAAGCACAAATCAGGTAATTATTCATAATATTTTGCATTAGCATAATTAAAGCAAATTGTGATTCAAAACCTCTTTATTTTTCCTCGCCACGATTGCAATATCAAAATACTCATGTATCCTCAAAATAAACAGCACAAGCAAATATTAAATTCTCTAAAATTATCAATTGAATATAACATATATATATTAACATTATAGTTCGAATATTAGATTTTATATATATTATATATAGAATTTTGAAGGTCTATGTGTTGACTTTGCTTAGAATTTTTAATGAAACCGATTTCAATAATTATTAATTAAACATTATATTTATTGATTTACAAGAGAGAGAACAAAATATAAAAGGGAAACTAATATTGAACAAAGGAACTTTTTTTCTCTTTCGGTTAGCGCCTATTTACCTGTGAGCTTACACACACTCTGTGGAACAATTAATTAATATATATACAACACTATGTATATTTTAGAAAATTCAACTGTATATAAAGTTACACTTATATAATATTGTCGATTTAGAAAAAAGGTTGTCATAGATAAAGGAAGTAGAACTAGAGCTTTATATTTTGGTACCAAACGAACAGTCTACTAACCTAAAGTTAAACATACACGAGTTTATATAACAATCACAATCCAAATCAATATATGCAAATAAACCTAAACAGAATTAAACTTGAAATTATGTAAATAGCATAAATACAAATAAACTACGCTAATATATACATAGTTATTAGACAAATAGAGAAATTAATTCTAAATACATTACATTTAAATATTTTTATTTGAACTATATTTATCTTTTCAGATAAATAATTATTGAGTTAATATATTTAAGATACCCAATATTATCACAATCTACACACACCTATGATTAAAATATAAATAATAAATTTTTCTAAAATAAAATATTTTTTTCCAAAAGATCGAATTGAAAAAAAAAAGAAAATTAACTTCCTTCTAAACAAACACAATATATATTAATTAAAAAAAGACAAATAAATCGGTAATTAAACAATAAAAATTAATCTCATTAGACACAAAAAATAAATCAATAGAACAAATGTTCAAATTGGGAAGTTCTTTTGGCATTTAAAAAAAAATACGTTGGCACAAGATGACTGTTCATTTGGAAGGTTTCCAAAGAAACGCAAACATTTTGTACCTTTCATTTCATCCTCAAGAAAGAAAAATGAGATTGGGAGACTAAAAGGGGATTGTTTTATTTTACTTGAAATGAAAATATGAAATTTATATTTGTAAAAAAGAAAAAAAACTATATCAAAAGCTAGAGTAGTTAAAGAATTGATTAATAGCTTTCTTGTTTTGTCATGAACGGCCCTCTACATTGGAGCTTTAACGTATTTTTTAATTACTTCTCTATTGATTTTAATAATTATCCATGAAATTAAGTTGGCAATTAAGTTCAGCCTTAATGTTCATATAGAAATTTGAAGAGAATTTTAAAACGATATTCTCTTTTTTTATATAATTTTCTATTAAGGTACAAATTTTGGATGGAAAGCTATTGAACTGATATAGGAAGTAGTTAATTTCTTATTAGTAATTAAAATTTTCATTTTTATTGTGTTTTAAATTTTATTTGAATTGTATTTTTATTAATTTAGCACACCTAATCTGTAATATATTTAATTAGAGTTTTCAATTATTTATATAAAACGTTATATAAAATATAGCCTAGTATTTTAAAAATTAATTAGTTTTAAAATTTCAATGTTTTTAAATATATCACACTCTCTTTTTTATAATAACATTTTTAAAATATTGCATATATAAATCTGTTTTTTACAAATTTGGAATATTTCGAGAATAAATATGATGCAAATATAGTTATTTATGGCTAAAAATTGAAAATATTATTTATTATTGATTTAAATACCTAGTTATTTATTTTAAAAATATATATATACTAGGCGAATGACCCGGCTTCGCCCGAGAAATCCCTTGGGTGCAATTACCTTCATACTAAAAGTATATCAATAATAAATATTAGAAGTGCCATAGAATAGCAATACAGAAGTAACACATAAACTACAGGAAAAAAGTGTGTGTGATGGCAAAAATTGTATTATATTAGTGTTTAGGTATTTGATTTAATTAATATAGTTAATATAATAATATATATTTATATTATATATAATATAAATGAGTTTTAAAAATTGTTTTAAAAAATGCATCGGCCGGGAATCGAACCCGGGCCGCCCGGGTGGCAGGCGAGCATTCTACCACTGAACCACCGATGCTTAAAAAAAATGGCCATATTTAGGTATTCATTCCATTACGGATTACTCCGCGTAAAAAAAAGTTCTTCAAATGAAAAAAAGAAATAGCCAAAAATACTAATCAAAATGCAGCCGAAAATTTTCCTCAGGTTTATAAAAAGCGACATGCAAAATTTGTTACCAATTAGTTCAGTAGTTTTTGAGTTTATCGCGAAACAGACAGACATTGACTTTTATATATATAGAGATTATATATAAAATAATTAATAATATAATTTTAAAAAGGCACACACATATAAGATATATAATAATATGAAAAACAATAGAAAAAAAATAATAAAAAGGTCAGGTGTTGATATTAAAAATAAAAAAAGGCATATCCTGACAAGGAGCACATCACATATGCTTTCATCACATATGCTCATATCAGGGAACAGGTTAAATCAATGAATAGTTGATTTCTGTTCCACCAGATGGCGCTCTGCCTTCTGAAAAGCATATGTGCTCCTGGTCAGGATATGCCTTTTTTATTTTTAATATAATAATATATTAATATTATAGCCAACATATAAATATATTACTCTAAAAGAGATTAGAATTCTAATACTTATGAATACTAGCAAATACACCTATAGTTTTATATTACGTGCTTTGTGGGTGTACTAGGTGAGTACCTTTTCACACCTATACATTGGTAGTTTCTTTCAGAATTCAGGAATAGAATCTAATATTTGAAGGTATAATGTCTGTGAAAAAAAGGAACATCAATACAAATCATGAAGAACAAAGAAGAATATTTTGACATGAAGAACAAAGGATGATCTTTTAATTTTTAAATAACCTTTTGTATTAAGATATATAATATTTTGCCTTTAATCATTTCTTACTTTTATAATGTTGTGCTAAGTATATAAGCCAATAAATATATTTTATATCGAAATGCTCCAACTAGATAGAAGTATCGAAAATTAACAATATTACCATTGAAAACTAATAAATATATTCGATTTTGTGAATTATATTGTATTAACTAGAACAATGATCAGCTAATCATTAAAATGATGGATAAATATCTAAAATAAAATGTCAACTCTTGAGTGATGTTTTTATTCAACATTAAAAGGTTCTAATTGCTTCTGTGTTTATAATAATTTTATAATTTATAATAATTTTAAAAATATCTGAAATTTAAGCTAGAGAACAGCATGTAGAGGAAATATAGTAAACAGGTTAACACCATATTAAACAGTGGTTAATTTGATAAAATCTCAAATACTTTCTAATTCTTGAATGAAATAAATTTTAAAAAATGTCAAAAATAGACCAAATTTATTTAAAATTGAAGTATTTCGATGTAAAATAAAAATATCTATAAATGGAAAGAGAGTGAAATTGTTTTTAAATATTTTTAAAAATCAAAAAATACCATTCGAAAAAGGAATTTTTGTTATTAAATTGTAAATTGTTGTTAACAAAATATAGTGTTGTAATTAAAGTGTAACGTGTTGTCATTAAAATGTGTAACTTATTGTCTTGAAAGTCAAAACATGATATAGGCTTAGCAAAATACGGTTATGCTTTATGAAGATTTCTAGTTGTTATGGTACTCACGTATGTTGTAGTTACGAGGACATCCCTTTAGATAAAAAACAAATATATATTTATTTAAGGAACGACTTGTTCCATTACATATATTGTTAAGACAAGTTAGCGGTAAACAATAACAGCAAGGTTGAAGGTAGAAGTTGGAAGTTACGTCATAGTAGTGACGTCAGCATCTATGATGATTAAAGTCAAAGTTTGCGTAACAATTCCCTCCTTACTTTGGCTTTATTCCCACGATGCTGAGGCTCTCCAGGTGTTTCTTCATCTGGTCTCGGGATAGGTCCTTTGTGAAGATATCCGCCTCCAGGTCCTGAGATGGCGTGTACAGAAGGCAGATGTCTCTGGATTCATAACAGTCTCTCAAGAAGTGGTACTTTCTGTTGATATGTCTACAGCGACTGCTTTGTTTAGGGCTGGAGATCCAGTTGATCAATGACTGACTGTCTGTATAGATCGCAGTTGGTTTTTCCATGAAATTCCATTCTTCCAGCTCTCGTAACAGGTTTATTATCCACTTGATTTGACAGCAGCTTTCACAAGCAGCTATCATTTCCGCTTCCATTGTGGAGAGGGCGACGAGTGGTTGTTTACTACTTTTCCAGTCTATAGTTGCTTCACCGAGCTTCAATACATATCCGCCGTAGGATTTTCCATCATGGGTGGTCGACCAGCTGGCATCGGTGTAGGACTTCAGGATTCCAGTCTTCCCTCTTTCAAATTTCACTCCTAGGTCAATTGTTCCTCGTAGGTATCTCATCACTCTTTTGATTGCTGTCCAGTGCATCTGTTTTGGTTGTCTGGAGTACTGTGAAAGTTTGCTAGTGATGTAAGCGATGTCGGGTCTGGTGTTAACAGCTAGAAACATTAGCATTCCAAGGGCTTCTTGGTAAGTGTGCTGATCACAATTGTCATCTTCAATATGATTGTCCAAATTGATTTCTTTGGAACCTGGTGTTGGAACTTCCTTACAAGTTTCCATTCCATATTTCTGCAATATTTGTTGTACATAGTGGCTTTGCTGTAGCGAAATTCCCTCCTTGTCTTGTGTGATCTTGATTCCCAAAAACATGCCTTTACATGTTACATCCTTTATTTCCAGGTGATGTCTCAATTTATTGATGAATCTGTTTGAGGTATCTTCAGAATCTGAGACAGTGATAAAGTCATCAACATATATCCCTACATAGAAGTATTTGTCTTCATTCTTCCATTTAAATAGGCAAGGATCAGATTTAAGTTTTTTCAGTCCACAGTCATGAAGTACTTGACTGAATTTCTCATACCACGATCTTCCGGATTGAGGTAGACCGTAAATACTTTTGTTGAGTTTGCAAACTTTGTTTCTGTCTTGGACAAATCCAGCAGGTTGTTCCATGAATATTGTATTTTCAATGTTTCCATTTAGATAGGCTGCTTTCACATCAAATAGTTTAATGACTGAATCTTTTGTTGCTGCCATTGACAAAATAGTCCTGAGGGTGGCATTTTTAATTACAGGGCTGAAACTTTCGTTGTAATCTCTTCCTGGGATTTGGTTGTATCCCATTGCAACAAGTCTAGCTTTGTAAGTTTTGTTTTCTTGGTCTTTAGATATTTTGAACACCCATTTACTTTTGACAACTTTAGCGTTTACAGGTCTAGGTACCAGTTCCCATACTTGATGCGAGTACATGTTCTGTATTTCCTCAAGCATTGCGTTCTCCCAATGTTTCTTGTCTTCGCATGCGATGGCTTCTTCATAGTCTTTCGGAATGGTTTCATTCGTAGTAGCCAGAACGTAGTCATCGAATCTTTTAGGTATTGTTCGAGTTCTTTGTGGTCTGTCTGATTCACTTGACTCTGTCTGTCTGTTGACCATGGTATCTGGTGCTGGCTCTTCAATATCAACATCTGATAGAACATGATTGTTCAGTTGTTCATCCTCCTGAATGAAGAAATATGTGTCAGTGTCCGTATTATTATCATTTTGTTTTTCTTCCGAGATGACATTATTGTTCTCTCTGAAGTGAATGTCTGCGGTTTCAAGAATGACTCTCGCTGTGATATCAAATACTCGATAAGCTCTTCTGCATCTTGAATAGCCTACAAATATTCCTCTCTTAGATTTAGCTTCTAGTTTGTGTATTTGATGATTCTCGAGTTTATAGAAGACTTCACAGCCAAATCTCATGATGTGAGAGACGGATGGCTTTTTACCTTTCCATTTTTCCATAGGGGTAGTGTCTGGGTCATTGGTTGTGGGAGTTAGATTGTACAGATATGCAGCTGTATTCACAGCTTCTGCCCAGAAGTGTAGGGGTAATTGGGAGTCTGCCAGAAGTGTTCGGCCTTTGTCTAATAGTGTTCTGTTAGCTCTTTCAACTCTCCCATTGCTTCTTGAGGTGTACGGTGTAGTTAGTTCATGTTTAATTCCTTTGGATTCTATTAAGGTTTCAAGGTTTTTATTGATAAATTCTGTTCCGTTATCTGTTCTAAGTCGTTTTAGTTTTGAGTTTAGCTCGTTTTCTCTCTTTACAATAAACTTCTTCAAAACTTCTGCTGTTGAGAGTTTATCTTTGAGAAATTCTACAAATATTCTCCTAGAAAATCCATCTACGATGGTCAAGAAATATTTACTTCCGCCCAAGGAGTTTATTCTCATTGGACCACAGAGATCGACATAAATGGCTTCAAAGGGGTAGCTTTCCTGATTGCCATCTGTGTGAACATAGGGTACTTTGGTCATTTTTCCCAAGGAGCAAGCATCACATTGATCAAGGGTACCATTTATAGAGTTCAAGCCTTTTAGAAGATTGTTCTTCAAAATCAGGTCTAATTTGTTGTCACTAGGATGTCCTAACCTTCTGTGCCATGCAGTCCTAGAATTGTCCTTTGAAATCAAGCAATGTTCATTTGGAACATGAGTTGCTTCAGATAAACGTGATAGGTTCAATGTGTACATGTTACCATCAAAGTTTCCTGTTCCTATTAGCTTGTCATCAGAAGAGTATATGTATGCTCCTTCAGAATTCAAAAGAACAGAGTTCCCTCTTCTTACTACGCTTGGAATGGACATTAGATTTCCTTTCAGGTGTGGTACATGGAGGACATTATGTAGGGTTACAGCGTTGTTAAGTTTGTCCTTACCTTGTACAGTAGCTTGGATTAATCCTGATGAGGTAGATTCGATGTGCCTCCCTTCTTCTGCCACTTGTATGCTTCTTCTCTCCTCCGTCTTGTGCTCGATCCAATCACCATGGGAAGTCATGTGGCTTGTGCACGCAGAATCAATTATCCACACGTCCTGAGTTGTCGGGCGTTCCTCCCTTGTGCTTGCATGTAGTGCGTATTCTGAAGTGGAGTCTCTTCGTTGGGATGGTTCCTCCATTCGTTCTTGGATTGCTGACCTGGCTGTGTCTTTGTTTTGTTTTGGTCCTTTATGGTAGTTCCTTGTACTGGCCATGTTATTTTTGTTTGTTGTATTCTTTTGATTTCCTTTGTTGTCAGGGTTGAACCAACAGTCTTTCTTGAAATGTCCTTTTTCTTTTGCAAATGAAGCATGATTTTTCTTTGAATTGGTTGCCTGATGATCTGAAAGCATTTTCTTGATTTTTGCTTCTGTCCTGTCTTTTCTTCTCGAAATCCAGTAGAGTTTGTCTCAAGTCTGGTAAGGAGATTTCTCTGTTTATTGACAGTGCTGCTGTGATCGTGTCAAAGTTAGGTGTGAGTCCTTCAACAATGTATCGTACAAGTTCTCTTTCTGTTACAGTCTTTCCTAGCTGGGTGATATCTTGTGCCAGTTTCTGTGCTCGTACAATATACATGTTGACATTTTCATTTGGGTTCAATTTTAGTCTGGCTAGATCCAACATTAGGTCTATCCTTTTATTTTCTAGAGATCCTTCAAACCTTTTCTTTATGTCGTACCAAATTCTTTTGGCTCTTTTATCGCCTCGAAAGATGATTGTTAAGTCATCCGAAAGTGACAATATTATTAGGCTGTATGCTTCCCGATTCTTTTTCTTCCAAATATCATATTCTAGTTTATTTTTTGTAAAGTCTGGCTCGTCATTAACAATTACGTCCTCGAAGAGATCTTTTGAATCTAGAATTGCTTCCATTTTCATGGACCACGTGGTATAGTTGTTTTCTGTTAACTGTTCGATTTTTGCTAAGTTATGTGTATCCATTTTTATTCAATATTTATTTTCTAAATTGGCGGTTAGTCCAATTATTTATTTTCTTTATGATTTAAATGGATCAATTGGCGGTTAGTCCAATTCGCGCGCCCAAACCACGCTCTGCTACCAAATTGATATAGGCTTAGCAAAATACGGTTATGCTTTATGAAGATTTCTAGTTGTTATGGTACTCACGTATGTTGTAGTTACGAGGACATCCCTTTAGATAAAAAACAAATATATATTTATTTAAGGAACGACTTGTTCCATTACATATATTGTTAAGACAAGTTAGCGGTAAAAAATAACAGCAAGGTTGAAGGTAGAAGTTGGAAGTTACGTCATAGTAGTGACGTCAGCATCTATGATGATTAAAGTCAAAGTTTGCGTAACAAAACCCTATATATATATACCGCTCTGAATTCACAGTGCGAAAACGTTAAATGAATTAGTGTGTATATATTTCAAAGACAAAAGAGCTTTAAAAGAATATTAGAATCCGTGGAGATCTCAAAATAGATATTTTGAAAAGCTAGAAAAGAGAAAATTTTCAATAAAATTTAAACTTCACCTATTATAATTAGTATTGATTACTGTTGATAAAAAAAACGTATGGTTTTGTTATTAAATTCAGAATATTGTTACTAAATACTTCTAGAAAGATTTTCATAAAAGAAAATACAAAACATATATAAATATATATAATCAAATTTCAGATTATTTATAACATAATATTTCAATAAATTAGAATTAATAAAATTGTTTACAAACATACACAAACATTTACAAACATAATTTATATAATAGAATAAAAATAAATATAATACAATATATTATATACAAATATTTAATAATTAAAATGCAACTACAATTTTAAAATTTCGTATGCAATTTTATTCTCTTTGTTATTTTAAAAAAGAAAATACATTTGATACAAAATACGAAAAGAAAATAATGGAAGTTATTAAAATATGTGGAGGCAACTTGTATAAAATTGCCTGTATTTTTCAAAAGGCAGGGAAAAAAAGAAGGTATTTGTTAAAAGAAGTAAGTTTTATTGTGTGGCCGCTGTAGGAATATGAATAAAGCAGAAGGTAACAGGTAGCTATTATTAGATTTTATTATATCCAAATTGATCAAATTTGAAAAAATTGAGCTCCCATTGCCAGAGGAAATTTGGCTTTAAGTAAAATTCGTACTTGCATATTTCAATAAACTTATGCAAATTTAAATAATATAAACCTTATCTAATGTGTATTTGAGTGTATCTTACATAGGTTTATGTAAAAATTATTATCATATTGTATATATATTCTCTAGGTAGTATTTATATATGATTAATATATTATTTTTATAATTAATATATTTCATATTAATATGTATTTAACAATGGTGACACCTCTGCCTTCAAATTTCAATGTTTTAATGCATATTTAAAAGAGATATGCATCTTTTCGTACATTTGACTACCAACATACCAAGATTCGATTTTATGATAAATACGAGTATAAGTATAAAGGCGGTATTTGAATATCTATGAATATGTTTGTAATTCACATTTAAATAAATTTAACTCTTAAACTTAAATATGTGTATGTTTTGTAAAGATATAATATATATATATATGATGCACTAGCGCGCCATCTGTTATGAAAATTCGAAATTATTTTAAACGCGTATGATTCTTTTTTGAAAATTAAACAATTTCTACTAACCCTTACTGCTATGGAAAAGCCCGGCCCTCCCTTTAATTTTTCCATATAGTAAGGGCAGTAGAAATTGTTTAATTTTTCAAAAAGAATTTTACGCGTTTAAAATAGTTTCTAATTTTTATATTGTTGCACCAGGTTGCGGCTTGGCAGACTCTTCAGCCTTGATTCTCTCCTGTGCTGGGTCTTGCATCTTACCAGAGCGTGTTTCAACCATCCTACAAATTTATATAAGGGAATAATGAGATAAGTCTACTTTAAGTAGCCTCCAGAAACTTTTATTTATTTTCTCACATCAAAGAGAGCAGTGAAGTCACACGTGTACCTAAATACAAATGATGATAATCTGTTTTAAATAAATATCATAGAATATAAAAATAAATAAATATATAATTTAAATTTCAAATATATTAAAAATAATATAAGAAATACGCCATTAATCATGATGTAACACTTCCCCCTCTCCAGAGGTCGTCACGTCCTCGTGATTGACCTCATCAATTCTTTCAAAATAGGGTTTGATTCTTGATACATTGACAATCAATGGGTCTTGGACAGGATTATCTTTTGGTTCAATTAAGTAATTTACGTTGGACAGCTTCTTTAATATTCTATATGGGCCAAAATATTTTCTCAGTAGTTTCTCACACTTTCCTATTTTCCTAATTGGTGTCCAAACTGCTACTAATTCTCCTGGTTCGTAGCTGCGCGTCCATCACTACAAATTCGTGGGATAATTCAGTGTCATCAATTTTTAAATCTAAAATAATGCTACCTACCATATCTAATTTTTTCCATCGGGTCCTGAACACGTTTTAGTGAGACTATTTATTTCACGGCCAGCAAAAAGTGCTGTTCTTAGGTCGACCACTGAAAGATCGGCGCCTGTATCAATCAAAGGTTCGCATAACCCTATCTTGTCCACATTAATCTTAATTTTGTACCTAGGGTCCAACTTTCTAATTCCATTTATGGTCGACTTGCTTTGATTGAAGGAATCAGGCGCGACACTTAGAGTTTAAATCTTCCAACACGGAATATCTATTCCGTGTAGGAATATTCGTTCGTGTGTCATTACAAACATCCGCATAGAGGCGAGGCCGTGTATAATCTTTTCTTTCGTCCGTTTGAAGATTTTCTTGACTCTTGTCTTGGGAAACTGAGGGGTCCTCTTCTACGATCCTCACAAACTCGACCCTACAATAACGCGCAATGTGTCCTGGAATATTGCACTTAAAGCATATAGGTCTTCCGTCCTCCGTCCTGCTTTTGTTTGTAGCTGGACTCTTGTTGTAGACTTTATTTTGGTGGGTCTGTCTCTGCGTGAAACTTGAATTTGCATAGGCAGGTCGTCCAGCGGCAGAGACCTGGGGCGAGGGGTTGGCCTGGTATTGTCTGGGAGCAGGAACCTGGGGCTTGAAAGTGTTCTGGTGTGGTCTTCTGAACGACGGAGCGTTCTTCCATTGCTCTTGATGATGGGGACGAGGAGAGCATGGTACATTATGTAGAGCCTTTGACTTTTCTACACGTTCTTGATAATTATATTCAAACAAATCCATCTTTTTACACAATCTTATGAGTTCGTTGGTATTCTTAGGAGGGTTTAAGTAGAGGGCAAAAGAGTATTCTTTCTTCAACCCTCCAATAACCCAATTTATTTTAGTCTCTTCTTCCATTTGGGGGTCGACCTTGTTGCACAGAACCAGGATATCCTCTGCAAACCTGATTGCAGGTTCATTCCACTGCTGCATTCTGTTTAGCCTCATCTTCATTTCTTCTTTGTTGGCGTCTGAGGCAAAATCCTGAATTAGGCGGCTCTTGAAATTTTCCCAGCTGGTGAAACTTACTTTGTGTAGGTTCAGCCAGGTTTTGGCGCTACCAATCATATTCATGGCAGCATAACGGGAGATAATGTAGTCTGCCCAATGGTACAGGAAGCCAATTTCTTCAAGAGATTCAATCCATGGGCGAGGGTCTTCTGTTCCATCATACTTGGGGATGTCGATGTTGGGATTCAGGACAACTGGGTCGAAACTAGCATCTCTACCAATTGTTGCACCAGGTTGCGGCTTGGCAGACTCTTCAGCCTTGATTCTCTCCTGTGCTGGGTCTTGCATCTTACCAGAGCGTGTTTCAACCATCCTACAAATTTATATAAGGGAATAATGAGATAAGTCTACTTTAAGTAGCCTCCAGAATCCTTTATTTATTTTCTCACATCAAAGAGAGCAGTGAAGTCACACGTGTACCTAAATACAAATGATGATAATCTGTTTTAAATAAATATCATAGAATATAAAAATAAATAAATATATAATTTAAATTTCAAATATATTAAAAATAATATAAGAAATACGCCATTAATCATGATGTAACAATATACACCTATCCCCCGATTTACACGGTACTTGTTTTACACGTTTTCGCTTTTACACGGTTTTCCAAATAAGTTTTTTTGTTTTGTTTTTATCGCACTATACTAAAATGCGATATTCTACTCTATACTACCTATGTTGAAAAGAATATTGGGAGGCTCTGATTCATGAGGGGGCGAACACCTATTCAGATTTGACAGTTTAATATACACCTATCACTCGATTTACACGTTTTTCGCAGGAACGTATCTACCGTGTAAATCGGGAGATAGGTGTATATTAATTTTTTTAAAATTTTTATATAGAATATCGATATATGATATACATTTTTTTAATTATCCTATTGTATATAATTATGCAATGTCTCCTTTAAAAAAACAGTCGACCGGCTATATATATCAAAGACATTCTACTTCCTTAAGTTTTGTCCAGGAGAAGGTGTTTATATATTCACGTATTTACTTATACAAAATATATCAAACGATGGGTTTTAAGAGATATGTGCAAGATAAAATTTCTAACGTGTGTGTGTGTAGTATTCAAATACTTTTTAAATTATTCTTTGAAACCCTTTAAATATATTTGAAAATAATTAAAATATTGGTAATTTACAATTTTATATTAGTGTATTATAGAACTTAAGAATAAAATTATATCTCTACTCTCTCTTTTTTTAAATCTAATCAAAATATTCACTCAAAAGAAAATCACAGATTAAAATATTGACTTGTAACAATCTGGCAACATTGGTATGATTATCAAGAGAGAGGAGGTCATGATCCCATCATCTTCAAGTTATTATGTCCAAATAAATATATTAATATTAATATTATAAGAGATATGTGTAAGATAAAATTTCTAATGTATTGAAATACTTTTTAAATTATTTTTTTAAAACTCCTAATTAAAAAAAAAATTTTAAAATAATTGAAATATTAGTAATTTACTATTTTATATTAGTGTATTATAGAATTCAAGAATAAAATTATATCTCTACTCTCTCTTTTTTAAAATTCAATCAAAATATTTGCACAAAAGAAAATCACAGATTAAAATATTGACTTGTAACAATCTGGCAACATTGTTATGATTATCAAGAGAGAGAGGTTGTGATCTCATTATCTCCAAGTTATTATGTCCATATAAATATATATATATGTATATATGTATGTATATGTAATGTGTAAATAGGGGAAGGGGGCAGTATTCAATATCCTAGCGGGCTTCCTGCGGTCAGTTGATTTGAATAGAAGGAAATGGAAGAGTGACTCACGGTCAATTTCCCCCCAGTTGACCACAGATTATCACATGCATCCTTCCATTCAGCTGCTTCGTCATTCCATCCCTCATTTTAAATCTCATAGTTTTCCATTAACAATATTGGCTCTGATTGAAAATCCTTATATCATATTTGAATACAAATGTTGTCATCATTGTATCCCTAGTTTAGATGAAGATTGGTGGTGATGTCTTGTCCTATTCGGACGCTGTAGCTGGGCCGTCAATTTCTAATTTTGTTTCTCCATGGAAAGGAAGGGTGTCATTGCCCCGTTAGTCAGCCACATTTCAGAGATCCCTGTAGGCCTTCACGGTTACCGTAGCGGCTCAGGGCTCACGAGGTCCACACCGTAATTCACCTTACAGGACAATCCCTTACTTGTGATGCTTCTCCCGCTTGCCACGTAGAGGAGGGGTTGGAATTCTGGGGGCCACCAAACCTGTAGTTCACATTGACTGAACTGTAAAACGGGGCCACCCAACCTGTAGACCACATTGACTGAACTGTACAACGGGACCACCAAACCTGTAGTTCACATTGACTGAACTGTACAACGGGACCACCAAACCTGTAGTTCACATTGACTGAACTGTAAAACGGGGCCACCAAACCTGTGGGCCACATTGACTGAACTGTAAAACGGGGCCACCAAACCTGTGGGCCACATTGACTGAACTGTAAAACGGGGCCACCAAACCTGTAGTTCACATTGACTGAACTGTAAAACGGGGCCACCAAACCTGTGGGCCACATTGACTGAACTGTACAACGGGGTCACCCAACCTGTAGGCTACATTGACTGAACTGTTCAACGGGGCCACCCAACCTGTAGGCCACATTGACTGAACTGTACAACGGGGCCACCCAACCTGTAGGCCACATTGACTGAACTGTAAAACGGGGCCACCCAACCTGTAGTTCACATTGACTGAACTGTAAAACGGGGCCACCAAACCTGTAGTTCACATTGACTGAACTGTAAAACGGGGCCACCCAACCTGTAAGCCACATTGACTGAACAGTACAACGGGGCCACCCAACCTGTAGGCCACATTGACTGAACTGTTCAACGGGGCCACCCAACCTGTGGGCCACATTGACTGAACTGTGCAACGGGGACACCCAACCTGTAGTTCAGATTGACTGAACTGTACAACGGGGCCACCCAACCTGTAGGCCACAATGACTGAACTGTACAACGGGGACACCCAATCTGTGGGCCACATTGACTGAACTGTACAACGGGGCCACCCAACCTGTAGTTCACATTGACTGAACTGTACAACGGGGCCACCCAACCTGTAGGCCACATTGACTGAACTGTACAACGGGGCCACCCAACCTGTAGGCCACATTGACTGAACTGTTCAACGGGGCCACCCAACCTGTAGGCCACATTGACTGAACTGTACAACGGGGACACCCAACCTGTAGTTCAGATTGACTGAACTGTACAACGGGGCCACCCAATCTGTAGGCCACATTGACTGAACTGTACAACGGGGCCACCCAACCTGTAGGCCACATTAATTGAACTGTTCAACGGGGCCACCCAACCTGTAGGCCACATTGACTGAACTGTACAACGGGGCCACCCAACCTGTAGGCCACATTGACTGAACTGTACAATGGGGACACCCAACCTGTAGGCCACATCGACAGGAAAGGAATCTACCGTCCCAATTATCGGTTCGACTTAAGTGACAACGATCCAATCTCCCCCAACCAATCAATTAAGGACCTAATCAAGGCTAATTAAAAGTGCTGCGGGTATACTAATGATCGTCTGAAATATTTACAATGGCCCTTCATTATTAATTTGCTGATTCCAATTGTAGTTTCTTATTAATATTCTTTGTCTCAGGTCATATCTTCTCGTCGGAGAAAACTGTCAGCCTTTCCTATTGCTCTAATTTCTCCTTATTCCGAAGACAATTCTTGCTTTACAAATGACTGATCAACAAGAAAATTGGTCAGGCCTCTGTGTCACAAAGGTATTTAATAATTGAAAATAGATATATGTTATAAAACGAAGTGAAGCCTTATATCTGTGAACGGTTTGAATAGAAAATTTATCACGAATAAAACGCTTGTAATTTTTAATATGAGCATCTAGTATGAATATATTGAGATATTTTACATCAATTTGTAGTTTTTGTGAATTAGTGTGTTGATTTATATGGATTCCAGTTATTGTCAAATGGAAAATAATATAAATTAGTATTTCAAATGAGAATATCGTTACGAATGGAAAGAAAAAGAAAACGCGACTGGATCAGAATTGAAGAAGTCTTAAAAAGATTGGAAGAACAAGGAGGACTGTTAAAAAGAATTAATAAATAGACAAGAGTATTACAGTAAATATATATTTAAAAGATAGGAGAAGGTGTCAATGACGAAATTTATGATTTGAGAATTGAAAGATCATGGTAGTAAGAATAAGAATTTGCTTGATGGCCTCAATGGGAAGCAATGGCCAAATAAACAGAAGGATAGGAAGAAGAATTTGACTAACGGACTGGATAGGAAGTTATGAAGAAATAAAATAAATCGAAAGAAGAATTTAACTGATGAACTGTATGGAAAGCAATAAAGAAATAAAATGAATCTAAGAAGAAGAATTTGACTGTTGAACTTGTATGGGAAGCTATAAAGAAATAAAGTGAATGGTAGGAAGAAGAATTTAACTGATGGACTGTATGGAAAACTCTAAAGATAAGAGATGATGATAAAGAAACATGGCGCCACTGAAGACGAAAATCTGCTCAAAAGTAGAGAAACTGAAGACGTATCTCAAAATATTCTGTCACAATGTGGTATATTGCTGTGAATGCTAACTACTGTTCTAAGCTATTGATGGGAACTGAATAGTGTGCGTTCCCCTTTACTATTATACTCTCCCCATAACTCAATTATCTTCCTGATGAGCACAAAATCCTTCCCCACCCGGGAATTGAACGCAGGACCCTCTCAGCTTGACATTTCCACATACTTCATTACTACTGGCCAGGTTTTTCACTTTACTTATTAGATTCTAAATGCAATTCTAAGCTTAACTAAGAATTTATTCATTAGAACAAATGCGACCAATGTTAAAGTAATGATTTGTTGTTGTTGTTGTCGTGTCCAAGGAAGAGCCTAGATGTATCCATGCATCTCTATCACAGCAGCAGCAATGTCCACTATCTTGGGTATGTAAAGTTGCTGTTCTGGGTCCATGTCAAATTTCTGTTGTTGTTGTTGTCGTGTCCAATGAAGAGCCTCAGATATCTCCATGCATCTCTATCACAGCAGCAGCAATGTCCTCTATCTTGGGTATGTAAAGTTGCTGTTCTGGGTCCATATCAAATTTCTGTTGTTGTTGTTGTCGTATCCAATGAAGAGCCTCAGATGTCTCCATGCATCTCTACCACAGCAGCAGCAATGTCCTCTATTTTGGGTATGTAAAGTTGCTGTTCTGGGTCCATGTCAAATTTCTGTTGTTGTTGTTGTTGTCGTGTCTAATTAAGAGTCTCAGTTGTCTCCATGCATCTTTAACAGAATAGCAGCAATGTCCACCATCTTGGAACATGTGGTGTACTTAGAGTAAAAGCAGCTGCCAATTACTACCCACACTGATTATTCATCTATCATGAATCCTGATAAACATGCTAAAAGGTAAAACGTCTTTAATCTTTGTCCATGAGTGTATATCTTTAAAAATAAAATAAAAATAGAGCAAATAATTATTATAATTCTTATTTCCACTTATAAATGGTGCTAAAGGGTATTTTAAAAATATTCATAATTAAGAATTCATTGTGTTGATAAATTTTCAAACGCTCATTATATAACGTATTGAATATGGTGAAAGAAGAGTGTTTAATATATGTTCATTTAGTATCGTCTGCAATGAAAAAAAAAATAGAAAACTGAACAAGAATAACGATGCAGCTGATAATTTCAATCCTCGGTCATTGAAGGTAAATAATTCAGAGCCCATCATCAAGATAAACACCGAGGATTTCAAAATCACGCAAAGCTCGCGTGACGACGAGAATTAAATACATAATTACGTTAGATCCCCGTCGTTAAATATTAAACTCACCTGTTATTTGGGACGGGAGGGGATTCGATCCCGGTGCCTTAAGTGCTTGCTTAGATTGTAGTCACGTGAACGGTGTTGACATCTTACCCTGTTAGAATGTGTGCTGACGTCATACCTCATTTCCATATTTCCTTTTTTTTCTTCACTTTTTTTTTAGTAGTCTGCTTCTTTGTAAGAAAGGTGAAAATTTCTTTTCGAGGAAAATATTATTCTTTATTTCTCTATAACCCCACATTTCTTGTTCCCCTCATGTTCTTTTTTTACTATTATATGCTATCTCTGCTTATTTATAATATTTATAACAAATCTTATATGTTCAAATTAAACAAAAAATGCATAAATTTTGAAATTCTCTTAACGGTATTATTCGATACAGAATTAGTTTGCTGTTCTGGCTGAATCAATATTATATTCAAAATCTGTGTATTTCTTAATTTATTATATATTACTTAACTCTTCTGTTCCAAAATATTTTACTCCTAATATATATATGTGTTAAAAATAAAGAAGGCAACTCCTGACCACGAGCAGAGCGCCATCCAGTGGAACAAAAATAAAAAAGCACATGTGCTCGTGGTTAGGAGATGCCTTCTTTATTTTTAATATCAACACCTGACCCACTTATCTTTTATTTTTTTCTATTGTTTTTTTCATATATATATATCTAAATTATTATTATTATTTTTAGGTGAATATATATTTAGTTCAAATATTTGCCTTAAGATGGATCACTGCGAACTACACCAGTAATAGATGCAAATAGAGGATATTGATACGCGCGTATAATGATAAGATAGTATATAGTACGCTGAAAGCCATATGAATTTATTTATTAGGAAACATTCATATTTTATTCAAATAATATACCAATAAAATAAACTTTGAACATTTAAGAAATTTCAATGTTTTTTTCAAACTAAATATTTCTCTTTAATTCTTAGACATTTTTCTAGAAAAGTAAATATTGACTAATTCCATAATATACCTTTGATATTGTAGCGAATAAGTCTTTGTATATCCTTAGATGTAAAGTATTTTATAATACAATATAATGCGGCTTATGATTGTAGAACGCTTTCGCGTTCCCATCCCTGGACACTTCTATTTTTCCGTTTATCATTACCCTTCACAATTCATCCTTTCATACTTCATCTCTAAGGTTAGAAATAATCGTTATTTCTCCTTAAAATGAATTTCGATTTTTCGTTCAAAAGAAACACATGCGAGATAATTTTCAAATGGCGTTCTACAATGTGATGTATTTATTGATGATATCAGCACGACTAAACGACAGTTATCAAAAGATATATACAGCTAGAGTGATATTGTTACGACGCAGCTGTCGTTGTTTGCGTACAAGTTTCAATGGAGGTTCGTTGTAGATACAGCTGATATACCTTTTTTTGCTTATCCCTAGTACATGTGGTACAGGCCATGAAATAATGGTTACAAATGTGCCAAAGCCCTTACTTGCACTTACTGGTGGGGGTTGGACTTTTGAAAGATTCGGGGGGGGGGGGGGGGGGGGGGCATTGAAGCTCTATTTTTTATCATTAAAAAGTGCCCAGTGCGGGAATCGAACCCGGGTCTTAGCGGTCGAAAACCAAAGGTTTAGACCATCCTTCCACCGACCCCCACGCTGATACTTGATTGCCAGGAGTTGTTAATGGAATAGAGAACTAGATAGATGGACTTGTCTCAAACACAACGTCAAAATTTGAGATCATCTATAGCTGGCATTGACGTTTATTTTGACGGGAGAAGCGCCCTATACTTTTATACCTCTATTATGAATATTTGAAACTATTATAGACGCGTATGATTCTTTCGAAAAATAAACAATTTCTACTGCCCTTATTGCAATGGAAAAATTAAAGGGAGGGCCTGCAGTAAGGGCAGTAGAAATTGTTTATTTTTCAAAAGAATCATACGCATCTATAATAGTTTCAAATTTTCATAACAGATGGCGCGCTGATGCACCATAATACGTCTATTATACTGCGAATAACTAAGTAAGTACCTTATAACTGATTCAAATTGGCCTTACATTTTCTTTGTGGCCCTGTTTATAATGTCGCGTATATGAGCCTTCAAAACACCTATAACCTCCGCCAATAGATGGCGCTTTCACCTATTTCCATTATGGAAATAATGGAATCACCGACTGCTGTGGTCCTGTTTTCTGGGGCTAATGAATGTAAATATCCGTTTATATTGGCCCTGATATGTAAAATAGTGTAAATACCCGTTAAATGATATTCGAGTTATGTAATGTAGTTTAAAGACGACAATTTAAAAAGGGAGGAGTGTTAGAAGTCTTGATGCCGGTTGCTGTTATGACTCTCTCGCCAACGCCACAGTCGCTCCTCTTCTGGAAAGTCTCTCGTGTCCCCCCCACCAGTGGTAAGGCTAACAGATACTGCCAGAGGAAAGGAGATCAACTCGAGCGGTGGTTCTATGAAGGTCTTTGGGTGGTCTGTAGGGTACAGCTGCAGAGGGAAAGCAACGGGAGCCTGGGTGGGCGAAGGAGGAAGCGCCGTCGTCCCGAAGAACCGGAGGGGTAAGCGCGACAATAATAATTGGTCTGCTCCATATAGAACTTCTTTTTGTTCACTTCAATACACTCATAGATAAATCTTAAGGAAATGAAAATTATTTTATGTTGCCGCGCTCATCTGTGTTTTTTTTAAGGAGACAGAGGCAATTTTGTATACACTCAGTTATCTCGTGTGTCTTCAACAAAGGTCACTGTGTATCAAATATCTTTCAGAGTTATTGTTTGAATCCAGATATACATGCTAAAAGTACAACTTCCTTAAGTTTTGTCCATGAGTGTAAATGTTTGTTTCTGACTGTAAAAATTCAAATCCATACTAGAGTAACAACTTGATGGAAGAGATGAAGCATTAAAAAAAAGTACCTATAGCGGGATTCGAACCCCATTTCTAGTGTTGTGAAAAATCGATAATTCATACCACTTCTCACCAAAACCATTGAATTAATAATTGACTTTAATTTACATATGCTAAAGTATGCAAATTTATCAGTATTCAACAGTTAATAGCCGTACCACTAAAAATAGTAATTTATTACAAAAACCTATTTTAAATAGCAAACTACTAACAGTTACTCTGTATATAGAATATGTTTCAAGAATAAAAAAGTGATAAAAAACGGAGGACACAAGAAATTTACAAATTCGATGACATTTTAAAAATAAATAACCCTGAAAATTGTTTAAAATAATTTACCACCAAACGATTTAGATACATCACGCAAGACAAAAATATGTAATTTTTTTTCATTCACAGACACGCGTTAGCTATTATTACTTTCGAGTAAAAAATTAATTTGATTTGGCAACCCTGAGTTTTTCTATGAACCCATGTTAACAGCCCTATCTCCTTAACTCCTATCTCTTTGGTTATTTAGTAGTTGGCATATATGGAATTCAAACTTCCTAAGCTTCTCTTTTTCATTGTAATTTTGATAGAGAAGTATGAATTGCAATTAATGTTGGGGATGGAACATGCATTATATCGAAAAATACTAACAAAATTTTTATCTTGTTATATAATAACTGAATTTCGATATATTTTTATTTTCAGAAAACTGTCCAAAAGTTTTTTTTAAATTATCATTAAAAGGCTAACTACATATAAGCGCTTTGAGATAAAATTCTATTCAATAAAATATAATTCCTTTGTATCAATATTGTATTAGCCATAAGTATTTATTATTTTACACTAGTATTAACAGAGTATTATGTTTATATTTTACTACTCTGTAAACTTCCCTCATTCCTTATCTTTTGTTTATCCTTCATAGTTGGTTCTTGCCTTAAATAAATTACTGTCTCATCAGTACGCTCCAGGAATCCAGGTTACCTCAAGAAAGAGTGAGAGAGAGTTGTCTCATTCTGAAGTTTGTCTTCCCTAATTTTCCACGTGGAAATATTAAGATGAAAAACAACAGGCTTCCATGGATAAGTTTCTTTTAAAATTTAATTCAAATCTCTACTTTAAGGTATTAAAGCCTTTCTTATCTCTGGAATCCTGATGCTTTCGACTTAATGTTAATCTTTGTCAGTGTAGTTCAGGGTGTATGTTAAAGACTTATCAATGATAAATTTATCGTTTAATTTTAATTCAATAATAGAATATTTTTTAAAAAAAGTCGTAGGACGAGTGGGTAACCCCCTCGATTCCCGACAGCCATGAACCGGGATTGAATCCCGCGTTAAAATTTGTTTAATATGTGATAACCTTCACATATTACACAATGTTCAATTATCATGAACTAGGTTGCTCTTGCTGAGCGGTACCTATTTATGTGAATTTGAACCAGGGGGGGAGAATATTCAAAGTAAAATGTAGGTAATTAACATTAAAACATTCTTTAAAATTAGAGAAGTGGAGCTACTCATGGACAAAACTTAAGAAAGTTTTACCTTTTAGCATGTATATCAGGATTCAGAGAATAACTCTGAATGATATTCGATACACAGTGACCTTTATTGAAGATATACGAGATAACAAAGTGTGAACAACATCTTTCTCTTTAAAAAAGCAGCAATGGCGAAGGATCAACGCCGGAATCAGACTAATTCACGGTGGATTCTCGACGTTCCAGAAATTATGTCATCGGCCGTACAGCGATACATGACGGCACGAGAAGACGACGAGCTGCCCAAATAGTGAGCTACACGAATTGTGTAGTCGTGTTAGAAATAAAAAAAAAATATTTGCCAATGTTCACAACGCGTTGTTGAAGTCGGATATTTTCGGTTAATTGGATTTTTCAGAAGAAATTCGGCGTATGTGAGAGGGTATGCTTGCAAGGTGCATCAACAGGGCCTGCCAGATCTGCAATGAGCGAGCCCAGCACCGTGATGAAGCCAAATATTCGGGAGGACGCAGAAGGCGGCAGACTCCTGAGGTCTGCATACCTACATGTTTAGCAGGTGTGGAACTGATGATATAGTTCAATGATCTCTGGGGCGGCTACGAAAATAAAAAGACCCTGTCGACGTTTCGGAGGTATCCACACGCCAGAAAATGCTGAAATAAGCCATCTACATCTTTTCATGCGCCAAGAGTGGGAACTTTGTCACATGCGCAGCGTTATCTGAACACTCTTCAGGCAAGGCAGACGGAGTTGAGTACCAAAATCGATAAATACCATGCCATCTATGGAAATCGTTAGCGCCAATACGCAAATGGAAAGCCGCGATATACACTCCTGCTCCCAAATAAACCTCGCCAACCGGGCTTGTAAATATGAAATGATATTTCACAAGATATAAAGGCCTTTAGGTGATATAGCAATGATAAGTCTATCAAGCTGTTGGCAGCTTTAACCCTACCATCAAGTAAGAAACCAATAAAGAAGGATCTATCTGATAATGGTATGACCCCAATAAGTAGTGATAATGTTTATCTTAAACTGAGGTTCTTTGTCACGAAGTAAACCCAAGATGGTATATTCTTCCTTGTTTCAATATATGCCATACAGGTGGTAAGCAAGTTTCTTGCCGCCATGCCATGACTCTTGCCGAAGTTCACCTTGATCTCTGATACGTGCCGGAATTCTTCAACCTTTTTGACGAGTTATAGCTGCCCATTCTCTACAATGTCATCGACACACGCCCGAACGTTACCCCGGGAGAGCAGTCGCTCTTTTCCAATCAGAAGAGGCCCCATGTAGATAGCGAAGAATGCAGCGCTCGACGCATTGCTCTGCCTCACCCGTTGAGTAGATAGAACACTGAAGTTTTCCCAACGCCGTCGATTCTTACCGTGGCTTCTGCGTCAGTGGAGATTAGAAGAAAGGGAGACATACCTATGGGGATGATCAAGAATCCTCGATTCAGACTGTAGCGATGACGGCCATTGATTTGCCATCCTTCAGGCATAGTGACCTGCCTCATCAGAGACCCTATCTATGTTTTACAGATCGATGTTCTTACCTGGAACAACGTCATTCTTGCACAATGTTTGTAATATGGGAATAATGATAGAGGGTAAGTGGTATATTGGCATTTTGTGATGATAACCTAGCCCCTTGGAGTCTTAAGTATCAAAATTCGAAACTATTTTAAAAGCGTAAGATTCTTTTTGAAATTAAACAATTTCTACTGCCCTAACTGCAATGGAAAAATTAAAGGGAGGGCCTGGCTCATCAGTGGTGAACCCTCCCAGCGGTTTCGCCAGTTTAATCTACCATGCCGCTGTTATATTGCATTTTTGGAACTTCCTTTTTATAGTGATACTATTTCTAGACTCTTGGAATGGGTATTTTAGAATAACTATGGACATAAGCTTTGAGAACAGTAGAATGAGCCAGGCCCTCCCTTTAATTTTTCCATCGCAGTAAGGACAGTAGAAATTGTTTTATTTTAAAAAGAATATTACGCCTCTAAAATAGTTTTATAATTTGATAACAGATGGCGCTCTAGTACATCGTAACATTATTGTTCTAATAAAAGACACAATTTGATATTTGCGGAAGAGCGATTGCTCGAAGCATATTATATATTTATAATTATATTTGATTCTGCTGTCCTAAAAGCTTATGTCCATAGTTCTTCTAAAATACCCATTCCAAGAGTCTTACAACAGTCACCTATAAAAGGAAGTTCCAAAAATGCAATAGATAGATAGATAGGGCTTCGGAAGCCAACTGCGCGGACGTGTTTTTCCTCGCTCGTCTCGCGGACACCGACAGTGCGATTCCTCCTTCCGCGCTCCTGCCTCCGCCCTTTCGCAGGGTCCGCTGCCTTCTTCTCCACGCGGGTTCCCCTGCCGTTGGACCACCTCCACCCTGTTCCGTCCCCTGGACCTCTTTTTTGGCCAAATTCAGCTGCCGAACGGTTGTTCTTTTTTTATTCCTCGGTCCTCCCGGGCGGCCGCCTGGCACCGTCTGCCGCCCTGAATATTTTCCAGCGGGCGTCCATTCAGAGCGCTGGACCTCTTGAACGGCCGCACGCCGCCACTCGACCTCCCTCCACTGCCTGGAGAGCTTCTAACCTCCGCCGCGCTGGCTCCACCGCCCTCCCCTGCGAGCGGCGGCCACGCCGCCCGCCGCCACACACCCGGCGGGCCCTCCCACCGCCGCTCCGCCAGTGGTGGGTCCGCTCCGGCCTGCGCCCTCTTCCCAGCGCCCCCCATGGGGGCCACCCCCACCTCTTCAGCTTCAGGGGGCTCTCCGCCCCCCCCGGGGGCCACCTCCACCTCTCCAGCCCCAGGGGGCACCCCGCCCTCCCTGGGGGCCACCCCCACCTCCAACGCCTCCTTCTCTCCTGGGGGCTCCCAGTCTTCCTCC
Source organism: Cordylochernes scorpioides (assembly GCA_030710605.1). Classification (NCBI taxonomy): domain Eukaryota; kingdom Metazoa; phylum Arthropoda; class Arachnida; order Pseudoscorpiones; family Chernetidae; genus Cordylochernes; species Cordylochernes scorpioides. Next base: position 76,530,022 of record CP092875.1, read on the forward strand.
CAGAACACCTCTTCGTACGACTCCGCCTGCAGGGCGGCCCTCACCAAGATGTTCGACTCTGTGCTGGACCCTTCTTTCGGAGGCGCCCCCATCCACTGCAGACGGCCTGGGGTGAGTGCATCCACCCCTCTTCACCCCCCACCTGCCACTTCCAGCTCAGGCCCTGAACTGAACCCTGATTTGTCACCTTTTAACTTTGCATTGTCCTCACCTCCACCCACATGCCCCTACTCTTTTGCCTCCAATTCGCCATCATTGTTTAAGGCTTTTGATTGGGCGTCCGACAACTGCACAAAGCTGTGTCACTATATTAGTGACACAGACAGCAATCTTGGTGCTCTTATCTCCTCACACCTTGAAAAAATTATTGCAACCCTTAAGGATTCCTACACTCGTAGAATCCATGAATTGGAGTTCTCTTCCTCTCTGCTGTTGGCCGCCCAACCAAATCCCTCTACCCATCTCCCCCCTACCAATAATTTGTGTACCTTACCTGCCACTACTGTTACACCTACTACCGCAGTTGTTGCCGACACTCCCTCACCACTCCAGCCCACTCATGACTCGTTCGCTGGGGTCGCCTCCCGACCACCCTCCGCTAACCCCCCACCCCACCAACCCCCTCCACGTCACTCACCCCCCCATCCCTCCCCGCCGCCCCACTCCCCATTCCAACCGCAACAACCCCTTCCACATCCTCATCACCCAGGACCCCTCTGCTAGCACCCCCATCGACAACAACCTTGGCTCAAAGATTTCTTTCTCCTCCCTCAATACTCCCTCCACCCAAATCACTAGCATATTCCGCGCCCGCAACAAGATCACCATACACACTAACTCAAAAACTAGCATGGACACTATGTACGCTAAACTTAAAAATGCAACCAACGGCACTAACATCAGTGTCAACCTCCCCCCCACCTTTAAACCCCGCTTCACCCTCTTCAACCTCCCCAACACCATCCCACTCAGTGACCTGCCCTCCCTCCTCACCCAATCTGTAGGCTCTTACTGCAAGCTAATTAGAACTTTCACCGGTCGCAATAACTCCACACACGCAGTCATTGAAACCGACAACGACACTGCCACCCAAATACAAGCTCGCACCCGCATTTTCCTGGGGTACAACTCAATCAGATTTGACAGAACCAGGTCAACACACCCTTGCCGTAATTGCGGTGACATCCGTCACCGCAATGATATTTGCAACAAACCCCCCAGATGCCTCCATTGCGGCGAAGGCCACATTACCAACAATTGCACCGCCACCGCCCTCCCCCCTAAATGCTTCCGCTGCAACGGCAACGGCCAACACAGGGCAGACTCCCTCTCCTGCCCGGTCATCAAGGCCGCAGAAACCACATTCCTCAATACCCACCACCTGCCTTAAATGATTAAGTTTTTACAGCTTAACTGTAACCGATCCCTCCCTTGCTACCTCTCCCTGCTTCAGTTTGCCCAGTCCTCCCACATTGATATCCTCCTCCTTCAAGAACTTCCTGTCCGCAACAATGCCCTTCCCTCCCCATTTCCCACCCCCTCCTCCTCCCTCCTCCATGCTCCTATCTCTAATAATCGCTGCAACACCTGTATTGTGGTTCTAAACCAAAGCCTTCCCGTTATCTTCCTCCCACGACTCTCCACCACTAACCGCACCCTTGCTATCCTCGACATCCCCGGCTTTCACCTTACTCTCTGCTCCGTTTACTTCCCCCATAGGACATCCTATTCCCCTATTGTCGACTCCTTTATCTCCCTCTTTGGCTCCCCACCCCCTCCCCGCCTCCTCTTCGCTGGAGACGTCAACGCTGTTTCCTCCCGTTGGAGCTTTCGTAAACAGAACTCTAAAGGTTCTTTCATTAACATCCTCCTCGACACCCTCGACCTCAAGGTCTGCAACACCCGGGGAGCTATCACCCGCTCCCAGGGCTCCAGCTCCTCCTCCATTGACATCTCCAGCGTCTCTTCCTCTCTCCTCTCCTCCGTTTCCGGTTGGACCTCCTGCCCCACTGATCTCTCCGATCACTTCGAGATCCGCTTCTCCCTTTCCCTCCCCCCCGACTCCATTCCTTCCTCTCCTCCTCCCCCTCCTTCCCCCTTCCCCGGCTTCTCTTCCCTTAGCCTTCCTTCTCAGCCTCCCCTGCCCCTTTTTAACTCTCTTGCCAAATCCCTCACCAACTCAGGCTCTCTCCACTTCGCTCTCGACCACTGCAATTCACCCGACTCTCTTGACACTCTTCTTCAATCTTTCTACTCTTTCCTCTTTATCAACTGCTCCCGCCACCTCCGTCCCCGCCCTCCCACTTCCAACTTCCCCCTCCCCGTTCCCTGGTGGTCTCCCCACTTACAAGCACTTAAGTCGCTTTCACGCAAGCTTCGCCGTTCCGCTCAAAACAGCTCTCCCCCCAATCGCTCCTCCCTTCAAAGCCAGGCTCTCCAGGCCAAAAAGAATTATATCCGCGCCCTTTCCAAGGCCAAAAGGGATCACTTCAGGAAGCTCTGTTCCTCCTTCAACCGTAGCCCCTGGGGGCCCATCCACAGATACATCACCCGTGGCTCCTCCCGCTCCCTCCCTCTTTCTTCAGACTCTTTCCAGAAATCCCTCCTCCACTGCTCCATCAACGTCTGCCTCCGCTCCACCCTCGACTCCTTCTTTAACCCTCCCCCCCCAGACTCCCGCCCCTTTCACTTTTCCCCCTTCCCTTCTCACCCCCCCCCTAACCCCCCCCCCCCCCGACCTCCCTTTCACGGCGGTCGAGCTCTCCATCGCCCTCCGTAACCTCCGCCTCAAGAAGTCTTGCGGTCTTGACTCCCTTCCCGGCCCTTTCTCCAAATGGCTCGTCCATTCCTTCCCTAACTTTTTCCTTGGCTTCTTCAACTCTTGTTTTTCCGCTGGACACTTCCCCTCCCTTTGGAAAACAGGCCGACTCATCCTCCTCCCCAAACGCTCCACCTCCACAGACCTTGTCCAGAAAAGCCGCCCCATTATCCTCCTCCCCATCCTCGGCAAGCTCCTAGAAAGCCTCATGGCTTTCCGGCTTACGCATCACTTCGAGAGCAACAACCTGATACACCCACTTCAATTCGGCTTCCGTCGGAGGCGCTCTACCATTGACGCCCTCTCCCTTCTTCACAACAAAATTAAGCGGGCCGTATCCAGACACCAGTGCTGTCTCCTCATCAGCCTCGACATCAAGTCGGCCTTCGACCACTTGTGGCATCCCGCCCTCTTCGGCCGTCTTGTTGCCGCCTCCTGCCCCCCCTCTCTCCTCCAACTCTACCGCTCTTTCCTCTCCAACCGCACCATCCACCTCTCCTACCGAGGGTTTTCTCGCTCCACCTCCCCTTCACGGGGTTGCGCCCAAGGTTCCATCAGCGGTCCCCTCCTCTGGAACATATTCTTTAACCCCCTTCTCTCCCTTCCCTTCCCCCCTGGCGTCCACGTCCAGGCCTTTGCTGACGATCTGCAACTCCTCATCTCAGCCCCTCCCTCTAGTCTCCCCTCCCTCGCCCAATCCTCGCTTGACCTCATCCACTCTTGGTGTCTCGACAACAAACTCTCCCTCTCCCCCCATAAATCCCTGGTCCTTCCCATCTTTTGCAACCCTCCCCATCTTACTATCGATAACACCCCCCTCACCTGTCCTGATACCCTGACCATCCTCGGCGTCACCTTCGATGAGCGTCTCTCCTTCACCCCTCACCTTTACCGCGTCTGCGATAAGGCCTCCTCCTTCCTCGGTAGGCTCTCCAGGTGCTCTAATGCCATCTCCGGGCTCGGCTACGTCGCCAGGAGACGTTTCTACTGCAGCGTCGTCGAGCCCGCCATCACCTACGCCGCCCCCATCTGGTGTGAGGCAGTCAAATACCGCGTCGGCAAGGCCAGCCTTCGCTCTCTTCAGCGCAAATTCTGCGTCCACGCCATTCGGGGTTTTCGCACGGTCCCTACCCTCACAGCCATCGCCCTCCTTCGCGTCCTTCCCTCGACCTCAAGGTCCTTTTCCTCTCCTCCCTCCTTCGCCCCCCCGACCCTCTTCCCTTCACCCCCGAATCCCCCCCTTCCCCTTTCCTTTTCCCCTCTCCCCCACTCCTCCCCGACCTCTCCTTCTCACTTCTCCCCCCCTCCGCCCCCGACTTCGACTACTACACGGATGGCTCCAAGTCGCGGAGCGGCGTTGGGGCCGGCGTAGCCAGGTTCTCCTCTTCTCCCCTCTCCCCTCTGCCTCTCCATTCCCTTGGCCTCCCACTGCTCGGTCTTCCAGGCCGAATGCTTCGCCTTCCGGTCCGCTCTCTCCGACCTCTGCAGCCTCCCCCCTTCCCTCTCCGCAGCCATCTCCTCAGACTGTCTCTCCCTCCTTTCCGCCCTCTCTTCCCCCCACTCCCCTCACCCTCTCGTTGCCCAATGCCAAACCCTCCTCTACTCCCTCCTCCCCTCCCGCAACCTCACCCTCCACTGGGTCAAAGGCCACTCTGGCAATCTTGGCAACTGCCAAGCAGACACCCTCGCTAAAAGCGCCACCGTTGCCCCTTCTCTCCCACCACATTATACCCTCGCCCCTAAAACTGCCCACCACAAATTCCTCTCCCGCCACTTTTGGTCCCTCTGGGATGAGGAATTCATCTCCGCCAAGCCCACCTTCTTTCTTAAACTTGGCCTTTCCCCAAGCTCACTCTCCTCCTCCCACAGCTTCCTTCTCCCAAGCTCCGCCATCGCCACCGGTCTTCTCACCGGCCATACTTTCATTGCCGCTTTCCCCCACAGGAAAACCCCTCCCCCCTTCGACCCCACCTGCCCCCACTGCAACCTTGCCCCTGAAACCATTGATCACGTCTTTTTTGACTGCCCAAACCTTGACTCCCTTCGCGCTACCTTTTTCAATAAATGCCTGTCCGACCTCGGTCACATCCCCACTTCTCTCCCTCAGCTCTTCTCTTCTGGTAAAGCCTGGGCCCACACCTTAGACTTCGCCACCCACTCAAACAGATTTATCCCATCCAACATCCCACAATCCAGCTCCGACTCTGACACTTAACACAACCTCTCCCTCACACCCCTCACTCGCACTCACCTCCCCTTTACATCTCACCCCTCAACCTCTTGGACTGGTGCCAACACACTCAAAACGCCTCTCTGTACTGTGGACTGTTGCCACTTTTTGTACATAGCTTTTTCTTTTTCTCTTTTACTCTTTGGTCTTCGCTCTCATCTCCCCATGTACATACCCTTTCTCCCCTACCTCTTTTGCCCACACCCACCCCTTGCCTTCTCTTGCCCTCTTTCTTCTTGGACCTCTCTTTTTGCTTGTTTGCCTTGCTTGTTCCTTCTGTACATACCCCTTTCCCCCGCTGCTCTTGCCCTTGTCATTGTTTGTACCTCCTCTTCGTTTTCTTGTTTGCTTAAAAAAAAAAAAAAAAAAAAAAAAAAAAAAATAATAATAATAATAATATTTAATAAAAAAAAATACATATATATATATATATATATATATATATATATATATATATATTAATAATTATAATAAAAAAATAAATAAATAAAAAAAAAAAAAAAAAAAGCAAACTCGCAATCTACCGGACTTGCTTGGAGTCTGGTGCTGCGCCTGGTGTCGCCTTGGTTCCCTCACTAACCGCGCTTTTGCCCTCTTCTCCCCTGGGGCGCCCACGGCTCCGCCGGCGTCTCTCCAGCCCTCTCCTTGGCCCTCCAGTGCGGCGGGCGCATGGTGACCCTCAACGTTGTATTGAGCCTTAAAATGCTTACCTGTTAGCATGTAGAAGGCGGAATAAATTGTTACCAAAAATGCAATATAACGGCGGTATGGTAGATTAAACTGGCGAAACCGCTGGGAGGGTTCACCACTGATGAGCCAGGCCCTCCCTTTAATTTTTCCATCGCAGTAAGGACAGTAGAAATTGTTTTATTTTAAAAAGAATATTACGCCTCTAAAATAGAATTAAATACAATTATAAATATATAATATGCTTCGAGCAATCGCTCTTTCGCAAAAAGTCTTAAGTATATTCTCTCACGCTGACAAGCAGAAATTTATTTAATTTGAAGTGTAGGCTTAGTCCTTTAGATTATCACCTGTTGCACCTGTGTAACATCACTTTAACAATGTTGATATTTATATGTAAGATGGTGTAGGAATAAAAATAACTGAAGCATACATTATAAAGGATATTTAGATACCGCTATTGTAAATTTTAACAAATTAATTATAGTATTTCTTCTATATTGATTTTTTTTTTCTTTTTAAAATTCACTTAAACATTTATATGAAAAATATTATTTTGAATATATTGTTGCATCATGGCTAATGAACCTATTTTATTTTAATTTGTAATATTATTTTTCATATATTTTAAATTCAAATTTATATTTTATATTTATTTATTTTATTAAACAGAATATATGTATTATAAACAGAATATATGTATTATAGAATCATCATTTGTATTTAGGCACACTGTGTGACTTCACTGCTCTCTTTGATGTGAGAAATAAATAAATTATTCTGGAAGCTACTTAAAGTTATCTCATTATTCCCATATATAAATTTGTAGGATGGTTGAAACACGCTCTGGTAAGATACAAGACCCGGCACAGGAGAGAATCAAGGTTGAAGAGTCTGCCAAGCCGCAACCTAGTGCAACAATATAATTTCTAGAAGTATTTTTCTTTATTGAAATGGCGATAGGTTATGTTGTGTAAAATGTATTTCTGAATTTATATTCATTTTTAATTTTCTTTATTTGGAGTGTTTGTGTGTGTATCTGGAAAATGTTGAAATTGAGACTTTAAAAATTACTCTATAAACTCTTGACAATGAAATTAAAATTATTTACAAATATGTTTTTTTATATATTTTCTTTTTAAACTTTCCATAAAATAAAATTATGATTAATATTCAAAAATGATTTTTCAATAAAAACATTTTTTTTTCATTCGTGGATACAACAAGTTGTTTTCAAGAGTTTTTTTCCCCCTAAAAATCGATTGCTATACATCTAAAGAAAAAAAAATGGTTTAAAAAAAAATAGTTCCTTTTTTTTTTCTGAATTTCATCAATTTCTTTTTCAAAGATTTTTTTTTTCAATACGAATATTTTCTCTTCTTTGAAGGTCTATGGTTGAAATCATCTGATTTGAGGCAATGCTAGCAAAAGCATTCCTTGCGGTATCTTGTTCCGTTGTCACCAAAAAAAAAATGGTCGCGTGTGGTGACACGATCAATGCTGTGATTGGCTGACCGTCACTTCCGCCGTGATTCGCCACTGAATGACGTCATTTCCGGCCCTACTTGTTGGCTGTTGATGTGAGGGAGGGGGGGGGGGGGGTTGAAGAAATGAAGTCATAGACGGGATCGAACGAAAGAATGGGAAGTATCCACCCCCTTCTTTTCAATCCACCAACCCTGCCAAGTTGATTTTTAAACCATCCTTCCTCTATGAACCATTGTTCTCCTTCACAATTTTTTTTGTTATCCTATCGTTGTGGGAATTTTTGCATTGGACGCGTGTCATTTGTGGTCGTTGGTCAAAATGATGGCCATTTCCTCTTCCCTTTTTTTTTTTTGATGATGATGATAATCATCACTGGAATATATAGAGGATATAAGAATGTTGCTTTGTATTGTAATAGAGAGTACATATATGCATGTATTTACATATTTTCCATTATTGATTACTAAACATATTTGTATGCAAAAATATTAATTTGATTTTGATTTAATGATGAAGTTTTCTTTGTTTTTTATCTTCATACTTCGAGAACTTCTAAAATTTATTCAAATAATGCATAAGCTTTCATAAAACTTGAAAATAAACATATACCATTATTTTTTCGTATCATGAATGTTATTCAGTATTATATCAATGTTTTTACGTGATTTTATTTATAATCATGCATCCATTATAAAATATATTTTACCCTGTACAAACCAAATAGATGTGTGTGTTTTAAAAATTATATTTTGAATTAATTTTTTTTTTCTACGTGTAGGATATGTTATAAATAAAATTATTTAATTTTAAAATATCAATACTTCTATATCAAAAACTACTCTGTTATATCGTCCGTCAGATGTCGCCCATTTTCCTATATAAACCTATGATTGTAGAACTACATTTGAAAATTATCCCGCACGTGTTTCTTTTAAACGAAAAAAATCGAAATTTATTTTAAGGAGAAATAATTATGATTTCTAACCTTGCGAGATAATTTTCAAATGTCGTTCTACAATTATAAGCAGCATTATTTTGTATTATAAAACCTATTGTTGTTATTTTCCTTTTGGAATGCTCAATTCTTTTGTACATTTGTAAATATGTAATCCTTTTATTTTCTTCTTTACGCCTCAAATAATGTATTTATTGCTTAATTATATATATTAGCAGAATTAAAAGCAAATTATGTTTTGAAGTTTCTTTATTATATTTTCTAAGATTCCATGACTGCAATAATCTATATCATAAAATACTCATGCATCCAAAAATATAATCAAAATCTCAGCAAGTAATAATTCTATAGCTCTAATTCCAAAATCATCAGAAATATTTTATGTAATATATATTTTATGAAATATCAAATAAAAAACGAGATAATTTGAAGTATATTATATTTATTATTAAATATTTCCAATAAAATGCCGTTTTCTTTTCAAAATTTTGATTATAAATATATTTGGTGGAAATAATCGATATTATCGTCTGCATAAGAAAGTCACATTCAGCAATGAGTTATTGAAAAATTAAAATATGACCAAATGACCATATTAATACAAAGAAACAGACATATGGTAATTTTAAGGGAGGGTTGAGGCATTGCTAGTTTTTAACAGCCCTCAATTAGTGGTAATTAATTGAGGCCAACATTTTAATTACACATTTTAATTATTATTATTAATTGCCCCCTACAGATTTTACTAGTTAAGGCTGTTGCATGAATGTTTGTTTTTATCCCAAACGAATTATTTCAATTGGAATTTCTATTAACAAGCATAATGGAATGTACTTGCGACAACATCATTATCAAAAGATCTAATTATATTAAATTGAGAATAATATATTAATATATTTGAATTTTGTTTATTAGTTTTTAATAGTCGGATATATACTTATATATACCTAAATTTAAAAAAAAATCGAAAAAAGGATATAGTTTCATTCTTGTAAACTTAAAATTAGATATAAATATATATATATATGTATTTTTATATGTATGTAATATGAGTATTGGTATATTAAATATAAATAGCAATAAACTGAACTGTTTTAAATTTAAAATACATTTACCTTTTGATTGTTTGTAGAAATTGACAAAATCACTTCGAAATATAGATTTTTATAAATTTAATTGCCATCTATATTTGAAATTTGTAACAATTAATTGTTTGGCAATATCCTTATTTTTACATTGTAGATTATGATTTAAATTTACCTGTTGTGTTTATTGTTAAATAGATAGTTTTCGAATATTTAAAAAACACAGCCGATATTATGTAAATTATATAATGTACATGTTAGTAAATTAAATTCAATTGCCATATATCGTTAAAATTTTACACATATAAATTTACTGGCAATGCGTTTCTTTTAAATATCAAATATTATCTCTACAGACCTTACTGCAATAATATGAGTTATTGAATGAGAGGGCTTGGCTCATCAGTAGTGAACCCTCTCAGCGGTTTCGCCAAATTAATCTCTAGACCGCTCTACTATTGTATTGGATTGGTTTGGAATATACCCTGTATTTACTATGGAAGGCAGCTTAGGGGTGTTCACTTGCAGTAAGGTCTGTAGAGATAATATTTGATATTTAAAAGAAGCGCATTGCCAATAATATACATATAACTTGCCATAACATAGTTAAGTTTCATTTTGTATCAATTTCCCTGTAAATGTATGCGTTATCACCAAATTTCGAAAAAACGTTTAATTAAAAAAGATACTCATCCATAAACCTTTACTTTATTATCTGAAATTTTCGAATATATCTCAAACTTTAATAAATGTAAATATTTATTATATTTTGGTGAAGCATAAAGGTTGTTTATTGCACCAAAATCTTTAATTTAAAAAAAACCTAATTTTCGAAGAATAACCTTTGTGTGTGTATGGAGGGGAGTTATATAATATTTTTATTAGCTAATGGTATTTTAAACTATTAGTTGAATGATATATATATGTTACAATTATTTTTGTGTTTTGTTGTTGAAAAGAGGTGCAGTCGTGAAAAAGTAAAGATAATTATTCACCTTTCAAGTAGATTTTATTTTGAATCACTTCAAGCAAAATTACACATAAAATTATTTATCACAGCAATATAGAATTTATAGAATGAATTCTATAATCGTGATTTTAATTTAAAAAGGTAGGGTTAACTATACATATTTACAACAATAATAATAAAAGTGGTATGTTCTGAATCTATGGTCAAAAATATATAACAGTCAATGAATGAAAATGAAATATATGTTTTTTAAAAAATATAAAATATTTGTATTTGGATTATATAATATATATATATATATATTTAATGAATATTTTGTTTTGTTGTTGAAAAAGATAGAGAATTGAAGGTGCAGTCGTGAAAAAAAATAGTAAAGATAGTTATTTACTCATCAAGTAGTTTTTATTTTGAATTACTTGAATCAAATTAAACATTCAATTTTTTTTCACAGTAATATAGAATTTATGAAACGAAATCTCTATAATCTTGAATTAAAAAATAGGTAGGTCAACTATAAATATTTACAACAAATATTCAAAGTGTTATGTTCTGAATCTATGGTCAAAAATACGAGGGTGAGTAGAAAAGTAAGGTCTTCTACGAGATAATTTCCGAACGCGCGTTGCTAGGTGAAATCCGACAACACCGCTGCCTTCCTTGGTTCCCCCTCTACCGTCTAGAACCTTCCCGGTGATCTTGGGACGCTCAGTCGCTGTCTGGCAGCCGCGATGGAGCTTCCCCTTAGCTCTCCCGCCAAGTGCGAGTTGCGCTCAGTTATACGCTTTTTAAATGCGAAAAATAATTCTCCGGTCGAAATTCACCGTCAGGAAGTGGAAGTGTATGGTGAGAAGTGCACGGACATCAAAAATGTGCGGAAATGGTGCCGGGAGTTTAACGAGGGGCGGATAAATGTCTACGATGAACAGCGGTCTGGGCGGCCGAGTTTGCCGGAATCAACCGTGGCTCGAATCGACGAAATGGTGCGCGCAAACCGGCGGATAACCCTTGAAGAGATCGAGGATGGCCTGAATGAAGATTGCAGCCACTTCTCCGTGCACAAGATTGTGTCTGAGACCCTCGGCTACAGAAAGGTGTCCGCCAGGTGGGTCGACAAGTGGCTCAAAGAGGCGGCGGGAGAGTGGTACAACACCGGAATTACAAAGTTGGTTGACAGGATGAAAAAAGTGATTGATCATCAAGGCGACTATGTAGAAAAATAGCAAAGTGTCCAACCTTTCCAATGATGTATAAAAAGTTGTGATTAAATGTGTTTTTCTATGAAAAATAAAATAGGAGACCTTACTTTTCTACTCGCCCTCGTAAAAGAATAGTCAATGATGAAAGTACATGTTTTCAAAAAAATTAAATATTTGCACTTTAGATTATATAATATTTTTGAAAATAGAGCAATCAATAGATAAATCTTTAATTAAAAAGGCATATATTGGATCAAAAAATTATTTATTTTACCAATATTTCAGCTGGCTGAACGCCAACCTTTATCAAGGTGTTATAACATTTTAAAGTGTGTCAACAACAAACTCAGCGCCACATAACGCTGTTGACGTTATGTGGCGCTGAGTTTGTTGTTGACACACTTTAAAATGTTATAACACCTTGATAAAGGTTGGCGTTCAGCCAGCTGAAATATTGGTAAAATAAATAATTTTTTGATCCAATATATGCCTTTTTAATTAAAAAAAAAAATTATATAATATATATATATACAGATGTATCTATGAATTGTGATATATGCAAATATATAACTGAATTTGTATTGAAATATAGGTCGACTCTCATGTCAAAATAGACGATTAAACTAAGGGCCATCTATTATCCATCGCCGCAAACTAGCGGCCCCTGGTAGGTGACAAAGCCACAACACCAGCTTTGGCAAACTGAGAAGCATCCACCTAGAGACCATGGTTTCGGGCTAATGATCCTCTTTAGTCCAATGCGGACTTTATTCCATGAGATACACCAGAGATACCAAATTCTTTATATTTTTCTTGACGAGGGCAAAAGATTTTTGTTGAAACGTTTAGAATTTTTTTTCTGCCTAAAGTATCTCTTATTTAAGAAAACTTTATATCGGGTTCCTGATAATAACTCTGAAAGATATTACAGTGATATCTTTATTGAAAACACACGAGATAACAAGTGTGAACAGAATTGCCTCTGTCTTCTTAATGCTAATAAAATATAATAAATATTCGAAACTATTATAGACGTGTATGATTCTTTTAAAAATTAAACAATTTATACTTCCTTTACTACAATGGAAATGGCGAAATCGCTGGGAGCGTAAAACACTGATTATCCAGGGGCCCTCCCATTAATTTTTACATTACAGTAAGGGCAGTAAAAATTGTTTAATTTTCAAAAGAATCATACACGTCTATAATAGTTTCGAATTTTCATAACAGATGGCGCGCTAATGCATAAAAATATATTAAAATTAAAAATAAAGGACCACCGGCGACTCAAAACACTTTCCCCTTTCTTAAGTTTTGTCTATGAATGTATTTATCCATATAAGAACTATGGAGACAGAAAGCTTGTGTGTCAATAACACTCTAATAAAGAAACGCCTTATACTACTCGTTATAAAATTTAAATTCATTTATATTGGTAAAATTCATAAAGTAATTAGAAACAAGAAACATAAATAATGGTGAAAAAATAGTACAAATGTGATATTGTACTGGGATAAGGTGCATAAATTAAGAAAAAGGCATCTCCTTATCGTGCAACTGAAAGTTGCTGATGGCTTGCGCCATCTATCGGAATAAATATCAATTTTATAATAATTAAAAATCACCGAGAATAGTTGATATTTATATCGATAGATGGCGCAAGCCATCAGCAACTTTCAGTTGCACGATAAGGAGATGCCTTTTTCTTAATAAATAATGGTATCAAAAACAAAGATCACAAATCCATAATTCATCAGCAAATTGAAAATACTGGTCATATTTTTAATCTGGACAACTCTGCCAATACAGTAACATATCTATCAAATCAGAATTGCTTATTCTTATAAGGATTAAGAAAGAAAGAAAAAGGTATCTCCTTAACGTGCAACTAAGAGTTTCTCATGGATTGCGCCTTCTATCGGAATAAATATCAACTATTCGTTAATTTATTAATCCTGAATTGGCCAAATAACCATTCTTGATTAATCAAGAAAAGCTAAATACATATGTATTTATTCCGATAGATGGCGAAACCATCAGCAACTTTCAGTTACACAATAAGGACCTTATCCCAGTACACAATATCACATTTTCCTATTTTTCATATATCAATATATATATTATAATATAGAGATTGGAATATTATTTGGAGGCGTGAATGACAATTGACAATTAGAACACTTTTATTGACTTCTCAGTCAATATTTACATGAAAAAGATCAAGAGAATTGGAGGCGTGAATGTATGTATGTATGTATGCGAGTCGAGGTAAATGATGGCATGATATACTATTAAATGCCTAACACTATACACTTATCAATACAAATCCATAACGCGCCATCTATATATAACTAATGAAGACATTGAGACACGAATGTCTCTTTTCACAAACAAATCAAACTTCTACTGTCCTTACTGCGATGGAAAAATATTGGGAGGGTTGAGTGAACCCTCCCAGCGGTTTCACCAATTTAATCTACCAGACCGCTTCTTTAGAACTCCAATACTGTATTGGATCATTCTGATTATATATGCTACATTGAAGGGTGGAATCTTTGAAAATATATTCAAGAAACTATGGTCATAAGCTTTCAAAGACAGTAGAATTACATTTAAATATTTTAATCGAGCAATGCTCTTCCGCAAACAATAAGAATGTGTTAGGCATAAATTAATACAAAGCAATAACGCGCCATTTATATATAACGAATAAAGACATTAATATATTTATCAATTGGAGTAAGGACAGTAGAAGTTTGATTTATTTGTGAGAAGAAACATCGCGTCTTAATGTTTTCATTCGTTACCACACACATACTACTGTTACTAAGTTACTATATACTGAATTACTTGCTATATAAAATATTATTAATTTTAAAAATTTTATTAAGCATCCCTCTGTGATAAAACAATATTTACTGGGCAAACAGTCACTCAAGCAGAACCCGAGCTAAACCTACCCGCAGGCCATTCTTCCATTTTTATAAAACAAGGTTATTATTAACATGCTACATAATTCATTGATTAGCACTTTTTACCCCAAAGTCATCAGGGACACTCAGGTTTCATATTTATCAGCATGGAAAGCCGCTTATTTAAAATATAATAGAATGTTCTTGTGTTTTTATATTGATATAAAAATTAAGTCGAATAGCCTTTCCAGTCTTATATTTTTCAAATACACACAGACATACAGCTTTATTAAGTTCACCGGTCTAATACAGGTTACCAGAGGGAAGAAAGCATAAATGGAGCTTCTATACTCAAGGCAACACAGAACCTAACAGCCTCCATGTCCGACGCATATCCAGTGGTCAGAGAATTCACCGTACATAGGTTAGCATATCACTGAAAAGGCGAGTGTGGATTCAGCCGCGTTTTAGTCTTTGCATTCTTTATATATATATATATATATATATATATATATATATATATATATATATATATCCAAATGGACCATAACATTCATAATTTCCAAATACATCGTAGGTTTAGAAATATCTAATTGAGAGATATTGGTGGAATGGCTATTTAAGACGTTAGTTTGAAGAAAGCTTGCAGTTATCGCTCGTGCTGTGCTGGTCTGCATTGTAATCCAACAAAAGGAACGTGTACTTCAAACGTTAAACAACAAGAAATCGACTGATGAACGTGGTCTAGATGGTTCAAGAAGAAGATCGCATTGTCTACGTGTCGCACAGTTCCAACTACAAGAATGGCACCGCATATGTCTACGTGACACAACGTTTCAGTGACAAGAACGTTCCAGCGCCAAGAATATGGACACCTGGACCAGGGCAATCCAGTACAAAGATCGCGACCGCACACGTGTAGTACACAGATATCCATCAGAAAGAGCGCAACCACAAACGTATGACACACTGCGATTCAGCACTAATGTCACGACCTCACACCTGTAGCACACAGCGATTCAACACAAAGATCACGACCGCACACGTGTGGCACATAGCATTCCAACACAAAGATGGCGGCCGCACACGTGTAGCACACAGCGATTCAACACATAGATCGTGACCGCACACGTGTAGCACACAGGGATTCAACACAAAGATCCCGACCGCACACGTGTAGCACACAGGGATTCAACACAAAGATCCCGACCGCACACGTGTACCACACTGCGATCCAACACAAATATCGCGACTGCACACGTGTGGCACATAAGTATTCAGCACAAAGATCGTCACCGCACACGTGTAGCACACAGCAATCCAACACAAATATTGCGGCCGCAC
Source organism: Cordylochernes scorpioides (assembly GCA_030710605.1). Taxonomy (NCBI): domain Eukaryota; kingdom Metazoa; phylum Arthropoda; class Arachnida; order Pseudoscorpiones; family Chernetidae; genus Cordylochernes; species Cordylochernes scorpioides. The sequence continues at coordinate 76,545,707 of CP092875.1, forward strand.
ACGTGTAGCACACAAGAGTCCAACACAAATATCGCGGCCGCACACGTGTGGCCCACACAAGGGACGCTAGCTAATTAGGTTAGAGATCTAACAAAGTTGCAATGGTATAATTAGAAAAGCAATGGCAGTGATGAAAAGGCTGGGAGCCTGTTATCCAATCCGAGCCCCCCACTTTCTAATCCTATTACCACTGGGGGCTGGGGGGATAAATGGTGGGGGGCAGCATATTGGAGGACATCTTCTGCCTATTTTTATCTGGGGATTAGTCATTCCTAGCTCTTATCCTGAGTTAACATGGCACGGGCCATGATAATCACAGTGGGCAAATGTCTCCGTCCATATTGGAAGTTCAAATTGTCTTCAAATCAGTTGTTGGAAGCGATTAAATCACAGAAAAACAAAATTCTACCAATACTTTTACTTATAAATATAAAACGAGTTTTCAGAGAGGACCACCTTTCTTTAGGCAAAAGCGAGATGAAGTAGATTATTTGTCTTACACCGATAGTCTTAGCTTTTACTTCATCCAGTTTTAAACTTGAATCTTGATTTTATGTTAGATCTTGTTTTACCTTGTCTCGAATTAAAAAATAATAATAAAGGAATTCTTCACTGTAAGCTTCGCAAAGATTAATGAAGAAAATTGTTTGGAGATATCTGTTGGTATATATATGGTATATCTGGTAGTATCTGTTGATATTCTGGGACTTACACTGTATGTGTACCTCATGCACACATGTATTGACAGTTCGAATTTAACACTTTTTTCTTGTCCCAGGTCTGAACTTCAGGTCTAGACCAGATCCTGAAGGTCATGCCTCTTTATCACCTCGATGACCACAGCTGGGTCGGTGTAGATGTCTGTTCTGTAATGTCCGATGCATTGCATGATGTGTTCTGGGCTCGCTGTAGAATCCTGACATTCAACTCTTGTAAAGTTCTAGATCCACTTACTTGCACATTTTGGCCGGGTTGGATTGATGACAGAATCAGCGCCGTTGAAACAAATTGTTTGAATTTTAACGGTTTGTTGGTTTCTGGAAAAAGGCAGTTTCTACCATTTAACGCCACTAAGCATCAAACCAACCAAATTGAACAAATTGACCGGTAAACTTTAATACATCTTCAGCACATTCAAGAGATTTCATGGAACTGAGTATGGGCTAAGCTTGAAACAATGGTTTCTACACTTTAGGTTAGATTATCTAGTAAATCACTCTTTTCATTTATATATATAGTGTAGGAGGTCGGTGGAAGTGTGGTCTAAACAGTTGGTTTTCGACCGCTACGAGCAGGGATCGAATCCCGCATTTGTCAATTTTTTTTTCTGATAAAAAAAAGAGCTCCAAATGGCCTCCGAATCTTGCAAATTTTCAACCTCACCAGTGAGTACAAGTAAGAGCATTGGCACATTTGTAAGTGCAAAAGTCGAACTGCTTTTCATACGTGTAAACATGGTGCACTTAGAGTAAAAGCAGTCCCCAAACCCACTAGGATTATTATGGCCTGTACCACGTTTACTATGGATAATAATATATATATATATATATATATATATATATATTATACATAAGACACTTCTACCCGGTTTATAGCTAAGGATGGCATAAGTACCAAGCCTGAAGCTTACCATTATGCTTCGATTAAAGCTTATTGTGGGACAGCATAGAAGCATAGAATGTCAATTGTGCAGAGGCTTAGAAAAGTATTACATTTTGCTGAAAATGATAAAAATGTAATGAAGTATTTTAACCCAAAAAAGACACTCATAATATCACCAAATTAAGCATTTCAATTGAGACTAAACCGATTTCATAAAACCTCTCGTTGGCTGTCATTAAATTGAATCCGCCCTCAAATGATGAGGGCCAAAGCCTGACCTTGGTATGTAAGCTAGTTTTTGCCTATTTGTCACACCTATTTTATGGCTGATTTTACCTATTTGTAAAAGCTTGTTTTTGGCTTGATTTTACCTATTTGTTAAAGCTGGTTTATGGCTTGATTTTACCTATTTGTTAAAGCTGGTTTATGGCTTGATTTTACCTATTTTTTAAAGCTGGTTTATGGCTTGATTTTACCTATTTGTTAAAGCTGGTTTAAGGCTTGATTTTACCTATTTGTTAAAGCTGGTTTATGGCTTGATTTTACCTATTTGTTAAAGCTGGTTTATGGCTTGATTTTACCTATTCGTTAAAGCTGGTTTATGGCTTGATTTTACTTATTTGTTGAAGCTGGTTTATGGCTGTTATAATCTATTTGTTTACAAACTATTTTATGGCTTGAAATCACCTATTTGTATCAAAACTGGTTTATGGCTTGATTTTACCTATTTGTTAAAGCTGGTTAATGGCTGATATAATCTATTTGTTTCCAAACTATTTATGGCTAGAATTTAACTATTGGTCTCAAAACTGGTTTATGCCTAGATTCTACCTATTTGTTAAACTTGTATTTTAGTTCGTTCGTTGATTAGATTTTGAGCATTCTGTAAAGCTGACATTTTAAAATCTTGTTTTATACATATGTAAAGTTTGTGCTTCTCCTAAATGAGCCAAACGTTTTTTAAAATAAAATAAACCTCTATTTATTATCTTCACTAGAACTTCTTTTGATTTCATCATGATATCAGCTACAAAATAACTATTCTTTCAATGATTGTTTGGAGGATTGGGATTGTTCTTTTAGTGGCGGATTGTAACAAAGGGTCCGTGTGTTGTTTGGGAGATATGTAAATGAGCTCCACACGTGTGCTTGCCTGCCCCAGATGTGAGGCACCACCTGCCCCCCACTCCAGGGCTGGGATTACAACCACCTCCACAACCTGTGTTCCTTTTTATCTGCCTAATCCCTAATTTATGTCTTTCATCGTCATTTCCTATTTAATTTCTGGAGGGCCTCTGGTGAACAGCTTGCATGGCCATTCATATATTGGTGGGAGGGTGATTTAATGTTAGGCTTAGGGTTAGCATGTGTGTTCTTTTGTCTCTTGTTAGCATGGTGGACTGATATGTTCGTTGGATATACAAAATGATAACAGAATAATAACAACAGATGTACCATTAAAATATTAGAAAAGGTGCTAAATCATGATGACCTACTAAAAGAATTGATTAGGGGACGTATTGAAGACACTAGATAAAGAAGACATTCTCATACTACATTGATACAATTTAATACTTTTTGCCGGTTCAAAATCACTTTATTAGGTACCGCTCAACAAGAGCAACCTAGTTTATGATAATTGAAACAGTGAATAATAGGTGAAGGTTATTCACATATTAAAATAAAATGTTAACGCGGGATTCAATCCCGGTTCATGACTGTCGGGAATCGAGGGTGTTACCCACTCGTCTACCGACATGATTTTATAGATATATTTTGAATTATATAGCAACAAATATCTTTTAGGAAACTGATAATTTATATTATGTTGATTGTAGATATTGCCAGACATTTCTTTCTTTTGTACACAGTTCTTTGTTCTCGTTTATCTTTCTCCTTGTTAATATCAAATGACTATTCTTTTTTCGGCTTAAAATCATTATATATATGTATGTATAGACAAATGTAAAGGCATACATGTATGACAGAGCAAGTGTCCCTAGAGGGACATAGCGGTTTAAATTGAAAAAAAAGACTACATTGGTGGATCAAATGAAGAAAGACATCAAGACAATCAAATCTTACCTCTAGTTTGACACTATGGCTGTGAATCAATAATCATGAAGAAGCCTGATTGAAGAATCATATCAGCCTTAGCTCATTTGATAAGTAATCGTATTTACCAAAGCTAAGCTAAACCACACAACAACACAATGTTCTTTAAAAAAATTAAAATAAACTTTTAAAATATTATAACCCAAAGATTATATTCATATTTAATTATTAATTCTGACAGATAGAATACAAAATTAACAAAAATATGATAAATAATCTATATGAAATACCATATAATTTATTTATATTTGTATTAAATAAGTTTGGAAAAGGAAAAAAAAAAGGAAGTCAGTATATTCTAATTATTAGGTTGTTTCCAAATTTTGTCTTTTCTCTTTTAATTATACATTTTATAAATTTGATACGTTATATTTTATTTTTTATAATTTTTATCTCATAAATGATTCATTTTATTTGTCAATTATAATTAATTTGTTTGTAATGTCATTATTTATCTTCAAATGAAGTATTTTATTTTAAAATATTTTAAATATATCGCTTTGCTTTGGTATTTATCTATGAATAAAATAAAAAAATAAATACTCTTTTAAAATTTAATATTTAAATTATATATGAAGGTATTAGTGTCGATCTATCCATTTCTCACCGAACTTGTCAAAAAATTTTCAATTTCCATTTTTGATCGCTCAAATGTTTGACAGTCAATCTGATGACTGGAAAATTTCCTGCCAAACGAAATTCCAACGGAAGGGTCATCTGCTTTAAAGTCACGGAAGTCAATGCTGGTTTAATCGAGCCTATCACGTCAATAATCGATTGTCAATTGATGCCTTGACTTGGTTAAATGGAACTAAAACGGTCTTGTTACTTCACTTCAACTAAGAACTTTTCTCTTTAATTAGGCTGAAGAATCATTCTCGTACCTGAAACTTTGCTCATTTGGTTTTAAAATATAAAATATATATCTTTTTATACTATAATGAATAGAATAAATAAACGCCTAAATATATTTTTTATTTTTAAAAAGTCCTTTTCGTTTGGAATGTTATCGTTTACCTTTTTATTTTTGTTTGACAAATATATATTATATTTTTGGGCTCAAATAATATTATTTAACAATATATATCACATAAATATGTTATTTAAAGATATAGAGTGCATAAAATTATGATTTTATGATACCTACGATATCAATTAAAATATAAATTAATAATTGCTTTGAACGATAATTTTCAGAAAATATATATTATATAATTCTGAATAATAAATCCATATTTTGATTTATATTCCAAAATGGTTCCAAGATTGTACATTTTTAAAAATATGTTTTTACATTTAATTGTATATACACCTGTATATGATTATAATAATTTCTCTTATGTCTATAAAAATATAATGTGATTCATCTTAAAATTTATATTTTGATAATTTAAAAAAATATATTATTTAAGTCATATTATATTTGTAGTTTTTTTAAGGAATTAAATTGTAAAACATACTAATTGATATTTATAAAATATTTTATAAATCCACATATTTTGAAAAAAAAAAAGGTAAAATAAATAAAAATATATTCTATCTTAAATAATAGATTCACGTTAAAAATCCAAACTTTTTCACACTTTTACACATTTTGTACTTTAATGTACAAATAAAAACCTTATATATTTAATTATTTTTATTTTTAATTAATATTTTCGATTTTATTTAAATATATTATTAACAATGTTAGAATAAATTTCTCTAATAAAAATACTTTTGATGTAATTAAACCTTGTTTATTTTAAATATTAATAAGGCAAAAGAGAGAGAAAGAGGATTATTAACTTTTAGATTTGTATGAAATAAAGCTAATTACATTTTATTATGGGATTAATATTCACCTATATTCTCTTTCGCAAGAAAAACTGCTTCCGTATTAAACTTCTGCTCCGTTTTTAAAGGTATTTTTAGGTTAAATAGAATATATATCAAACATATTACAATTTTGATATTGATGTTCTAGAATTTATCTATTGAATGTTTGGCGCGTTAATGTTCTAGTTAATATAATTTAATTTTTCTTGAACATATTTATTAATTTTTAATGTCAATATTATTTCATAAGTAATTTGGATCTTAAATAAATATAGAAGAAAATGGAAACCTTGAATTTGATGCTAGCATATGTAATGTTCTCATTAAACCTATAAATTCAACTTTCAAAAAATATATATTTAAGAATTTCTAAAGTTTAAGCTGAGTAACATCTTGTTGAGGAAATATAGTGAGAATTTGTTTAAAATTTTTAAATTCAAATAAAAAAGAATATAGCGATTAGAAATTTAAAAATATATATTTAATACTTTTAAAATTAATTTTAATATTTTATTTTTTCGAAAATCATTTAATAAATTTTGATTTTCTTTAAATATTATTTATATAATTAAAAAAAACTGCACACATATATAATTAATTCAAATACACATTTTTCAAAAAATAGATATTATGAAAAGATATATTGGATAAAAATAATTAGTAATAAGATTGACATCTAGCGTATAAATATTTTGAAATATGTGTTTTTATTTCAAAAATTAAATTTTGATAGATATTTATATTTAAAAATTCACTAAAAGATATTAGAGCACACGAAGTATTTCTCTATCTCAAATTGCCAACAGATTACATTTCCGTGGACATCAGCTAAATTTCACACAAGTCCACTTTCAAATGTAGAAGGTCACTTCTTAAATTAGCATTCAAGGTAAAATATTCATGCTAAAAATACCAAACGAATCAAAAAGTGCGATAAAGAATCAAATGACAATTGAAATTTCATTTGATCTCGGCTGCAAAGGAAATAGAATAACAATGACCATTTGGTGCTTCCCCAGGTAACTTGGGGTCATGTAAGGATTCGTCTGATGAAGGGACATGTTCGTCTGCTAGGGAATTCCTGGCTATTTAGAGTTTTTTTTTCAGCGTTTCCAAATGGATATAAGCGTTGTTAGGCCTACTCTGAGGCCCAGGGTCGTTTATCATGAATTGAGGGGCTCTCTACCCCCCTCCCGCCTTACCCCCCACTTCCTGCTTCAAACCCACGTGAACTTCCAGTTTTGAAAGAAATTTATTCCCCCCTCTCTCCATATTTTTCAGCCTACTCACTCCTTTTCTTTCTCGGAGCTCCTTCCCCCCTGTCTATGTATATATATTGTTTTGTCTGTTTTTTTTTTAACATATTTTTTTTTTGTCTTCAGTAGATAATAAATGGATCCATCTCTCTCTCTCTCATTTTTTTATTTGTCTTTTGTTGAGAAATATTCGGATGTCTGTTACAATCATTTTTTGATGTAATCTAAGAATAAAAAATTCTCTTTGCAATTTGAATATTAATTATTTTTAAATTTTTTGAAAATATGCAAATATGGGAGTTAAAATTGGGTGAAGAAACATGAAATATAGATGCTTTTTATATATAAACAAATACATTATTAAAAATTACATAATTTTATACATAAATAGAGTTTTTTCCCTATGTAATAATCAGGTCCTATGAATTCAAATAAATGTATACAAATATGAAATAATGAATTGATTTCAAAAATTCACAAATTTTAAACGGCATATTATCTGGAAATAGAGGTCAATAGGAAGTATGGTCACCTCTAACACAGCTATGCAAATCTTACAAGATCTTTAATGCTGATAATTATATATATGTTATATTAAAATATTATTATATTTAAAAATATATATATTTCATAGATCCAAATACTCTGTTAAATCGACCGCCAGAGGTCATGCTTCCCCTATAAAAACTCGTTGTTTTCTCCCGATGGCCGGCTCAAAACTTTTGTACATTATGTAAATAATCTTTTGTTTTCCTTATTCTACTCGCCTTAAGCCAGGCATTACTTTTATTATGTTTTTATATATCCCATAAGCTCAATTAAAGCTATTTTTGATAACTAATTTTATAATCTTTTCCACGACTGCATACCAAAATCAAGCAACAACTAATAATTTTATATAAATAACAATCAAAATACAACAGAAAATATATTTTATATAACATATATACACTGCGTGACATTGAAAATGGAACACCAAGAAATAGTGGCCAGAAAGTGATGAAACTCGCCAGACAGAGAGAGACAGGGACGAACAATAAGTGATCTTTATTTCAAAATGATAGTCATAATACAGAGCGAGAACGGGGTCGGTTTAGTAGCAAGTAGGACCACCGCGGACGGCGATGCACGCAGCAACACGTCTAGGTAGAGAGTCAATCAGAGTACGGATGGCGTCCTGAGGGATGGCTCTCCATTCCCTCTCAACCATTTGCCACAGTTCTTCTTCTGAACGCGGCTGTGGCAAGGCATGCAAACGGCGTCCAATGATGTCCCAGATGTGCTCGATTGGTGAGAGATCAGGAGAGTACGGTGGCCAGGGAAGCATCTGTACATCTTGCAGAGCTTGTTGGCTAATGCGAGCAGTGTGCGGTCGGGCGTTATCCTGCTGATAAAGGGCATTGGGTGCCCCCTGAAGGTAGGGGAGTCTCACCGGTCGCAGCACATCATCAACGTATCGTTGGGCCGTCATAGTGCCCTGAATACGAAGTAAAGGTGACCTGGAATCATACGCGATTGCGCCCCAAACCATGATTCCACGTTGTCGCACGGTGGGGCGTTCCACAATTGCTGCCGGATTGGACCTTTCCCCACGTCGACGCCACACGCGTACACGGCGACTATCACTGGACAAGCAGAAACGCGACTCATCTGAGAACACGACCCTGTGCCATTCCGTCATCCACGTCGATCTAGCCCGGCACCATTCCAAACGTTGGCGCCTATTCGGTGGGGTCAATGGCAGTCTTCTTAGCGGACGGCATGAGTGCAAGCCATTAGCAACCAATCGACGGGAAATGGTTCTGGTCGAGATGGAATGATCTAGGGTGCCTTGCACATGTTGCAGGATGGCGGTACAAGTGGCTTGTGGGGCCGCCACTGCTTGTCGAAGGATACGCCGATCCACACGTGCTGACGTCACTCTGGTTGCACCGGCATTCCTATAAATTGCCACATTTCCTTGTTCCAACCATCTTCTCCACAGTCGGTGCACCGTGGACGCACCAAGGTGTGTATCAGCTGCGATTTGACGTATGGACCAACCTGCCCTTTTCAGTCCGATCACCATGCCCCTCGTAAAAGCGTCTGTCTGCTTGAACTGCCTCCGTTTACGATGACCTGGCATTCTCTGTTATTACACGTGTCTTTTGACACAAGAACAAAATTTCTACAATGATTTTCCTTGAAGAAATAACGACACGAATACTGTCCTTTCTGCAAGTTCCTTCCCTTATATCTTACTCCATGTGCGCACGAGAGCTGTGCATTTTACATCATTTGCATAACTCGGTTAGGCGCGTCTACCCTGAAATTTGCATAATTTTCTGGCCACTATTTCTTGGTGTTCCATTTTCAATGTCAGGCAGTGTATGTATAACACTATATACAATGAATATGGCGCCTCTGCCACCGCAAATATTGCAGATTGTGCACATTTGCATGTATTGAAAATATATCAATAGAATTATTTCAATTGTAAAATTGTTCCTTTCTCTTTTAATGTTTATTAAGATACTCTGAAGAAAGACTTGAGGCTATTCAACCACACATCCTCTGGATTTCCTCACTTTTGTAGCAAAGTATTTATTATTTTATTAACAGATTATTAATTTCTATATTTATATTTTGTTACTCTGTAAACTTCCTTCATTGTCTCTATAGTATTTAATCTATACATATAAAATGAAAGGATTTAAAAGCGCGAATGTTTCTTTTATACATAATACAAACTTCTACTGCCCTTACTGCGATGAAAAAATATATTGGGAGGGCTTGGCTCATCAATATCATCCCAATATATTTTTTCATCCCAGTAAGGATAGTAGAAGTTTGTATTATTGTATAAAAGAAACATTCGTGCTTTTAAATCCTTTTATTTTATATGTATAGATGGCGTGTTATTGTTTTGTGTTATTTAATTAATGTTGATATGTACTTGCCTTAAATATATTGCCGTGTCATCCTTAGGTTTGTTTTTCCTAATTTTCTATGTGACAATATTATTGACTCTAACTGACCTATGTGGACGAGTATATAGGATATAAAATCAACAGGGAAACAATATAACCCTTGAAATATCTCACGGAGGACACAGGAAACTCATTTCTTTATATTTTAGCAGTCATAGCGCTTCCTAAACACGCGGAGAGGTATATAGATATAAAATAAAAGATTTAAAAGCACGAAGGTTTCTTTTATACACAATACAAACTTCTACTGTCCTTACTGTGATGAAAAAATATATTAGGAGAGCTTGGCTCATCAGTGGTGAACTCTCCCAGCGGTTTCGCCAATTTAATTCACCAGACCGCTTCTCAGAGCTCTAATGCTGTATTGGACGATTCTGCTTATATACACAGCACTGAAGGGTGGAATCTCAGAAATAGATTTCAAGAAGACTATTGAAATAAGCTTATAGGACAGTAGAATTACATTCAAGGTATATAGATGGTCGAAATGAAGACAACTTAGACCAGGGGTTGACAAACTGCGACTTGTGAACCACATGCGGTTCTTTTGATGTGAAGCTGTGGCTATTTATATAGTTCCATACGTGAATATTATTTATGTGAGTACTATTTATTGTTGGCAAGAAAACATTTTATGGCTTTTTAAAAACTTTGAAATTTCTAAATTGTAATTTTTGACTCTTCCGACTTAAAATTTTGCCGACTCCTGACCTAGACCATGAGATCCGTTCCTTAAATCTATCTCTTTCTTTGATGTCAATGAGATGAAAGTGGGTCCCAGGATTTTTTTCTATGGTCGAAAATCTGTTAGACCGAACTTCCACTGAAGAGAACATGGGCTCAATTATCCTTGGTCCACAGTTATAATATTCACGACACCAATTCAAGTAGGATTTCTTGTGAAAAAAAAAAGGTTGTGGGAATGTCTTGTATAAATATCACTTTTCTGAGGCCCTCAAGAAACAGTTGGTCTTGAAATAACAACAAAAGGCTTTTATTAAGGATACTCATCCCATAAAGGATTCTCCCAGATGGGTAGAGAAGTATGTTGGTCTTGAAAATGCTTTGTTTCAGAGATATATGAGAGCTCTTCGTACAGCTGATTAGCAGTCATCTCTCTATGGCGCTTAGCAGTCTGAATCGGATAGTGGTACTCTTGGATCATGGTGAATATTTCGGCTCTGCCCTGGGCTTCTGATCATGGTTTCAATGAATTATTTGCAGACCTGTGGCAGACCATATTTCTGCTAACATTGAGTCAATTGATGCTTCCATTATGGACTTGACCTCCTTTCATCCTCCCAATAGCTCCCCATCGTGAAATTTCAGTTAATCAATTATATGCAACTATAGACAGATTTCATTCAGAAAGTAACCATGTTTTTAAAAGAATGACAGTTTTGATGCGTTAACTGTACGAGCACTCTTTAAAAATGACTTAAAATTGACATGTCCCATGTTTCCACATATCAAAAATATTGTAATAAAAAAATAGGTGAATTGAAGAGATAATTTACCTTATTAATAATATAATCCTTTCGGTGAAATCTATATATATATAAATCAATGTATGTTTGTTTGTTTGTATGTCCGATATACAAATTCGCAGTAGTTCACTAATTCAACCCAAAATTTCCATAAATAGGTAAAAAGATACGGGGAAGACGATAGGCTATTTTAAAAAATATATAAATCAATTATTAAAACTATATATTCAAATTATTCTACTTAGCTCACGAACAGCGCCCTCTATCAAAGATTAGATTAAATTATGCTGATGCAAACAAATAGATAATGCTAATAACAAACAATTATTTTAAAAAATCTAATCTAAATATATATCACTCGGGTAGATATGCACACGGGTCAATCCCGGGGCGAAGCCACCCGTCTAGTTATAAATAAAAGACAAAAAGAAACTCTTCCCAAAGAGAATAGTCTTTTATTTATAATTTACCTTATGTTTTCCAATTGTATATTTTTTTAGCTTCTCAATACATATAGTTCTATTATTGAACTAACGTTTGTTCACTTAATATTAGATACCAATGTACAACCATATTGTATTTTGAGCTCAAGTGAGGCCCGTAGACATATTAATAATACATCGAGCTCAAAAAGATGTGAAATAGGCCTTAGAAACAGGCGAAATATGCTATAGGCACACAAAAAGGCCATAGGTAAATATTATCATGAACAGACATAAGCCACGCGATTAATAATAAATTAATAATAAATAAGTCTGGCCTAATTGAATTTTGAACAGGCAAAGAGTTTAATTTTATAAAGCTACAGATTTATCTGAAAAAATGGCCTGAGACACAAGTTAAATAAACTAGCATAGTTCCTACCTTTATGTAAAATATATTTTAGATTTTCTGATAACGCCCCCATTAATATTTAGATTGATCTTTAGGCATACTGAAATTAGCCCTGTTCACGCTTCAGATGGACTTTAGGAATACTGAACCAAGCTCTAGAACGCGTGAAATTTGCCCTATATAAATATAAATCACTAGCCGAGTGACCCGGGCAACGCCCCGGGTTTACCCGAAGGACCCGCAGGTGAGAAACTATAGAAGAAAAAATTTAACAAATCAGAAAATGAAATTGCAAACAACAGAACTACACTACTTTAAGGACATGAGAGCACATGCACTGTATCACCATACGTATACCATTTTCAAAGACCCTGCTTAGGATTAAAACTTCTCAGAAGCATAACAATAGTACCAACCTAGAGGTTAACTGGTGTGGATGCATTCCTCTGGGAGTGAGACTATTGAGAAATTCAGTAGGGAGTTATTTTGCTTCTCCGCATTCTAACACTCCAACTGTTAACACTGTGGAAACACTGACTCATGTTTGGTAAGCAATTTCAGGGAAGAAACTATAGACATTGGATTAAATAAATTATTAATTAAATTGCATTAAATAAAAATTATTAGATTTAAATAAATATTATTAGAGTGAAAAAAAAAAAGAAAGAAATTAACAAATTAGAAAATAAAATTTCGAAAAATACAACTATATTGCAGATAAGATAAGAGGACCTTATTAAAAATACATAAACAAACTGTAATTCGACACTCGATAATTCGACACTTTCGATAATTCGACACTTTCGATAATTCGACCATTTTAAAAATCAAATTTACAAGGTTGATTGTTGTTTAAATACAACTTTGCTTTTGCATGCATAAACACAGGCTCTTGTAGCAAGAACCCAAATATTATTTATAGTCATAGCAAAAGCAAACTTTAGTGAAAACTGATGCCTCTTCAGAATGAATGGAAGACTGAAATCTGAAGGAGCAGAATATATGGGTCATTTATACTTTCACCAATGCCTTTAGGATCTTTGCGATGGAACGCGTATGGTGTTTCAGCGCATGTGCTATCATGTCCTTGAAGCACATATACTGACAGTGCCCAAAGTTGAACACACTGTATAGTGTCTGAAATATCTTTGGCCCCTTCGGATACCAACCTTCGCTTCATTCTAGAGAGGCGTTAGTTTTCATGTCATATCTGTAATATAGTTTTGTTGTTTGCAATTTTCTTTTTTTTTTTTCCTTTCAAATATGTATCCACTCTGAAATATAGTTTGTAAATTTTTATTCCAATTTATTTTCTTATATATATATGTATTTTTTTTTCATTTCCAAAATATTTATTTATACTTTCACCAATGCCTTTAGGATCTTTGCGATGGAACACGTATGGTGTTTCAGCGCATGTGCTCTCATGTCCTTGAAGCACATATACTGACAGTGCCCAAAGTTGAACACACTGTATAGTGTCTGAAATATCTTTGGCCCCTTCGGATACCAACCTTCGCTTCATTCTAGAGAGGCGTTAGTTTTCACTAAGGTTGGCTTTTGCTATGACTATAAATAAGGCTCAAGGCCAAACCTTGGCTACAAGAGCCTGTGTTTACGCACGGACAACTTTATATGTAGCTTTTTCAAGTGTGCGAACATTGGATAGCATACATGTAAAGATGACCCATATCTTCTGCTCCTTCAGATTTCAGTCTTCCATTCATTCTGAAGAGGCATCAGTTTTCACTAAAGTTGGGTTCTTGCTACAAGAGCCTGTGTTTATGCATGCAAAATCAAAGTTGTATTTAAACAACAATCAACCTTGTAAATTTGATTTTTAAAATGGTCGAATTATCGAAAGTGTCGAATTATCGAAAGTGTCGAATTATCGATAGTGTCGAATTACAGTTTGTTTATTTATTTTTTAATAAGGTCCTCTTATCTTATCTGCAATATAGTTGTATTTTTCGAAATTTTATTTTCTAATTTGTTAATTTTTTCTTTTTTTTTTCACTCGAATAATATTTATTTAAATCTAATAATTTTTATTTAATGCAATTTAATTAATAATTTATTTAATCCAATGTCTATAGTTTCTTCCCTGAAATTGCTTACCAAACATGAGTCAGTGTTTCCACAGTGTTAACAGTTGGAGTGTTAGAATGCGGAGAAGCAAAATAACTCCCTACTGAATTTCTCAATAGTCTTACTCCCAGAGGAATGCATCCACACCAGTTAACCTCTAGGTTGGTACTATTGTTATGCTTCTGAGAAGTTTTAATCCTAAGCAGGGTCTTTGAAAATGGTACACGTATGAAAAGCAGTTCGACTTTGCATGTACAAGTGTGCCAGAGCCCCGTTTGATTACTTGCGCTTGCTGGTGGGGTTGGACTTTTGCAAGAATCAGAAGCCATTGGAGCTTTTTTTTTATTTTTTCAGAAAAAAGTGCCCAATGCGGGAATCGAACCCGGGTCGTAGCGGTCGAAAACCAACGGCTTAGACCATCCTTCCACCAACCCCCAGTAAAATAAGTAAATAAAAAGAAGACCAAAAATAAGTGATAATAGTTTATTGAATAACAAATAAAAAAAAATCTTTCAGGTGAAAAATTATAGGCATTGGTAAAAAAGTAAACAAGAGAAATAGCCTAGCGGTCAGGGGAGTGAGTCTTCCACGGCCTTTCCGAGGCATGACAGAAGACGCTCAAAAAAAAAAGGTAAAATAAGAACCAAGCAGAGGAAATCTATAAAACTGAAAGCCAGGACAGGCATAAAAAGAAAATTCCAAGCATGTGAGGAAACAATTGATGAAAAAAAAAAGGATTAAAAAAAAATACTGCAAAAAAGAAACCAGACACAAAAAGCAACAATTGAGTACACAAATACAGCATCAGCCTATTTATGAGATGAAAAAAAAAGACAGACACAAAAATGGAGCTAAATTCAAATGAAAAACTATAACAAATTAATAAAAGAAAATAAGACCTAATCCAAATAATTTAATAAAAAAAAAGCAACAATTGAGTACACAAATACAGCATCAGCCTATTTATGAGAAGAAAAAAAAAGACAGACACAAAAATGGAGCTAAATTCAAATGAAAAACTATAACAAATTAATAAAAGAAAATAAGACCTAATCCAAATAATTTAATTTAAAAAAAGTCACACACTATTAAATTATTTGGATTAGGTCTTATTAATGAGAAAAAAAGATGCCAAAAAAGATAACCAGATACAAAAATTGTGCTAAATTCAAATGAAAAACTATAACAAACACTTATAAAAGATAGAATAAAAGTAATAATTCAATCTACAATTCGAAAAATAATATAACCTGGTGAGTTCCCAGAAAAGGTTAACTTTGGTAGGCGGCACTGTACGTTGACACCGCCGTACCTTCGAGCCGAACCAACGGCTTAGACCATCCTTCCACCAACCCCCAGTAAAATAAGTAAATAAAAAGAAGACCAAAAATAAGTGATAATAGTTTATTGAATAACAAATAAAAAAAAATCTTTCAGGTGAAAAATTATAGGCATTGGTAAAAAAGTAAACAAGAGAAATAGCCTAGCGGTCAGGGGAGTGAGTCTTCCACGGCCTTTCCGAGGCATGACAGAAGACGCTCAAAAAAAAAAAGGTAAAATAAGAACCAAGCAGAGGAAATCTATAAAACTGAAAGCCAGGACAGGCATAAAAAGAAAATTCCAAGCATGTGAGGAAACAATTGATGAAAAAAAAAAGGATTAAAAAAAAATACTGCAAAAAAGAAACCAGACACAAAAAGCAACAATTGAGTACACAAATACAGCATCAGCCTATTTATGAGATGAAAAAAAAAGACAGACACAAAAATGGAGCTAAATTCAAATGAAAAACTATAACAAATTAATAAAAGAAAATAAGACCTAATCCAAATAATTTAATTTAAAAAAAAGTCACACACTATTAAATTATTTGGATTAGGTCTTATTAATGAGAAAAAAAAGATGCCAAAAAAGATACAAAAATTGTGCTAAATTCAAATGAAAAACTATAACAAACACTTATAAAAGATAGAATAAAAGTAATAATTCAATCTACAATTCGAAAAATAATATAACCTGGTGAGTTCCCAGAAAAGGGTAACTTTGGTAGGCGGCGCTGTACGTTGACACCGCCGTACCTTCGAGCCGAACCAACGGCTTAGACCATCCTTCCACCAACCCCCAGTAAAATAAGTAAATAAAAAGAAGACCAAAAATAAGTGATAATAGTTTATTGAATAACAAATAAAAAAAAATCTTTCAGGTGAAAAATTATAGGCATTGGTAAAAAAGTAAACAAGAGAAATAGCCTAGCGGTCAGGGGAGTGAGTCTTCCACGGCCTTTCCGAGGCATGACAGAAGACGCTCAAAAAAAAAAAGGTAAAATAAGAACCAAGCAGAGGAAATCTATAAAACTGAAAGCCAGGACAGGCATAAAAAGAAAATTCCAAGCATGTGAGGAAACAATTGATGAAAAAAAAAAGGATTCAAAAAAAATACTGCAAAAAAGAAGCCAGACACAAAAAGCAACAATTGAGTACACAAATACAGCATCAGCCTATTTATGAGATGAAAAAAAAAGACAGACACAAAAATGGAGCTAAATTCAAATGAAAAACTATAACAAATTAATAAAAGAAAATAAGACCTAATCCAAATAATTTAATAAAAAAAAGCAACAATTGAGTACACAAATACAGCATCAGCCTATTTATGAGAAGAAAAAATAAGACAGACACAAAAATGGAGCTAAATTCAAATGAAAAACTATAACAAATTAATAAAAGAAAATAAGACCTAATCCAAATAATTTAATTAAAAAAAAAGTCACACACTATTAAATTATTTGGATTAGGTCTTATTAATGAGAAAAAAAAGATGCCAAAAAAGATAACCAGATACAAAAATTGTGCTAAATTTAAATGAAAAACTATAACAAACACTTATAAAAGATAGAATAAAAGTAATAATTCAATCTACAATTCGAAAAATAATATAACCTGGTGAGTTCCCAGAAAAGGGTAACTTTGGTAGGCGGCGCTGTACGTTGACACCGCCGTACCTTCGAGCCGTTTTACACGAGTTAAAGCGAAGATTTTGGACATAGTGATTTTTACATTTCGATCTTTTATATTAATATATATACTTACTATTGCGAATTATTTTTCTAAAAACGAACATTATTTTTTTTTAATTATCTGAAACTAACCTAATTCAACTTATCTAAAACTAACCTTATTTAGCGATTAAACTAACATAATTAAACCTATTTGAATCTAACCTCATATACACTTTTACACTACCTTTTCATTTCAAAATTAAATTAAAATAAGTTTATATTAAATAATAACATTTTTAAAAATCGACTTTCTGGTTCACACTTTTGTATCTAATCAATTATGTATTTCTTTATTTCTCTCTATAAAAGTTACGCAATTGTAAACAAAAGAATTGATGATGATAAATGCAAAAAATCTACGATTGTAAAATAGATTAAATTAAAAAATAAAAATAACTGTTAACATTAGGAAAATAAAAACAGGCCTATGACACGAAGAAAAAAATAACGAAAATTTTGGTATATAGATTGTTATGTGTAGTTCAGAATCTTCGGAGGAGATAGCTCAGGACTTTACAATGGAAAACTCTGTTACGGTATTATCTATATAGATACTCAAAACAAATAGCGAGCATACGTTTAAAATACTTTTTAGACTAGAAATATCCATGGGCACACTTAAAAAAAAAAGAACTTTAACATATAAAAAAGGGGCCTCAAATAATTCGAGAACGATCTTATGCACAATAAAACATGCATAAATGCACGTGAAAAGGACCTATGGGGACACTGAAACAGGGCCTAGGCAATATGATCAAGACCTTTATCCACACTAAAGCAGGGCCTAGGTAATATGATCAATAACTTTATCCACACTAAAACAGGGCCTAGGCAATATGATCAAGACCTTTATCCACACTAAAGCAGGGCCTAGGTAATATGATCAATAACTTTTTCCACACTAAAACAGGGCCTAGGCAATATGATCAAGACCTTTATCCACACTAAAGCAGGGCCTAGGTAATATGATCAATAACTTTTTCCACACTAAAACAGGGCCTAGGCAATATGATCAAGACCTTTATCCACACTAAAACAGGGCCTAGGCAATATGATCAAGACCTTTATACACACTAAAACAGGGCCTAGGCAATATGATCAAGACCTTTATCCACACTAAAACAGGACCTAGGCAATAAGATCTAGACCTTTATCCACACTAAAATAGGGCCTAGGCACACGTGATAAAGACTTCTAGGAACACTGAAACACTGCCTAGGTACTGGTTAAAAAACATCTAGGCACACCTCATAAAGACCTATAGGCCACTGACACAGGAACTAGGTACTCGTACAAAAGACTTCTAGACACACTGAAACAAGGCCTAGGCACACGTGATAAAGACCTTTAGATACACTGAAACAGAACCTAGGTTCTCGTGATAAAGAGCTATATAGGCACACACAGGAGACAGGCCTTAGGCACAGGTTGCTGCCAGTCACCCAGGAGACCATCTTTAATTGCCCTGATTAGGCATCTGCCCCCGGAATTGAATCTGCCCCTGCCACCCTGGGGACCCACTCGTTAGCACCTTCATCCATAGGCAATGACTGCTGCAACCATTTCTTTTGATTTGGTCGTCGTCACTTGTTGACGTAGTTGGTATTCATGCGCCACCCCCGCTCTTTTTTATCTTTCTGGCTCTATCGCGGTGCATAGGCCTTCTCTCATTCTGGGGGGATATCCCTGATTATCTATCCCTGGTGTGTCATGGCTACTGATAATTGGTGAAATAACAGAGAGTGAATATTATATAGAATCTTCATCAACACTAGTTACTGTACTACTGAACAGGTTCAGTGGTGACTAGATTCTCTATATTTGAATTCTCAATTTTATTTCTTCGTTGGTTTTATCATCATCTTAATTCTTTTCCACATTATTCTTGTTCCATTCCATTACCGTTCGGAAATTTCTTAGTCAATCCATTTTCTATGAATACATGGGTCATCCAATTCCTTTCTCTTTGCTTCTGATCTTCAACAGACTTCGTTCCTCTTCTTATTTCATTGAGATTTCTTCATTTCTGATTCTAATAACCAATTATTATTCTTTACATTCTCCTCCCCAGATACAGATTCGAATGTTCGTAATTTTATTTCCTTTGCCTTTAAGAGATCTTGGAGGCGAAATAATTAAAAAAGGCATTGCCAGATAATGTATCTACACATTGCTGATGGTTTGATGCGGAATGAATATTATCTGAACGTTGATTGTCAATTTTTTTTATTTCATTATAGGGATCAGAGTATTTTCTTAATAAATAAATTAAAACCAACCACCATACACTCATGAACAAAACTAGAGAAGATTGTTCTTTTAGCATGTATATCGGGATTCAGACAATAACTCTTAAATATATTTGATACACAGTGATCTTTATTGAAGACACTAGATAACCAAGTGTGAGCAAAATTGCCTCTGTCTCCTCAAAAAAAAAAAAA
The DNA here is from genome assembly GCA_030710605.1 of Cordylochernes scorpioides. Lineage (NCBI taxonomy): Eukaryota > Metazoa > Arthropoda > Arachnida > Pseudoscorpiones > Chernetidae > Cordylochernes > Cordylochernes scorpioides. Next base: position 76,565,378 of record CP092875.1, read on the forward strand.
AAAAACGACAGTGGCGACAATAAAGATATTTAACTTTCTTATGTTTTGTCCATGAGTACATAGGAATTTATACTCTTATTTGAAGATAGTTGGTGTTGTTGTCGTGTTCATTGAAGAGCCTCAGATGTCTAGGTACATCTCTATCACAGCAGTCAAAATGTTCTCTATCTTGGGTGTGTAAAGATGCTTCCTGGGTCCCTTGTTAATTTTCTGCATGGCTGCGGCCATTACCTGACACAAGTATATGTATGCTATTCTTTCTAAAATTCTAATTGATCAAATCGAGATGGCCTACTAACCCGTAGAATATGTAAATAGGTGTAAGAGCAACAAAATAAAAAATATCATGGAGATAGAAGTTGCACCTGGCCGTCCATTCATTGTTCGTAAATTAAAGATACCTCGGCCAGTAAATCTTTGTATTATCTCGACGTTTCACAAAAATATTTTGACCTCGTCAGGAATAAATAATAATAATTTGTTACTGACGAGGGCAAACGATTTTTGTCGAAACGTTGAGATAATACAAAATATTTACTGGTCGAAATATCTTTAATTCTAAGAAAATGATAATTGTTACAAATCCTGTAGTTTTTTTTTTGCCATGTATTAACAACTCTTCTGTCTAATAAATCTGTTATACAAACGTCAAGTATAAATACTGATTTATTCATATTGCCTGTTTCATTAACGATTCAAATTGAACAAATTTCAATTGAATAATTTATTTATCTAATCGATGCGGTAGCTAATAAATTGTCAATTCCCCGACACACTTAGCATTGTTTCTTTACACATTTCACCGGATTGAAATTGTAAATTAGAAGGTGCGCTTTACAATTATTAACTTGATATATTTTCTCAGTAAGTTCAAACATGTTTAAGCTTAGATACCTTTATACAGGTTCAGTATATAACCTTTATAATCATCTTTGAAGATCGTTAAGGAACAGCCTTTATATATGTTATATATAAAAATTAGATTATGTAATAAAAATATCTTCTGTTGATTTTGGTTATCTTGAGGATTATGCTATGGTAATGCAGTCGTGGCAAAAATCTTGAGAGTATAATTATAAAAATAGTTTTGATCAATAATTTAATTGAACTAAAGGAATATATAAAAAACATAATTTGATAAAAATACTGCCTGGCTTAAGTCGAGAAGAATAGGGAAAACAAAATATTATTTACATAATGTACAAAAGGTTTGGGCCGGCCATCGGGAAAGAGAGAAAATATGGTTTTACGGGCTACTAACCAAAAGTTATGATTCAAGGCCATCGGGAAACAACAACAATGATTTTTTATAGGGTAAGCGTGACCTCTGGCGGTCGATTTAACAGAGTATTTGAATTTATTATATATAATTTTAAATAAAATAATATTTTAATATAACATATATATATATTAAAAATGAAAAGGCATATCCTGACCGTGCTCACATGAGCCTTTCTAGATGACAGAAAGCCATCTAGTAGAACAAAAATAAACTAAACGTTTATTTAACTTGTTCCGTGATACTTAGCCAACCCGATTTCTTGATAAATCAAGAAAAGTCAACCACGAACGCGTTTCGGGCTGTTGGCCCTCGTCAGCGTAGTGCAGACTGTACCTACAATATCACATTTGTACTATTTTTTCACACACATACATATATATATTTTGAGTCAAAAGGCGATCCATCAATTAAGTTTATATAAAAGAGCGTACCTGGATCTGTAAAGAAAAAAAAACAATTTTTTCTCAAAAGATTTCGAGAGATTGCTCCCTCTTTATTAATTTATTGTACATTCACAGTACAATAAATTGATAAAGAGGGAGCAATCTCTCGAAATCTTTTGAGAAAAAATAGTTTTCTTTTCTTTACAGTTCCAGGTACGCTTTTTTATATAAACATATATATATACATTTTTAAAAAATTCTATATACAGTTACGAGCGTCATTCTTCATCAGTCATCTCTGTCACCGTTTGCTTTTTTTTGGAATGGCGCCCTCCTATTGGTCGGCTATCATCACGCCACATTTGCCCCCCCCCCCCCATCATGTCCCCCCCCCCCCACACTCGCTTTTTCGTTTTTGTAACCATTGTGTTGGAGCGGGTCGCTCCTTAAATAAATGCATATATTAGTAAATAACCAAATGGAATCCTCTCTTTCTTTTTCCCAGTAAGAGACGCCTACGGAAGCCAACAGTACATAGACAGATAAAGCACATAAGCTATAGTTATTAACTAACATATGCATTTATATAAGGCGCCAATTTATAATTGTAACAAATAGTATTTGAATCAAAACATTCAATCGGGTAAAACACGGGCGTTGCCCGGGTCATTCGGCTAGTTTATATATGAATTAAACTTTGGAATGTTGTTTTTTTACTTTCAATTTTTTTGCTAGAAAATTTTAAAATATTCGCTATTGATTAAAAAATGTGTCTTTTCATTCAAACTATAATAAGGCGATTTATCCAATAAGAAGCCTCTTTTCTGACTATCTTTTGGTAAAAATTGAAAACGATTCGATCTAATCTACAACTTTTAATAAAAGTCTCCCTCCCGGAGAGACTGAAGAGAGACTAAAGAGATCAATATATTTATAAAACGGTCTTTCACGGGAGGTTTCCACAGATGTACACATGGAAGTTTGTAAATAGATAAATAGGATAATTCTATCGATGTAATATGTGGGAAGGCTGTGATTGGTCAGTTTCACCCCCATCAATCACGTCCCCAAATATCACTGGTTGAGCCGCGAGTCAATTTATTCTGACATCCACCACTCGATATTCTTCTTTCTTTCCCAGATCTTTGTTTGGGCTCTCGTCTGATGCTTTTTATAGTTTAAATCCCCCACTTTATTGTACAGTACATCGCCTCGTTATAGTCAGCGTTCATTCAGAAAATTGGCCATATTTGTATATAATAAGGTATTTGGTAAAATATTCAGTAATACATATAAATAATAAATGGCATCTAAGGAGATAAAGGTAATTTTGTTCATACTTGGTTATCTCGTGTGTCTTTAATAAAGGTCTCTGTGTATCAAATATCTTTCAGAGTTATTGTCATATCCCGATATACATGCTAAAAGGTACAACTTCTTTGAGTTTTGTCCATGAGTGTATCTTTCAGAGTTATTGTCTGAATCCCGATATACATGCTAAAAGGTACAACTTCCCTAAGTTTTGTCCATGAGTGTATCTTTCAGAGTTATTGTCTGAATCCCGATATACATGCTAAAAGGTACAACTTCCTTAAGTTTTGTCCATGAGTGTATCTTTCAGAGTTATTGTCTGAATCCCGATATACATGCTAAAAGGTACAACTTCCTTAAGTTTTGTCCATGAGTGTATCTTTCAGAGTTATTGTCTGAATCCCGATATACATGTTAAAAGGTACAACTTCCTTAAGTTTTGTCCATGAGTGTATCTTTCAGAGTTATTGTCCGAATCCCGATATACATGCTAAAAGGTACAACTTCCCTAAGTTTTGTGCATGAGTGTATCTTTCAGAGTTATTGTCCGAATCCCGATATACATGCTAAAAGGTTCAACTTCCTTAAGTTTTGTGCATGAGTGTATCTTTCAGAGTTATTATTTGAATCTCGATATACATGCTAAAAGGTACAACTTCCTTAAGTTTTGTCCATGAGTGTATCTTTCAGAGTTATTGTTTGAATCCCAATATATATGCTAAAAGGTACAACTTCCTTAAGTTTTGTCCATGAGTGTATCTTTCAGCGTTATTGTTTGAATCCCGATATATATGCTAAAAGGTACAACTTCCTTAAGTTTTGTCCATGAGTGTATCTTTCAGAGTTATTGTCTGAATCTCAATATACATGTTAAAAGGTACAACTTCCTTAATTTTTGTGCATTGAGTTTATATGCATAGTTTGTATGTATTTGACTGATATTTATTAATAAAAATTAATATCTACTTCCAGAAAAAAAACCTTATGTTATTGACAAGTTTATAGAATCCTACCGTAAGAGGTTTCAGGCTTAAGTGTTCTCCTTTCTCAGTGTATTGTAATCCTCTGATGTTTTAAGTCAGTTTTGGACCAAAGTCAGGACCATTGTATACAGGTTGGCTTTATGTTTGAAATTGCCAAAACTGGTGTTGAGGCTCATTCTTTATCAACACTAGTGAAGTGTTTTGACTAGGGTGATGATGCAAAAGGCAATCGTTCTGATGCACAGTTAAAGGGAGATGTGCCTCTTTTGGTACATACTTATTTTTGGAATAAAGATATATGGTTTCCATTCTTTGATTAACATATCGTTTCAATAGAGTCGTTCAATATGGATCTCGATTCATATCTGGTATATAGTTATATGCTGTGAATAGCTCTAAATTTCTGTTGTTATTTGTGATGTCCACTAATATTCATTATAGGGTAATTAAATCGTTAACTAATTGACAAATACGTTAATAATTTCTATTTATAATAACTAAAATCATATTAATAATTATACTGTAAATAAGCTCCCAAACTTGTGTATGCATGCAAATATCCAAGACGGATATCGCGTGCTTTGTAAATGATAATAAAATAAATAAAATAAAATTCTTGCACGGATCCAACTCCCATCGTGTATTCAAGCAGGGCTCTGATTTCGTTTAATATACAACTAGCCGAATGACCCGGGCAACGCCCGGGTTTTACCCGATTAAATGCTTTTATTCAAATACTCTTCGTTACAATTATAAATTGGCGCCGTGGATGTCATTCTTGTATAATATATAAATGAGTTTTAAAAATTGTAAAAAAAAAAAATGCATCGGCCGGGAATCGAACCCGGGCCGCCCGCGTGGCAGGCGAGCATTTTACCACTGAACCATCTATGCTTATGAGAAATTGCCATATTTGGGTATTTATTCCATTCACAAAAGCAAAGGTGACAGAATTAAGAATTGATTGATGACTCTGATACTTGTATATTTTAATATTCAAATTGTTTTCAATACTCATAGACAAAACTTTAAGTAAGTTATACCTTTTACCATGTATATCGGGATTCAGATAATAACTATGAAATATATTCGATAAACAATGAGCTCTTTTGAAGACACACAAGATAACCAAGTGTGAACAAAATTTCCTCTATCTCCTTAAAAAAAAAAAAAAAACAGACGACGGTGACATTAAAGAAGTTGCCATTACTTAGTTTTGTTCATGAGTGTACATCCCATGGTGCTTAGTAACAATACACATGAGCAATCACTAAATACCCTTCATAATTAACATTATTTGTACTTGGGATAAGAGAAGCCACAGCTAAATATAAGTATTTGTATACATGTATTTCAAAGTCATTTCATAACGTATTGCCCTTTTAAACGTGGCCCATACAAGCAGAGTTTATTGGTATATAAAATCTAAATAAAATTAACAAAGAGTACCTAATTCTTTAAAATAGTTTAGAATTTCAGGTACACACATGCCATTTTCAATTTTCTTTTTCACGAATCGCCAATTAACGCAAACAACTGAACAGTATCGCTAAAAGCTTTTAATCTAAACTTTTAAAATGCATTAGAATAACAAAATTGGTTCTTCTAACAGACAATTCTGTTGACATTTTCTAGAAAGAACACATTGCTCCATATCCTCTTGTCAATATAGTTGCATATACGAGTGATGCTTATCTCGAAGTATTCAAATAAGGAGAACAAGATCTTTGGAGAGAGAGAGAGTTTCTTTATTTTGAGAGAGAGGTGTTGCAAGCTTTCGGGAAAATCTTTCTCTTCAACACGAAATTTCAAAAACAAATAAAGAGATATGTTATCGAGCGTGATTTAGACTGTATTACAGCTAAATATATATCAACAACAAAAAGCCTTTATTTAGGGCCTCTCGCCCTATACAGGATTCACCAGTTCACAATGGATGGAGAGAACACTGTGTGGCCTTTTTCCGGGATATAGTCTTGTGGAATCCAAATATCGCCATCGCTATATACCTATTTTTTGATATTTTATTAATTAGTGCCGTAAATGAAGGACAAAGTTGCCCCGTTTTATCATTTAGTTTTCGTCTTTCCTCAGACAGAGCAGCACAGTCAAATAAGAAGTGCAACAACTTCGTTGTTATTCCTGATCCACAGAAAGTGCATCAGCTAAATATATATCATATACAGATGTATATGAGTAAGAGATTGGTGCATAATGGAGTTAATTTTAACTTAAATTGGTATAGATAATTATAATGATATATCTTTTATCAAAATTCAAAACTACAATATGGGCAGTAAAAAGTCGATTTATATAAAAAATAATCCTACGCATCAAAAATAGCTTATGGAAGTTAGATAGAAGTGAAATGAAACTTACCATGATTGTTATTCCGTTTTAATCTATTTAGAAAATGTATTCTTCATTTGTGATAGGAATGGATTCCTACTTAACTGAATATTTAGTAACCGACAAGATGTACATGAAATCTCTGAAAGAAGGAAGATCATTGTTAACCATTCTCTTTAGAAGAACTATAGCCATTACTTTTAACGCCTTGTCAAATGCTTTATTTTTATTTACTTTTCCTGACGAAGACAAAATATTTTTTGTTGAAACGTTGATAAAATAAAAAACTCTAACTTGCTGAAGTGTTTATTTTTCATATAAATATGGCTGCCGGCCAGGCAGCCTCTATTTTTACGATATAGCCATAATAATATTGCCATTTTACTCTATCTTACATAACACCATAGTTAAGATATACGGATCCCTAATTGAGATAATAAAAAATAGCGGATTTATAAAACCAACTCAGGGGGGAATTTAAGACCGGAAATTTTCCTGGCTTCTAGTTATGTCTTAAATTGCTAATAGAGTATGATAAATTTTCATAAAATCTAAGTGGATTGATGTTATTACACATTGCGTCTTAATGGCTCTACCTTTATAGAGTACAGGTGGGTACTCCCGTAAATTGCCCCGCTGAGCTGGGGATAGATTAATTGAGGCAGAGATTATGGACAATATTTCATAAAACGCTCCATAATCATGCCAACCAATATTGGATAGCTTTCTCAAAATTCGTCCATTAATATTAATCCAGCCGTATTCTTTTTTTTATTTTAGTACCTTTTTTATCCAATAGGTGTCGCTGATTTATATATATATACATTCTCAAAATACGAAACTATTATAGACGCGTATGATTCTTTTTTTTTTTTGTTTTTAATAAACAATTTCTACAGCCCTTACTGCAATGAAAAAAATAATGGAAGGCCCTCCCATTATTTTTTTCCATTGCAGTAAGAGCAGTAGAAATTGTTTATTTTTAAAAAAGAATCATACGCGTCTAAAATAGTTTCGAATTTTGATAACAGATGGCGCGCTAATGCATCATGATACATACATTCTATTTATTTTTGTAATCTCTGAGAGAAAATATTTCAATTCAATGAAGATGTTAAAATCTTCCAGTTGATGTATAAGAGTTGGGAAAGACATATATTATTGCTGTATGAGGTTCTTGTACCGGTGTAACTTCAAAAGTCGAACTGATGTTTTGATGTGTGTATAGATAAGGTACACATTGCACTAGAAGAAATATATGACATCGCTACAGATATTGATACAATGACTGCAAATTTCACCGAGCAAATTTTCAAGACAATGGAACTATCAAATATTACCAAATCATGATATATGATATCTGATGAAATCTCCCACTATATAATAGAATGCAAATATTTAGGTGAAGAAAGAGAAAAAACTCTTAAAAATACTTTCTGGAGACTTAGCAACCCACTGAAGACGCTGAGAACTATTTCAGGAAAGAAAAGTATAGCAATAGAACTCTATAATTTATACAAATCAATTGTAAATAAATTCATACACAAAAGAGAGAGGTATAGTGAGGAAAGTTCTAGAACAGATGTGTAAATAAATCCCTTTTCAAACAAAGGGTCACGTGCACATGGGGAAAGGGAGGAAAAAAAAGTTACTGTATTATTTTGTTGTTGTATGGCGAAACTATACAGGGCAATGGGCCCTAAATAAAGCCTTTTTGTTGTTGTTCTAGATAAGGTACACATACAGTAAAAGCATTCCCCAACTACTACCCATTGTATTAAAAAGTGAAAGTTGTATAACCTTATGATTTTGCTTTGTTTTAAAAATGAATCGATGTTCACTCCATATGCTTGAATTGAATATTACACCTTAGTTCAATATATTTTATTGCTTAAAAAGAAACACAAAAAAAAAACAAAGAAGAAACTACAATATTGCAAATTATTTGATAACTAACTAAGAAAAAAAAAATTAAAATGATGATGATAATAAAAAAAAAATTGAATATATGTCTGCCAGAAAAATTCTTCTATGATTTCAAAAAAAAATAAGAATAATTACAAACTTAACATATAAACTTCAAGCACCCACCATGATTATCATGGCCTGTACTACGTAATAATCAGAAATGATTATAACAGTAGGAGGAATCGCCGGGTTTTATTGCTAAGAAGTGATAAAAGACAACAGAGCGACAAATTTCATCATTAAAGAGATATAATTAGATATAGAGGATTCTTCTTAGCAACATATGTAGCGATTAACAAAATGAAAGAAGACAAGTTTCTTTAATTATATCGACGACGCAAGCTTTCGGGCAAAAGCCCTTCAAAAAATAAATAAATAAATAAAATAAAGGCAAGATAAAGGGCTGTTGAAGGGCTTTTGCCCGAAAGCTTGCGTCGTCGATATAATTAAAGAAACTTGTCTTCTTTCATTTTGTTAATCGCTACAAAAAGATATAAGTTTGAAAAGCTTTAGGACAATAACGTGCTTCAACATGCTGTAAAAGGAATACGAAAGCTCTCCAAACTTTTATCTTTTTAATAAAAATTTGTCGTCAATAAATTTTGTATCTTTATATAAAAAAATGATTTCATTAACCGCTCAAATATAGTTAGCAATTGGAAACGACGGGTTGCCAAAGCGATGTACTTATTGTAAATTAACACGCTACATATCATCGTGTTTAAAACAAATTCATATGAATACCACCTCTCGAATATTGTTTTAGGCTTGTTAATGATGTTTTGGTCGAACCTAGTTGGCAATAAAGTTACATATCGCGTTTAGAATCTGTTGAAATCTTTTCATTATAATATACATAGTTACAATACTAAGACGTGGAAGGTAGAAAAAAGTGGACGCAACTGATTTATCAGGCCATTTCTCACTACCAGAAAATTCGAGAATTTCAAACTCTATACTGAGTAAAAAAGAGCAGCAAAAGTAGGTAGTAAAAGATTCTCATATGAAGACATGCAACCATCTCTGCGCCGTTTTTCAAATTGTTTTTCCAATAAATTAAATACCTATTCTTTCTCTACTGCTATGATAAAAATATTGGAAAGATCTTGTTCATCAGTAGTGGATCTTACCAGTAAATTCGTCAGTCTTTATACTGCATACGTAGCTTAACCAAGAATTCCTTTCTAATTTCTTCCTACTCTTTCTCAATGGCTATGATAAAAATATTGAAAAGATCTTGTTCATCAGTAGTGGATCTTACCAGTAAATTCGTCAGTCTTTATACTGCATACGTAGCTTAACCAAGAATTTCTTTCTAATTTCTACCTACTCTTTCTCAATGGCTATGATAAAAATATTGAAAAGATCTTGTACATCAGTAGTGGATCTTACCAGTTAATTCGTCAGTCTTTATACTGCATACGTAGCTTAACCAAGAATTCCTTTCTATGTTCTACCTATTCTTTCTCAATGGTTATGATAAAAATATTGGAAAGATCTTGTTCATCAATAGTGAATCTTAACAGTTAATTCGTCAGTCTTTATATTGATCAAGTACCGTAACCAAGAATTCCTCTAGAGTACCGAATACATAAACAGTTTAGCTTAATACGATAGTAAAAATGTATGGTAGATTGAACTAAAAAACGAATCCTCTGGGTGACTTTAATTCTAATAAGTTTGGGTCTCCCAATAATTGTCATTCATAAAGGCAATAGACAATTACAAGTTAAACAATTTTATTGATTCTTATACACCAATACCTCGCTTTGCGTCGTTTCGTTTTGCGTTTTTTTTCGAAGTTGCGTCGCTGCTTAATTTTTACTGATTTTCACTGTGCGTCGTTTGATTTTCGAAATTGCGTTGTTTTGGATTCGAGTCTTTAATTTTTTTCCCTAAAATATGGCAACACCTTTGTTTTTGATTGCGCCATGCCATCAAAATTTTATTTTCACTTTGCGTCGTGTTTTTTTTTTTTTTGGAACGTAACCCCGACGCAAAGCGAGGTATGGGTATACTTAATTATTACAGAAAGAAAAAATCAAATGAGATAATAAAGGAGTAAATAAAAGGTAGATAAAATGTAGAGAAATATATATAGTTATATATGTGTACAGATTTATCCAACAAGAAAGACTTCCCCACTTGAGAGAGTTCTCCTTCAGACAAGGTCTTCTTGAACACTCCTCAGTTCCACGCCGAGGAAGTACTTATAGATGTGTGTCTTGGCAGACACCAGGCAATATAGATAGTTGAATCATTTGAAAATAGAATTAAATCGCGCGGAATGATTTCATTACTTATATATAGATAGCGCTCTAATTCCTTGTTTTACATAATAGACCAGTGTCGGGCAACCGGTGTGCCGTGGCACACTGGTGTGCCGCGAAGAATTCTAGGTGTGCCGCGAACATTTTTGTAGGTATTTAGAACTTTTGGTTAAATTTAAAAATAATGTTTCAAAAAATATTTTTTATAATTTTTATTCAATTTTAATAATTTTTTCAAAAATTTTCATATAAAAATGAAATAAAAAAAAGCAAATTTCATTTTATATAAAACTTATTTTGGTATTATAATTACAACAGTTTGCATAATTTTATATTTCATATAACGTATGTACATAATCTTGACTTACATAACTGGCACGTGCCATTATTAGAAAATAAAAATGCAAATAGGTACGTACCTATTTAAAATCATAAGTTAAAAAAAAAAAAACAATCCGCGAAAACAACTTTATTTAATAAAGTTGAATACATACTGCGGGAAAATACCTAATTTTTAAAATAATATGTCCAAACTTAACCGTCATTTACAATCTTTGTCACAGCTGTTTATTAATAGAGACTCAAAGCTACAAAGCTTAAAAAAAAAAAGAAAACAAAAAAAATTATAAATTTATTTAAAAAATTTATTCGGAGTTTTCGTCAAAGTATTGCTGTAGTAATTCTTCATTTTTTTTTTGCATGTTGTAAAACACACACATTCACACAATAAGTTTTGTACACCGTAAAATCTGTTGGTTAAAAAAGGAAAACAATATTTTTGTTACGAAATTCTCACAGGTGCGCCGAGAAAAAAAGAAATTAAGCTTAGTGCGCCGCAACTCGAAAAAGGTTGCCCGACACTGTAATAGACCATCATCCAGAATTTGCTAAGAAACTGAAACTTCAATACCAAAGAGGAAGATAATTAATATACAGTTACACTAATCTATTTAAATATTGATACATAAATGTTTTTCAAAATACAGAGCGCCTCTTTACGAACTGAAGCGATCTTTTATGAGAAAAGCGTTTTTTTTTTTTGTGATAAGCAAGGGAGTTAGCAGGGGTGGTTGGTTTTCAATACCAAAGAGTAAGATAATAAATATACAGTTTCACTAATCTATTCAAATATTAAAACATAAATGTTTTTCAAAATACAGAGCGCCTCTTTTACGAAATTGTAGCGATCTTTTATGATAAAAGCGTTTTTTTGTAATAAGAAAGGGAGTTAGCAGGGGTGGTTGGTTTTCAATACCAAAGAGTAAGATAATAAATATACAGTTTCCACTAATCCATTTAAATATTAAAACGTAAACGTTTTTCAAAATACAGAGCGTCTCTTTACGAACTGAAGCGATCTTTTATGAGAAAAGCGTTTTTTTTGTGATAAGCAAGGGAGTTAGCAGGGGTGGTTGGTCCAGCACGCGTCAGGAACAAATCCACTCATTAGATTCTTCATTCTGTTGGGAAGCTCTCGATCATCCAACTTTTTAGCCACTGTCAGCTGTCCTTGGCGCCTCATTTGACTCGCAGAGATCAATGGGCCTGAATTATCGCGGAGGTTACCCTGCGCTTACCCTGCCGCTAAAAGGGCCCTCAGTCCCCCCCACCATCTCCCCATTGTTGCTTGCTTATCGACAAGCTTTGCCTGGGAATGAGATTTTTTTGTAGCCACGTCCTCTTTTCTCCGCCCGCTAGCCTGGGATTACGCCTTAATTATATTTAGGATTACTTGCTCTAACTCTGTCATCAGGTTGATGACATTGGGTCAATGTAGACATCTGCTTCTTGATGCTTTCCTTGATGATCTTCTTGAAGCCTTTCTTGATCTTCTTTTTGCAAGATTGAAACCATTTGCTATTCCACAAGTTGCTATGATAAGCTGAATTCTAACGACGCCGTTAGAATGAATATGCATTAATATGTACCTATACTTCTTGATGCTTTTCTTGATGTCTTTCTTGATCTTCTTCTTGCAAGATTGACACCATTTTCTATTCTACAAGTTGCTATGGTAAGCTGGATTCTAATGACGCCGTTAGAATGAATATGTATTAACATGGCCAACTGCTTCTTGATGCTTTTCTTGACGCACTTCTTTCAAGATTAAAATAGTATGCTACTATACAAGTTGCTATTGTAATCTGGATTCCAACGACGCCGTTAGAATGAATATGCATTAATATGGCTAACTGCTTCTTGATGCTTTCCTTGTAAGATTAAAATAGTATGCTACTCTACAAGTTTCTATTGAAATCTGGATTCCAACGACGCCGTTAGCATGAATATACATTAATATGGACCTATACTTCTTTATGCTTTTCTTGATATTCTTCTTGCAAGATTCAAACCATTTGTTACACTCTACAAGTAGCTTTGGTAAACTGGATTCTAATGACGCCGTTAGAATGAATATGCATTAATATGGCCAACCGCTTCTTGATGATTTTCTTAATTCTCATCTTGGAAGATTGAGATGGTATGCTACTATACAAGTTGCTATTGTAATCTGGATTCTAACGACGCGCGCTGTTAAAATAAAAATGAATCATCATGGACATCTCTCTCTCCGTCTTGATACTCTAGTTGCAAGATTGAGTCCATTTTCTACTCTACAAGTTGCTATGATAAGCTGGTTTCTAATGACGCCGTTAGAATGGAGATGCAACAATATGGACATCTGCTTCTTGGTACTCGTCTTGCAAGATTGAAGCTATTTGAGACTCTACCTATTGATATGCTAACCTGAATTTTATCTTTGAGCCTTTCATCTTCTGAATACGCCGTTAGAATGATGATGCAACAATGTGAACATCCAATTCTTGAATCTTCTCTTGCATGTTTGAAACTATATGCTATTCTACAAGTTATTATGTCTAACTGGATTCTAAGAACGCGTTAGAATGTAAATGCATCATAATGGGCATCTGATTTTTGATTCTCCTTTTGCAAGTTTGAGACCATTTGCTATTCTAGAAGTTGCTATGGTAAGCTTGATTATAAGGATGCAGTTAGAATGAAGAGGCATCAATATGGACATCAGCTTCTTGGTACTCTTCTTACAAGATTGAGGCTATTTGCTACACTATAGTTGATATGGTAAACTGAATTCTATCTTTGAACCATTGATATCCTGACGACGCTGTTAGAATGATGATGAACAATTTGAAAATTTACTTCTTGAATACATGAAACTAACTCTTCTTTCAGGATTGAGTCAATTTGCTACACTATAAGTTGATATCGTATACTGAATTATATCTTTTAGCCTTTCATTTTCTGACGACGCTGTTAGAATGATGATGCAGTAATGTGAAAATTTACTTCTTGATTTCTTGATGCTACACTTTCAAAATTAAAGCCATTTGCTACTAAGAAAGTGAATATAGTAAACTGGATTCTATCTTTGAGTCATTTATTCTATAAGGACACCGTTAGAATGATGATGCAGCAATGTGAAAATTCACTTCTTGATACTCCCCTTTCAAGATTGAGGCAATTTGCCACTCTACAAGTTGTTATGATGCGCTGGATTCTATATCTTTGAGCCCTTCATTTTCTGAAGACGCCGTTAGAATGATGCTCTTGCAGAATGAATTCTTGATGCTCTTCTTTCAATATAGAGTCCATTTGATACTCAACAATTTGATATGGTAAATTATATTCTATCTTTGGGCCATTCATTTTGCTACCGATTCCGTTCGAATGATGATGCAACAATGTGGACATCCAATTCTGGAATTCTTGATGGTCTTCTTTCAAAATTGAGTCCATTTGCTACTCAACAATATGATATGGTAAATTATATTCTATCTTTGGACCATTCATTTAGCTAATGATTTCTTTAGAATGATTATGCATCAATGTGGGCATCTACGTCTTGAAAATATTGATACTCTTCTTGTAAAACAGAGGCTATTTTCTATTCTACAAGTTACTAAGATGGATTCTAATAACGCCATTAGAATGAAGTTGCATTATTATGGTCACCTACTTCTTGATAATTTCATCGCAAGATTGAGATAATATGCTACTTTACAAGTTACAATAATAATCTGGATTCTGCCTTCGAAACATTCAATTTGCTAACAATGCCGTTAGAATGATGATGCATCAATGTGGACCTCTACGTCTCGAATTTTTGATACTCCTCTAGCAAAATTGAGACCCTTTCTACTTTACATGTTCTTAGGGTAAGCTGGATTCTGCCTTTGAACCATTCATTTTGCTAATGATGCCGTTAGAATTATGATGTAACAAGGTGGACATCTGCTTCTTTAAATTTTGATATTCCTATAGCAAGATTGAGACCCTTTCTACTCTACATGTTCTTAGGGTAAGCTGGATTCTGCCTTGGAACCATTCATTTTGCTAACGATGCCGTTAGAATGATGATGCAACAATGTGAACATCAGCTTCTTGAATTTTTGATACTCCTCTAGCAAAATTGAGACCCTTACTACTCTACATGTTCTTTGGGTAATCTGTATTCTGCCTTTGAACCATTCATTTTGCTAACGATGCCGTTTGAATTATGATGCAACAATGTGAACATCTGATTCTTTAATATTTGATACTCCTCTAGCAAGATTGAGAAGCCATTTCCACTCTACAAGCTACCATGGTAAGATGGATTCTACATTTTAACCCTTCATTTTGCTGTTGATCCCATTTGAATGATGTTGCGACAAAGTTTCAATATTCTTGATCATTTAAGGCTTCCTACATAATTTGAGTTTATTAACGTATTGTCGAAAAATTCGCTAAACTAGAACAAGTTCTTGACAAAAATATTGCTATATATAACGATCTTATTACTAATAATGTGGTAATATTCTTGATTTATTGATGCTTTTTTTACACGATTTAGTTTCATTTATTTCTTTTTTGAAGTTTATGCTAAAATCAAAATCTACTTTGATCAAGATATTCCTTAAAGGATATTATCAGGGATGATGCGACTAAGTGAACATTTACATTTAAATTTTGATGCTTGTTCCAAAATTAACTCTATTTATTTTTTTACAAGTGACATGATAGACAGAAGTTTTATTTTTTAAAGCAACTTATTTATTTAAGGGGAAATTATCAGTTCTGTTACCCGATGCTTCCTTCTTCTGTTCTGTTACCCGATGCTTCCTTATTCTGCTCTGTTACTCTATGCGTTTTTCTCCTGCTTTGTTACTCTATTCTTCCTTTTTCTACTCTGTTACCCGATGCTTCCTTCTTCTGTTCTGTTACCCGATGCCCTTTTCTAATCCTCCGTTACCCGATGCTTTTTTCCTCTGCTCTGTTACCCAATGCTTCCTTCTGTTGTTCTGTTACCCAATACTTCCTTCTTCTGCTCCGTTACCCGATTTTTCCTTCTTCTTCTCTGTTACCCGAATTTTCCTTCTTATCTTCTGATACCTTATGCTTCCTTCTTCTGCTCTGTTACCCGATGCTTCTTTCTTCTGCTCTGTTTCCCGATGCTTCTTTCTTCTGCTCTGTTACCCGATGCTTCCTTCTTCTACTTCGCTACCCGATGTCTCTTTTTACTTCTCGGTTACTTTATGTTTCCTTTTTCTGTTCCATTACCTAATGTCTATTTCTTATGTTCTCTAATCATCGTCGGTTCCTTATTCCTGTTCTAATCCCTTATACTCTGACCATTCTTCTACTGTGCGATTCCTTTCCTTTTATCTCTCCCTCACTGATTTCACGTGTGGGCACTCTGTGGCGCTAACTGGACGAGGTCTTTCCTTACTACTTCCAACAGGTATGATAGTCAAATAAAAGGGTAGAAACTATCGCCAGGCTTATTTTTGATGAGACCTGCCCTAGCTCTAATCTCTTTACATCCCGGTTGAACCAATAGTGTTTTATCTGAATCAAAACAAAGATAATTATCACCAAATTGCCCTAGGAATATTTATATTGTAAAACCTATTTTTGAAAAATTAGTAAATTTTTAAAAATTCATAGAAAAATTAACTTTTTTTTTCTCTTTCTTTAAAATAGTTTGATCAAATGTTTTGATGATTCTGTCTTTTTTTCCTTTTTGATGCTCTTGCTATCTTCAATTCTTTTTTTTTTTTCTTATGTTTCGCTTATATATGGCGCGGAAATATAAAATTTATTTTATATTATTCTATATTTATGTGTCTCTGATTTTTCTATATTAGAAACATATGTATTGAAAATTATTGAAGGAATCATTTGAATAAAAGTATATGAATTTATATTAAATATCATTTGATTAAAAAAACAGCCTTCCGCTTTTCCACCGTTGATTTAAAAAAAATTATAAAGTTATACTTAGAAAAAAATACATATAAAATAGTACAAAATTACAGTAGTACAAAAGTGAATTTGTACTTTGTAATTAATACTGTACATTAATATATATATAATAATTAAAAAGGCATATATTGGATCAAAATATCATTTATTAATGGATTGTTCTATTTTCATAAAAAAAAAAATATATATATATATATATGCAATTTATTTTTATTTCAACACACACAAAACACGATATCCCAGCTAGGGATAATTGCCTCGATTTACATTTTAAAATTATATAAATAGTTATAAAAATATTATATAATTAAAAACTATCAATAATAATAATAAAAAAATAAACAATAAGATATATTAGGAACCTGATCCTTTCAGTTTAGAAAGATATTCATAAATATATTTACAAAGTTATTGAATCTCTGACAATTATCTCTAGTATTTACAAATTGATATAGATCTACAACATTATTTACTGTCTGTTGTCTAGTGATGAAGAAAAGTGGACATTCCAACAGTAGGTGTCTCGAGTCCTGGGTTTCCTTGCCACAGTAACAGCATTTTAATTCACATGCATCAAATATTTTCGTGATAAAATATTTACAAACTAGGATAAAAATGAATCAATTTAAATATCTTATGATACAATTTACAGCAATATATATATATATTGGAAAATAGAGAAATTCAATTTAAATACATTAAATAATAAAATATCTTAATCTTGGGTCAATTGGTCAAAGATTGAAATAGTTAAATCATAGAAAATGACCTCACCAAAATTCAAAATATAATTTAAATAAATAATTATAAAATCCCCCTCCCTCAAGATATTATATAATTTAATATACAGTTAAACCTCTCTATAGCGCCAGATTTTAAATACGTAGTACGATGCAATTCACATTAAAAGTGTCCTGTCTATAGCACCCCCTCTCTATAGCACTCTATTTTGGTGAGTCCCAAGAGGGGGCGCTATAGACAGGTTTAACTGTATAAGTAAATTATGTATTCAAAACCTATACAGTTAAACCTGTCTATAGCACCCCCTCTCTATAGCACCCTATTTTGGTGAGTCCCAAGAGGGGGCGCTATAGACAGGTTTAACCGTATATATGTATGAAAAATAATTTTAAATAATTTGAAAAATAGTCTGCATTTATCAAGAAAGTGAGTTAGCCAAATATAACGGAAGAAGTTAAATCAACGTTTAGTTGATTTTTTTTGGTAACACAAAATGGTACTATACCATTTAAAATGCTCACTTGAGTCGTCAAGATATGCCTTTTATAAATTTATTTACGATTTATATATACTACAATTGCATCTTTGTTTAATTTATATGTTATATTAAAATATTATTCTATTTAAAATTATATTTCATACATTCAAATACTCTGTTAAATCGACCGCCAGAGGTCACGTTCCCCTATAAAAACTCATTGTTGTTGTTTCCCGATGGCCGGCTCAAACTTTTATACATTATGTAAATAAGTTTTTCATTTTTTTATTCTTACGCCTTAAGCCAGGCAGTACTTTGATCAAATTATGATTTTATATATCCCATCAGCTCAATTAAAGCTATTTCTAATCTTTATTATTTTAACTATTTTTATTTTCAAGACTTTTGACACGACTGCATCACCAATACCATTTAGTACTAAAAAGAACCAGCAAATAACTCCATAGCATAATACTCAAGATAATCAAAAATCAACATAAATCTCTTTTTTTTATATATATATAACATATATAATTAGAGATATAATTATATTTATGGGACAAAATGTTTTTTTTTTTGCCTATCCCTAGTACACGTGGTACGGGGCATGATAATCATGGTGCGTAAAAGTTGGCGACTGCTTTTACTGTAAGTGCACCTAACCAGAAAGTAAATTTAGTTTGAAAAAAACTGCTTACTACATATGTAAACATGTAAACATAAGTTATACTTCGATTAAAAGCAGTGTAACTTCTGATTATGACTATTATAGCATGTATTAGTACGTGGAACATGTAAAAAACTTAATTGTTTGTCAATATTCTATAAATAGCATTTAGCGAATGGTTAAAAAGGATCTTGAGACTTGCTAAGTAATGTGATAAAAAAGTGAAGATGGCTTGTAAAGTTAGTAGGCCATTTCTCGGCTGGAAAGAACCTGGCATTAAACCAATTATCAGGTGCATTCCGGCCTCTATTCATATCACGTGGCAAAGCTTTTAGTATCACGGGGCGGTAGAGGATCAGGGACTATAAAGTCCCGGGATCTCATCAAGAAGCTGTTTACGGCAAGTCTGGACCAATCATTGGACGGACTAAGGTCTGGTAATGGTAGTCCCTTAGGCCTTTTTTTATTCAGGACCCCAAAAGGGTGCCCAGAATTGGCCCGTGTTCTCAAACAATTACTCCAAGCTATTAGGGTATCTTACCCATAAATAACTGGAGTGTTTATTAGACTGGGCTATGGTGCAAGTTACGACTGCATTTTATGTGTATCACATGCTTTATTTCTGACCATTACATTCTGGAATATATATCTTATGGTAATTGTTGGGATGTGTTTGAATCACGAGGGTGTTATGTTGGCTTACTTGATTTAGGCATCCCCTTCCACGTTCTGACTAAGCTAACTAAGAATAGTTTCAGAATCAATCTATTTTAACTATATGCATATACAAGATCGAATTTGCTTAGGTTGTTTGAGGATACATAAGTATGTTTTGAAAATAGAGCAATCCATAAATAAAGATTTAATTAAAAAGGCATATATTGGATCAAAATATCAATTTATTTTACCAATATTTCAGTTGGCTGAACGCCAACCTTTATCAAGGTGTTAAAACATATTAATGTGTTTTATGTTCCTCTACAGACCTATAAGCTTATTTCCATAGTTCACTAAAAACCCTTAAGCTGCCTTCCATAGAAAATACAGGATATATTCCAAACCAATCCAATACAATAGTAGAGCGGTCTGGAGATTAATTTGGCAAAACCGCTGAGAGGGTTCACTACTGATGAGCCAAGCCCTCTCATTCAATAACTTATATCATTGCAGTAAGGTCTTTAGAGATAATATTTGATGATATTTGAAAGAAAGGCATTGCCAGTAAATTTATTTGTGTAAAATATTAACGATAGATGGCAATTAAATTAAATTTACTAATATTAATGTTTGTCAACAACAAACTCAGCGCCACATAACGTCAACAGAAATAAGTTTTTAAAATATTTTGTTATATTCAATGGGGAGAAAAAATGATATATGTAGGTTTGTGATATTGCTGTCGTGGTAATATTAATAAAAATAGTTTAGATCAGAATTAGCTTTAATTGAGCTTATGGAATATAAAATACATAATTGGAGAAAGTACTATCTGACTTAGGCGAGTAGAATAACGAAAACAAAATATTACATATTTACATATCTACATTGAGCCGGCCAACAGGCAATAACAACAAATGAGTTTATATAGTGAAAGCCGCGACATCTGGCGGTCGAATTTACAGAATAGTTTAATCTATGAAATATAATTTGAAAGAAAATAATATTTTTATATAACACACATATAAATGTATATCATAATTTAATATATACATCCTTCTAGGAATTAATAAATAAAATAGATGGGGGCGACTTTGAGGAGAATATGTTTAGGAAACTGGATTCTCTGCCATTTCGCTGTGTGCTAGCGTACGCTCGGCGTTCTATAGCTAGCTGTTTATCAGGTTTGAGCTATTTGATTTTTCTTTGTAGTCGTCCTATTTTTATTTTTTTATTTTCAATTAATTGAGTTATTTCATATCCCCTCCACTCTACCTAGAGAGACATATATCCCTTTAATTATACATCAGAACAATGCAGTATGTTCATTACCCTAGTGAAAAACTTTACTAATGATAATGAAGAATTAAACACAAACAAAGAACAACCCAAATACATCACTACGACAAGGATGGAATTGGTGATTTTTCACAACCAAAAATATATACACTTTAGGTAGCAGAAAAAGGACCTACCCGAAGATTCCTTTAATTAATATTGTCGCGGAGGTAAATAAAGCAAGGGCAAATTTGGGAATAAATAATTTATTATAAGGGGTATTTATAGGGAGAGAGAGAGGGTACAACTTACCCCAAGTTAAAAGATAATCCTAATGAACGGCGTCAGCCACCGTCCCGTTTTCCTTATTTACAGATCAGCTTCCGAGAACCCCTCACACCTGTGGTCCCCCCCCCCCCCGGGGGTGATTGACAGGTGTCCCATCTGGATGGAGCTACTTGACAATATAAATTTAAAAAATTGCGACGTTTGAAATATATTTATTTTTGTAAAATGTCCGAAGTGTTGAAAACCCCTTTGAATATGTATTCAGAAGTGAGGCACCTTCAGAGCAACCATCCACTTTAGAATTAAATTACTAATAGCTTAATTCAACATAATACAAGTGGTCAGTGGAGTAGTGGTCTAAACCGTTGGCTTTTGATCGTTACGAACCGCGATCGAATCCCGCTTTAGGCACTTTTTTTTTCTTATTAAAAATAAATTCTCCAATGATTCTCGATTGTTACAAAAGTACAACTCCACCAGCGATTTCAAGTAACCAAACGGAGCTCTGGAATATTTGTAATTGCAAAGGTCGAACTGCTTTTCAGGTGTGTAGATATGTGGTGCACTTACAGTAAAAGCAGTCGTCAACTTCTACCCATCATGATCTGTACCACGTGTACTAGGGATAATAATAAAAACATATTTCTTCAAATAAAAGACACTTCATCCAGGAAATCTTTTTATTGTCTCGACGTTTCGACAAAAATCTTTTGTCCTCGTCAGGAGCGAACAAAAATTAAAACATTTTGCAAAGCGTTAGAAATTGGTCGAAACGTCGAGACAATAAAAATATTTACTGGATGAAGTGTCTTTTATTTGAAGAAATATGAATGCCGGCCAGGCAGCCTCTATCTTTACAATAAAAACATAATACAACATCTGTTGTGAGAACTACCCTTGTCAGACCTGACCACCCTTGTCTATGTGGTAATGGTCTCTTATTAGAGGTTCTAACGAAATAATTCTAATCGCTACCTAGTTTTCATTTTCTTTTAATAATAAGCAATTCATATGATATTATATTAGAAATTTTGAACAACATTTTGAACAAAAGTATAATTGATTTTTAAAAATAAAGTTACTTTTAAACTAAAATAGACCTTTTTCAAACATAACGATCAACGTTATTTCTATTTCCTATCTATTAATCAATTTTAAATGAAATAAAACAAACTAAAGCATGTGTGTGTTATAGGTAGAAATATTTAATTAAAAAGCAATATATTGGATCAAAAAATAATTTATTTTGCCAATATTTCAGTTGGCTGAATGCCAACCTTTATCAAGGTGTTATAACATATTTAATGTTTGTCAACAACTCTATTTTCAAAAAGGCGGAAATATATAAATGAATATATAATGAATATGCCAATATTTAACTTACTATATTATTTAAAATAGTATTTTTTCTATTATATTAAACTTTCCCCAAAAAACCTTGACTTTAAAAATATTCGAAAAGTGTACCGGCCATATTCCACTCAAATCAAACGAGCCTAAAGACAATTCAACTCGAATTTCTTTCAGCAATTTCAGCTGCTACCCCAATTTGCCATAGGAAATATGTCATTTTTATTGGAGATTTATAAACATTTGGAATGGCTGACACGTTTGCCACATATTGTTGCTTCCATTTATTAAAGTTTTTTTATCTAAAAAATGGAGAACCGTTAAAAATTTTAGAGCATTAAAAAAAAGTTGTATATTAGACCTTGGATTAAAGCCAACCTTCCATTGATTCAAAGGGTCTTGGCACTTGGTATATTTCGTCCCCTTTCGTGAAGATTTTTAATTGCTGCCTCGTGAAAAATTGTCCTGGAGAAAAAGAGGAATCTTCTGCATTTAAATAATGTAATGGGGTCGTTTGGAAGACTTATGATTGGCTCGTTTAGTTTCAATTCCAAGATGACGGGTGGATATTCCCAGACGATAATTTTAAATTTTATTTAAGCAAACGATTATTCGAATAAGCAACATGTTGAAATATATCTTTTTTAATATTTCATATATTATCTTTATTATGTTGCTCTTAAATCTTAATATTCATCTTTTGAGAATTTATTCATGAATATTCGACGTAATATCCTTTTAAAAGTATAATAACAATGCTTATCCATTGTAAATATGATTTGAATATATTTAGAACATATATTAATTAAATACATGCTAAAAGGTTCTTCATAGATCATTAAATTTGAAGAACATTAATATTTAAGATACCGTTAGATTCTCTTTCTTATTGTCAAATCCTAAATAAGATATTCTTTGTAAAACGACATTCGAAAATTATCCCGCATGTGTTTCTTTTCAACGAAAAATCAAATTTTTTTTTCAAGGAGAAACAACGATTATTTCCAACCTTAGGGATGAAGTATGAAAGCATCCTTTCAAACTTCATCCCTAAGGTTGGAAATAATTGTGAAGAGTAATGATAAACGGAAAAATAAAAGTGTCCAGTGATGGGAATAATCATATAGTAAGTTAAATATTGGCATATATATGTATATTAAGTTATTCATATACTATATTTTCATCTATCATATGCTTTAGTTTATTAGATTTCATTTAAAATGATAAATAGATAGGAAATACAAATTACGTTGATCATTATGTTTAAAAAGGGTTTATTCTGGTTACAAAGTAACTGTATTTCTGAATATAAATAATAAATTTTGTTCAAAAAATGTGTTCAGTTCTATTATAATATCATATGAATTGCTTATTATTAAGATAAAATAAAAACTAGTTCTATATCAGAATTATTAAGTTCGAACCTCTAATGAAAGACCATTATCACATAGACAAGGGTAGTTTTAATACAAAGAAAATTTCATTTATTATTAGCTTTATATATGTCTATATATAAGGATTAAGAATATGTTAAACATTATAGAGAAGATCGATTTAGATTTTTTAATGATCACGTTTATTTCAACCAAGGAGAACATTCGGGAATCTGATTTTTCATTCCAATATGTACAAATTTTTGAAGCAACAAAAATATCAGGAAAAATATGATTAAAGATAAATAATAAAACAAATAGAAATAAATTGACTCAGATATTTAGTTATCGGTGTAATAAATATGAAATTGGCCGAGTTTGTATATGTTCTTAATTAAAATAGGCTTTAATGATATTATTTCGAATATACATTCATTGACAAAACTTAAGGAAGTTGTACCTTTTAGCATGTATATGGGGATTCAGACAATAACTCTGAAAGATATACTCGTGGACAAAACTTAAGGAAGTTGTACCCTTTTTTAGCATGTATATGGGGATTCAGACAATAACTCTGAAAGACACACAGTGACCCTATTGAATAGATGAGAGATAACCAAAAGTGTGAACAAAATTGCCTCTGTCTCCCTAAAAAAAAAAACTAAAATAAACAAACGACCGGTGACATTTCACTTCTTAAATTTTGTCCATAGAGAGTAGGGCCCAAATAAAAGGGACCAATGTAAAAAAATAGGTACATATACGTTCTTTTCTTTACATGACACTATCTAAAAAACATGGATACTTATTGTCACATTGTCAACCCAAAAATGAGATTTTACTTGAAATGTTATAATCCAGATTTTCCAGTAGCGAAGAACATCAGCAATTTGGAATGCCCAGGTTACTAGCAATATTTAGGACTGGAAGTTCAAATCACGGTCTGTTTGAGTTGCTGAACAGGACCAGTCAACCAGAAAGGTTCAAGCTGTCTTTCTAAGTCGTAGAGACAGGTAATAGATGTAAAATTGAGGCGGGGTCAATTAATTAGAGCGTGTCTATAAGGAAAAGGGACAGATGAACATGGATAGAAACATAGAATCCACTGTCTATAATTCTTCAGAGCATTATGACAGGTGGATCTGTCAGAATATGGCTCGTAGGGACTGTAAACTCTCAGTGGAAGATCTTAGACAGAGAGTTCAGGAGAGAACTTGGAGTATATTCAATTCTTCCAAGGGATTTGATGGATTAGTAATTTGCATAAAACCTTAGTCAGAACTCTAGAAGATCCATCTCCGTGACCGGTTGAAGAAAAGAGTTATAGGTAAAGGAGAATAAAGTTTGTTATAAGGGATATTTCGGGTCGCATTCTCTACAGCCACGTCCTCAAAACTATGACCTTATATACAAATACAAATGTGTTACGCATATATACACTGCGTGACATTGAAAATGGAACACCAAGAAATAGTGGCCAGAAAGTGATGAAACTGGGCAGACAGAGAGAGACAGGGACGAACAATAAGTGATCTTTATTTCAAAATGATAGTCATAATACAGAGCGAGAACGGCGTCGGCTTAGTAGCAAGTAGGACCACCGCGGACGACGATGCACGCAGCAACACGTCTAGGTAGAGAGTCAATCAGAGTACGGATGGCGTCCTGAGGGATGGCTCTCCATTCCCTCTCAACCATTTGCCACAGTACGTCTTCTGAACGCGGCTGTGGCAAGGCATGCAAACGGCGTCCAATGATGTCCCAGACGTGCTCGATTGGTGAGAGATCAGGAGAGTACGGTGGCCAGGGAAGCATCTGTACATCTTGCAGAGCTTGTTGGCTAATGCGAGCAGTGTGCGGTCGGGCGTTATCCTGCTGATAAAGGGCATTGGGTACCCCCTGAAGGTAGGGGAGTGTCACCGGTCGCAGCACATCATCAACGTATCGTTGGGCCGTCATAGTTACCTGAATACGAAGTAAAGGTGACCTGGAATCATACGCGATTGCGCCCCAAACCATGATTCCACGTTGTCGCACGGTGGGGCGTTCCACAATTGCTGCCGGATTGGACCTTTCTCCACGTCGACGCCACACGCGTACACGGCGACTATCACTGGACAAGCAGAAACGCGACTCATCTGAGAAGACGACCCTGTGCCATTCCGTCATCCACGTCGATCTAGCCCGGCACCATTCCAAACGTTGGCGCCTATTCGGTGGGGTCAATGGCAGTCTTCTTAGCGGACGGCATGAGTGCAAGCCATTAGCAACCAATCGACGGGAAATGGTTCTGGTCGAGATGGAATGATCTAGGGTGTCTTGCACATGTTGCAGGATGGCGGTACAAGAGCCTTGTGGGGCCGCCACTGCTTGTCGAAGGATACGCCGATCCACACGTGCTGACGTCACTCTGGTTGCACCGACATTCCTATAAATTGCCACATTTCCTTGTTCCAACCATCTTCTCCACAGTCGGTGCACCGTGGACGCACCAAGGTGTGTATCAGCTGCGATTTGACGTATGGACCAACCTGCCCTTTTCAGTCCGATCACCATGCCCCTCGTAAAAGCGTCTGTCTGCTTGAACTGCCTCCGTTTACGGCATTCTCTGTTATTACACGTGTCTTTTGACACAAGAACAAAATTTCTACAATGATTTTCCTTGAAGAAATAACGACACGAATACTGTCCTTTCTGCAAGTTCCTTCCCTTATATCTTACTCCATGTGCGCACGAGAGCTGCGCATTTTACATCATTTGCATAACTCGGTTAGGCGCGTCTACCCTGAAATTTGCATAATTTTCTGGCCACTATTTCTTGGTGTTCCATTTTCAATGTCACGCAGTGTATCATATACAAGATAATTAACAATTCGTAATAGTTGTTCTAAATATTATATGCAAAGAGGGTTAACATGACACCAGTAAGGGAGAAAAAACACAAACGAAGTAAGGCCAATGGTATGAATCCTATATTTATGAATTTTTTTTCGGTCACCATAACCTAGCTTAGTTAAAAAAAAAATACACAAGCCTAATAACTAGATAACATTTATAATAAATATACGTATACCTTGTAAATGTGCCACACGTTTACCTACATTGAAATAAAATGAAAATTTGGAATCAGATAGTTTCTGTTTCCTTTTGTTTAAATGTACCTATCAATTATATTTTATCCTCTCAATCTTGTATTGATAAATTAAAATTTCAAATAATATATATATTCTCTTAAGAGACAAGGATCGCCTCTCCCGTCAAAATAGACGTCTAAAACCCAGACGCCATCTATTGACCGTCGCCGCAACTAGCGGCCTTGGGTCAGTGACAAAGCCACAATACCAGCTTTGGCAAACTGAAAAGCGTCCATGGTGTATGGTTTTTAGACGTCTATTTTAACGGGAGAGGCGACCCTTGTCTCTTTAGAATAATTTCCTCCCGGCAAAATTTCCATCTATGTATTCTCTTGTGAGAAAAATAAAAAAGATGATAAAAAGAAATATTTGAATAACAATTAAAACTTTTATTAGTGGTGATGAAGAATCAGCGCTACATTACCAGTTTTGGCAAATTTAGGCAGAAAACAAACCTATATACCATAATTTCCGGCTATGGCTTTCGTCAGTACAGCGGCTTGGATTTGATAAGATCCTACAAGATAGGTCGAATCTGTCAAATTTACCAAAAAATGTATTTAAGCTGGTAATGTAACAAGAGCAGAATTTCTGGCTAGAATATTTTCGCGTATAAGGCCAATAGATATCGCTTTCGCCTGTTTCCGATTTGAAACTGATGTGGGAATCGCCGACTGCTGTAGTCCTGTTTCCTGGGGAAAATGTATGTAAATACACTTTTATATTGGCCCTAGGATGTAACACAATGTAAATACCCATTGATTGTTATTCCATTTAAATGTAATGTGTAGTAGTACATGACAATAAAGAGTTGTTTGAAGTCTCCGTGCCGCCTGCTGTTGTTCCTCTCGCCATCGCCACATTGCTGCTGCTACTTTTCTGGTAAGTCTCTCGTGTCCCCCACCAGTGGTAAGGCTGAGAGATACTGCCAGAGGAAGGGAGTTCCACTTGAGCGGTGGTTATCGGACGTCCTTGGGTGCTCTGCAGGTTAAAGCTGCAGAGGGAGAGCAACGGGAGCCCGGGTAGGTGATCCACGGCGGAGGAAACGGCGTCGTCGCGAAGAAACTGAGGGTCAAGCTGCGACAATATAATATAAAATTTCAGGTAGATAATATTCCTGTACCTAGAGAGAGGTAATAATGAATCAGAACGATGCCCTTATGTTTATCGTCCTAGTAAAAAACTTAACTAATGGGGATGAAGAAAAAGCCACAATACCGGTTTTAGAAATTCAGACAGACAGCCAACCTGATGTATCATTAAAAGGAGAGATGTCTCTATGGGGACATGAATATAACAATCCCGCAACTCTATGTTGTATTCTAAACTGAAAATCGGCCCTTGCCACTAACTTGAAAACATTGTAGGATGTTAAGAAATCGAAGCCGCCCCTGTCCTAT
Organism: Cordylochernes scorpioides; assembly: GCA_030710605.1. NCBI lineage: Eukaryota > Metazoa > Arthropoda > Arachnida > Pseudoscorpiones > Chernetidae > Cordylochernes > Cordylochernes scorpioides. The sequence goes on from CP092875.1 coordinate 76,593,572, forward strand.
AAGCTTATGTCCATAGTTTTCTTGAAAACCATTACTGAGATTCCATCCTTCAGTGCTGCGTATATAAGCAGAATCGTCCAATACAGTATTAGAGCTCTGAGAAGCGGTCTGGTAGATTAAATTGGCGAAACCGCTGGGAGGGTTCACCACTGATGAGCCAAGCCCTCCCAATATATTTTTAATCGCAGTTAGGACAGTAGAAGTTTGTATTATGTATAAAGGAAACATTCATGCTTTTAAATCCTTTCATTTTATATGTACTGATGAGGATAATAACCTGAAACCATGGTTTACAGGTTAACTTTTTGTCTTCTCACACACACACACACACACACACAATGTTATGTAAATGATAAAAATTGCACCGATATCTCGCGCATGTTGATTGAGATGGAAGAGAAAGAAAACTGCAAATTTTCTAATATTCGTACCTCTCTGTCTGACAGAGTAAGTATTTGATAAATTTTATTTTGACTTAGAGAAAACATATCGTAGCAGAGAATTCCAGGCCACCGCCAGCCGAGGGCAGTTCCAGCAAACAGACGATTTCATGAAACGATTGGACTTAGAAAGGCTTGCTGGTCCATACGCAAAATATCTACGGATAGCCATCTCGGCAGGTGTACAGTACACCGGCTATGGCGAAAATCGTTGGAACAAGGAAATATGGTACGGTTAAAAGGTGCTGGTACGGCCAGAATGACGTCAGCACGCGTGGAATGCCGACACATCCGTCGGATGTCGTTGGTGGCCCTACAGTCCACTTCTGTCGTCATTTTTCAGGGCATATTTGATTCTCCCATATCGAACAGATTATACGCATATTGGTTACAGTTGACCTACACTGGCGGCCGATAAGAAGACTGCCATTGACCCAATGGCACGGATAGCTTCGTTTGCAATTTTGTCGGGATAAAGCCACATTGATAGCGGGATGGTACAGATTAGTTTTCTCAGATAAATCTCGCTTCCTGTTTTAGCAATGACACTCACGAAGTAAGAGTTTACTGCCGTCTTAGTGACAGGTCCGATCAGACCGCATTTGTGGAACGTCACGCCTCACGACAACGCGGCATTATTCGCATTGAAGGCACTATGACGGCATAACGATACGCGGATAACGTGCTTGAGAAAAATGACATTTGGTATCCCCTGAAGAAAAGGTAGCGTTACTCTTTCTTCATGGGGTACCAAATGTCTTTTTCCAAAAGGATAACGCCCGACCTCACACAGCACGCATCAGGCAACATGTCCTAGATGAAACCTCAGTGCTTCCAAGAACACCAGTCTCTCCTCATCTCTCACCTATAGAACACGTCTGGGACATAATTGGACGTCGTTTTTGTGCGCTGCGACAGCCGTGTTCAGAAGATGAACTGTGGCTGATTGTTGACAGGACAGCCATCCCTCAGGACACCATTGAATCAGTACCAAGACATGTTGACATAGCGGTGGTCCCACAACATTATGAGTGGACGGCGATATCGCGCAGTCTATAGATGTATTCTGTCATAATAAAGACCATTTATTGTTCGTTACTGTTTATCTCTTTATGTAGATTTTAACAACCTTTTACCGCATTAATATTCTTGTTGTTGTAAATTCAGTTTCATATATTAAGATTATATTTGTAGAATATCCTGAATTTTTGAAATTTATCATTATAAGAACAAAATAAATAGAAAAATATTCAATATACATACAGGATTGAGAAATTAGTTAATAAAAGTGAATCATACAAAGTACTGAACAATAAATTATAAAGAGAAATATATATTTTAAAAAATATTTTATATTTATTTTTAAAAAAATTAGACACTTCAATTTTTAAATCCAAAAACAGAATCTCACTGCAATTCTAAATGTAAATAAAATTTCTCAAAATAAGTATGTATATGCCTGGTAAAATATTGAAACGATTTGTCTTATCTAAATATAAGAAGATGGAAATTTTGCCGGGAGAAAATTGATCTAAAGAGACAAGGGTCGCCTCTCCCGTTAAAATAGACGTCTAAAACCAGACGCCATCTATTGACCGTCGCCACAACTAACGGCCTCGGGTCGGGACAAATCCACTGCTTAGTTATATATAAGAACGTACATTTTGATGGCAATATCAAAATAAGGTCAGAATATTATCTTCTTCAAATTAAAGATATTTCGGCCAGTAAATCTTGATTTAATAAAAATATTTACTGGCCAAAGTATCTTCAATTTGAATACCTATGAATACCGGCCAGGCAGCCTTTATCTTTACAATGAATAGCATCTTGTATTTTTTGAAAAAGAAAGAATACATAAAATTAAGGTAAAGAGTTTCTTTTAACTTTGATTTCGAAAGCTTTGGATCAAATTTTCTGCTCTTCAAAGGGCATATACTTCTATGTACAATATCAAGATGAACTTTGTACAGAAATAAATGAAACGTATGTGTTATTGGTATGTGTTCTCGTGGGCGTACATCAGACTGTTTACAGCTAAAATATTAGATATTATAATTATCTTTTTCAATGATAAATGAACATTTCGGGCAAGTTAGAGTTTTTTATTTTCTCAACGTTTCGACAAAAATCTTTTGTCTTCGTCAGGAGAAATAAATAAAAATGGGGAATTTGGCAAGGCGTTAAAAATTGTTCTGAGGCCAGGTAACCTCTAACTTCAGTATAAATATCTTGTATAAACAACAGTTTTAAATCAAGATTATCTATTTATCAATATTAACTCTATTCCAAATTAAGATATTCCAATAAGACAACCTGAAGATACAAGAAATCCTGAGGAGCTTCCAAGACCAATTTCTACACTTGGTTCTGAGGGCGATAAAAAATTCATCTCCAATAACATTCTGATTTGACCTCACAGCATTTCCTCATCCATCAATCTGTTTGATATCTGAACGATTTTCTTTTTAACCGGAAAAGGCAATGACCTCTTTAATGTTTAAGATATTCTTGGTTATATAAGGTGAAAGCAGAAACTGATTCTATAATTTGTATAAACATAGTATAAATAAACGTTCTTCCTTGATTTATAATATTATAAAGTAAATAAAGCTTCCAGGGTTAAGTTTATTGTTCAAATTTTTACTTTCTAGCTTTCGGACTTGTCAGTCCTTCAACAGGAGTATCACGATAATAAATTGATGATATATACTATTTTTATATACAAATTTCTTTATTTCGACTTGGAGCACTATGTCCCCCCTAGGAACACTTGCACTTTAAAATAAGCAAAATTTTTAAAGAAAATAAAGAAATATATTTTAAATATGTACAGAACTAGTATGCAAGTTAATTAGAAGAAAAGATACAAAAATATATATATCAACACAATTGATATATGTACAAAGGGTTGGTATGCAAATTTAGTTAAATGAAATCAAATTGTGTAAAGTAGTGTACAAATTATTATTTACATGTTTTAAATATTAATGATATTGAAAGGGTGAGAAAATTATATTACATTCTTTGTGTGTTATAAGCAATTTTTGAAAATATACGTGCATGGTGGATGATACGTGGATACATGTGGAAGGTATATAGTACACCCATTGTGAATTCTAATAAGAATTTTTCTTTGATACTTCTATGATAAGAGGCATAATGTAAAATTGAGTCGTAAATTATTTTCCATCGACCTTTACTACTTGACTTCCAATATTTCTACAACCCTCTGTTGCCCTTTTCAAGATTTATCTTGATACTCACATGATCAGGAGATGCCTTTTCTTTTTCTTAATTTATTCACCTGATCTCAGTATAATATCACTTTCGTACTATTTTATTCACATTGTTTAACATTCTCATGTACCTCTGGATTTAATTAGCCGTTTCATGATTTTTCAGGATGCAAGAATGAGCAGTATGACCAGAATGACCACTTTGTGTCTCTTAATGATAAGAATGATAATATTTCTATTTTCTACAGGTAAACTCCGTATAATTGGTATAATTGTATAACGAATCTAAAGTTTTACGAAGGAGCCTCTTTTATTATACTTATGCAAGCTTTCGAACCTTTCGGTTCTTCCACAGGCGTGGCTAGTATGACTATACTAACAGGGTATAAGCGCGCTTGAGCCATTATATACAACATATAAATTTACATGCGGAGTGATATTTCAAATGTAATCCTGTTTTAGAAAATTCATAGATAAACACACGTTTGATCCCACTGCCCCGAGGACCTCCACGACTTATAGAGCAGTTTGCTATCTTCCATATTCCTCGTTCTCTGTTACCATTTCCAGAATCCTACGCCCATATGGTATCCAAGTATTTTAACAGCCCTTCCAATCTTGCTGCCCTCCTCAGGAATCCTATCACCAAAGCAGACACACCCAACAATCCCATCCACTCCACCGGAGCAGTATACGCGGTTTCTTGCCAGGATTGCCCAGCCTCCTATGTGGGGGGGGGGGACTGGCAGAACCGCGTATATCAGAATCACCGAACACAAACGAAACATAAACAATAAAGACCCGAAATCACTTATATACCAACATATTTCAAACACTGGCTATAACTTTAACTTAGATCATCCTAAAATCCTATATCAGCACATAAACAATAAGCAGCACAGATTAGTACTGGAATCCATCTTATCAACACAAACAAACAGCATCAATAGGAAAATAGATCTACCGGAAATATATCATATAATATCTCAATAGTTATCCCGTGATATGCTCGGGTGTGTGGTCGGGTTGGAGTGGACCCCCGCTTGGCTTTTCTGTGTTGAGATGTTTTAAATTATACTGGTTTTAAACTTTACGAAATTTTAAAGTGTCGCACTGCTTACATACAGTGAATATCATTATTTTACTTAACTTTTAACGTATTTAAAAGTTTTTGCCATAATTTTATCTAAATTTTAAAAATCTTTAAGTTCATTTAAATAGTTTTATTTTATAGTCATAATTCCTATTTCTATTTTAATTACATTTGAAATATCACTCCGAATGTAAATTTATATGTTGTATATAATGGCTCAAGCGCGCTTATACCCTGTTAGTAAAGTCATACTAGCCACGCCTGTGGAAGAACCGAAAGGTTCGAAAGCTTGCATAAGTATAATAAAAGAGGCTCCTTCGTAAAACTTTAGATTCGTTATACAAATATTTCTATTCCCTATTAAAGAAGAAACACAGGGGGGAGAAGTCCGACCACACCTCCCTGTGGTCCCCCCTGGACCTTTGGAATATTCGACAAAATTCTGGTTCGTTTCCAAGGTGACTAACGTGGCAACGGCACCCATTTTCCAATGAAGAGCAAGATAGTGGATATTGCTGCTGCTGTGATGGAGATGCATGGAGACATCTAAGACTCTTCTTTGGACACGACAACAACAACAACAACAATGGGAGTATAAGATAGTGGATATTGCTGCTGCTGTGATGGAGATGCATGGAGACATCTAAGACTCTTCTTTGGACACGACAACAACAACAACAACAATGGGAGTATAAGATAGTGGATATTGCTGCTGCTGTGATGGAGATGCATGGAGACATCTAAGACTCTTCTTTGGACACGACAACAACAACAACATCAATGGGAGTATAAGATAGTGGATATTGCTGCTGCTGTGATGGAGATGCACGGAGACATCTAAGACTCTTCTTTGGACACGACAACAACAACAACAATGGGAGTATAAGATAGTGGATATTGCTGCTGCTGTGATGGAGATGCATGGATACATCTAAGACTCTTCTTTGGACACGACAACAACAACAACAACAATGGGAGTATAAGATAGTGGATATTGCTGCTGCTGTGATGGAGATGCACGGAGACATCTAGGACTATTCTTTGGACACGACAACAACAACAACAATGGGAGTATAAGATAGTGGATATTGCTGCTGCTGTGATGGAGATGCATGGAGACATCTAAGACTCTTCTTTGGACACGACAACAACAACAACAATGGGAGTATAAGATAGTGGATATTGCGACTACTGTGATGGAGATGCATGGAGACATCTAAGACTCTTCTTTGGACACGACAACAACAACAACAATGGGAGTATAAGATAGTGGATATTGCGACTGCTGTGATGGAGATGCATGGAGACATCTAAGACTCTTCTTTGGACACGACAACAACAACAACAATGGGAGTATAAGATAGTGGATATTGCGACTGCTGTGATGGAGATGCATGGAGACATCTAAGACTCTTCTTTGGACACGACAACAACAACAACAATGGGAGTATAAGATAGTGGATATTGCGACTGCTGTGATGGAGATGCATGGAGACATCTAAGACTCTTCTTTGGACACGACAACAACAACAACATCAATGGGAGTATAAGATAGTGGATATTGCTGCTGCTGTGATGGAGATGCACGGAGACATCTAAGACTCTTCTTTGGACACGACAACAACAACAACAATGGGAGTATAAGATAGTGGATATTGCTGCTGCTGTGATGGAGATGCATGGATACATCTAAGACTCTTCTTTGGACACGACAACAACAACAACAACAATGGGAGTATAAGATAGTGGATATTGCTGCTGCTGTGATGGAGATGCACGGAGACATCTAGGACTATTCTTTGGACACGACAACAACAACAACAATGGGAGTATAAGATAGTGGATATTGCTGCTGCTGTGATGGAGATGCATGGAGACATCTAAGACTCTTCTTTGGACACGACAACAACAACAACAATGGGAGTATAAGATAGTGGATATTGCGACTACTGTGATGGAGATGCATGGAGACATCTAAGACTCTTCTTTGGACACGACAACAACAACAACAATGGGAGTATAAGATAGTGGATATTGCGACTGCTGTGATGGAGATGCATGGAGACATCTAAGACTCTTCTTTGGACACGACAACAACAACAACAATGGGAGTATAAGATAGTGGATATTGCGACTGCTGTGATGGAGATGCATGGAGACATCTAAGACTCTTCTTTGGACACGACAACAACAACAACAATGGGAGTATAAGATAGTGGATATTGCGACTGCTGTGATGGAGATGCATGGAGACATCTAAGACTCTTCTTTGGACACGACAACAACAACAACAATGGGAGTATAAGATAGTGGATATTGCGACTGCTGTGATGGAGATGCATGGAGACATCTAAGACTCTTCTTTGGACACGACAACAACAACAACAATGGGAGTATAAGATAGTGGATATTGCGACTGCTGTGATGGAGATGCATGGAGACATCTAAGACTCTTCTTTGGACACGTCAACAACAATGGGAGTATAAGATAGTGGATATTGCGACTGCTGTGATGGAGATGCATGGAGACATCTAAGACTCTTCTTTGGACACGACAACAACAATGGGAGTATAAGATAGTGGATATTGCGACTGCTGTGATGGAGATGCATGGATACATCTAAGACTCTTCTTTGGACACGACAACAACAACAACAACAATGGGAGTATAAGATAGTGGATATTGCTGCTGCTGTGATGGAGATGCACGGAGACATCTAGGACTATTCTTTGGACACGACAACAACAACAACAATGGGAGTATAAGATAGTGGATATTGCTGCTGCTGTGATGGAGATGCATGGAGACATCTAAGACTCTTCTTTGGACACGACAACAACAACAATGGGAGTATAAGATAGTGGATATTGCGACTACTGTGATGGAGATGCATGGAGACATCTAAGACTCTTCTTTGGACACGACAACAACAACAACAATGGGAGTATAAGATAGTGGATATTGCGACTGCTGTGATGGAGATGCATGGAGACATCTAAGACTCTTCTTTGGACACGACAACAACAACAACAATGGGAGTATAAGATAGTGGATATTGCGACTGCTGTGATGGAGATGCATGGAGACATCTAAGACTCTTCTTTGGACACGACAACAACAACAACAATGGGAGTATAAGATAGTGGATATTGCGACTGCTGTGATGGAGATGCATGGAGACATCTAAGACTCTTCTTTGGACACGACAACAACAACAACAATGGGAGTATAAGATAGTGGATATTGCGACTGCTGTGATGGAGATGCATGGAGACATCTAAGACTCTTCTTTGGACACGACAACAACAACAACAATGGGAGTATAAGATAGTGGATATTGCGACTGCTGTGATGGAGATGCATGGAGACATCTAAGACTCTTCTTTGGACACGTCAACAACAATGGGAGTATAAGATAGTGGATATTGCGACTGCTGTGATGGAGATGCATGGAGACATCTAAGACTCTTCTTTGGACACGACAACAACAATGGGAGTATAAGATAGTGGATATTGCGACTGCTGTGATGGAGATGCATGGAGACATCTAAGAATCTTCTTTGGACACGACAACAACAACAACAATGGGAGTATAAGATAGTGGATATTGCGACTGCTGTGATGGAGATGCATGGAGACATCTAAGACTCTTCTTTGGACACGACAACAACAACAACAATGGGAGTATAAGATAGTGGATATTGCGACTGCTGTGATGGAGATGCATGGAGACATCTAAGACTCTTCTTTGGACACGACAACAACAACAACAACAATGGGAGTATAAGATAGTGGATATTGCTGCTGCTGTGATGGAGATGCACGGAGACATCTAAGACTCTTCTTTGGACACGACAACAACAACAATGGGAGTATAAGATAGTGGATATTGCGACTGCTGTGATGGAGATGCATGGAGACATCTAAGACTCTTCTTTGGACACGACAACAACAACAACAATGGCAGTATAAGATAGTGGATATTGCTGCTGCTGTGATGGAGATGTATGGAGACATCTGAGACTCTTCTTTGGACACGACAACAACAACATCAATGGCAGTATAAGATAGTGGATAGTGCTGCTGCTGTGATGGAGATGCATAGAGATATCTGAGACTCTTCTTTGGACACGACAACAACAACAACAATGGCATTATAAGATAGTGGATATTGCTGCTGCTGTGATGGAGATGCATGGAGACATCTGAAACTCTTCTTTGGACACGACAACAACAACAACAATGGCAGTATAAGATAGTGGATATTGCTGCTGCTGTGATGGAGATGCATGGGACATCTGAGACTCTTCTTTGGACACGACAACAACAACAACAATGGCAGTATAAGATAGTGGATATTGCTGCTGCTGTGATGGAGATGCATGGAGACATCTAAGACTCTTCTTTGGACACGACAACAACAACAACAATGGCAGTATATGATAGTGGATATTGCTGCTGCTGTGATGGAGATACATGGAGACATCTGAAACTCTTCTTCGGACACGACAACAACAACAACAATGGCAGTATAAGATAGTGGATATTGCTGCTGCTGTGATGGAGATGCACGGAGACATCTGAGACTCTTCTTTGGACACGACAACAACAACAACAATGGCAGTATAAGATAGTGGATATTGCTGCTGCTGTGATGGAGATACATGGAGACATCTAAGACTCTTCTTTGGACACGACAACAACAACAACAATGGCAGTATAAGATAGTGGATATTGCTGCTGCTGTGATGGAGATGCATGGAGACATCTAAGACTCTTCTTTGGACACGACAACAACAACAACAATGGCAGTATAAGATAGTGGATATTGCTGCTGCTGTGATGGAGATGCATGGAGACATCTGAAACTCTTCTTTGGACACGACAACAACAATAACAACAATGGCAGTATAAGATAGTGGATATTGCTGCTGCTGTGATGGAGATGCATGGAGATATCTAAGACTCTTCTTTGGACACGACAACAACAACAACAATGGCAGTATAAGATAGTGGATATTGCTGCTGCTGTGATGGAGATGCACGGAGACATCTAGGACTCTTCTTTGGACACGACAACAACAACAACAATGGGAGTATAAGATAGTGGATATTGCTGCTGCTGTGATGGAGATACATGGAGACATCTAAGACTCTTCTTTGGACACGACAACAACAACAACAATGGCAGTATAAGATAGTGGATATTGCTGCTGCTGTGATGGAGATGCATGGAGATATCTAAGACTCTTCTTTGGACACGACAACAACAACAACAATGGCAGTATAAGATAGTGGATATTGCTGCTGCTGTGATGGAGATGCATGGAGACATCTAAGACTCTTCTTTGGACACGACAACAACAACAACAATGGCAGTATAAGATAGTGGATATTGCTGCTGCTGTGATGGAGATGCATGGAGATATCTAAGACTCTTCTTTGGACACGACAACAACAACAACAATGGCAGTATAAGATAGTGGATATTGCTGCTGCTGTGATGGAGATGCATGGATACATCTAAGACTCTTCTTTGGACACGACAACAACAACAACAACAATGGGAGTATAAGATAGTGGATATTGCTGCTGCTGTGATGGAGATGCACGGAGACATCTAGGACTATTCTTTGGACACGACAACAACAACAACAATGGGAGTATAAGATAGTGGATATTGCTGCTGCTGTGATGGAGATGCATGGAGACATCTAAGACTCTTCTTTGGACACGACAACAACAACAACAATGGGAGTATAAGATAGTGGATATTGCGACTACTGTGATGGAGATGCATGGAGACATCTAAGACTCTTCTTTGGACACGACAACAACAACAACAATGGGAGTATAAGATAGTGGATATTGCGACTGCTGTGATGGAGATGCATGGAGACATCTAAGACTCTTCTTTGGACACGACAACAACAACAACAATGGGAGTATAAGATAGTGGATATTGCGACTGCTGTGATGGAGATGCATGGAGACATCTAAGACTCTTCTTTGGACACGACAACAACAACAACAATGGGAGTATAAGATAGTGGATATTGCGACTGCTGTGATGGAGATGCATGGAGACATCTAAGACTCTTCTTTGGACACGACAACAACAACAACAATGGGAGTATAAGATAGTGGATATTGCGACTGCTGTGATGGAGATGCATGGAGACATCTAAGACTCTTCTTTGGACACGACAACAACAACAACAATGGGAGTATAAGATAGTGGATATTGCGACTGCTGTGATGGAGATGCATGGAGACATCTAAGACTCTTCTTTGGACACGTCAACAACAATGGGAGTATAAGATAGTGGATATTGCGACTGCTGTGATGGAGATGCATGGAGACATCTAAGACTCTTCTTTGGACACGACAACAACAATGGGAGTATAAGATAGTGGATATTGCGACTGCTGTGATGGAGATGCATGGATACATCTAAGACTCTTCTTTGGACACGACAACAACAACAACAACAATGGGAGTATAAGATAGTGGATATTGCTGCTGCTGTGATGGAGATGCACGGAGACATCTAGGACTATTCTTTGGACACGACAACAACAACAACAATGGGAGTATAAGATAGTGGATATTGCTGCTGCTGTGATGGAGATGCATGGAGACATCTAAGACTCTTCTTTGGACACGACAACAACAACAATGGGAGTATAAGATAGTGGATATTGCGACTACTGTGATGGAGATGCATGGAGACATCTAAGACTCTTCTTTGGACACGACAACAACAACAACAATGGGAGTATAAGATAGTGGATATTGCGACTGCTGTGATGGAGATGCATGGAGACATCTAAGACTCTTCTTTGGACACGACAACAACAACAACAATGGGAGTATAAGATAGTGGATATTGCGACTGCTGTGATGGAGATGCATGGAGACATCTAAGACTCTTCTTTGGACACGACAACAACAACAACAATGGGAGTATAAGATAGTGGATATTGCGACTGCTGTGATGGAGATGCATGGAGACATCTAAGACTCTTCTTTGGACACGACAACAACAACAACAATGGGAGTATAAGATAGTGGATATTGCGACTGCTGTGATGGAGATGCATGGAGACATCTAAGACTCTTCTTTGGACACGACAACAACAACAACAATGGGAGTATAAGATAGTGGATATTGCGACTGCTGTGATGGAGATGCATGGAGACATCTAAGACTCTTCTTTGGACACGTCAACAACAATGGGAGTATAAGATAGTGGATATTGCGACTGCTGTGATGGAGATGCATGGAGACATCTAAGACTCTTCTTTGGACACGACAACAACAATGGGAGTATAAGATAGTGGATATTGCGACTGCTGTGATGGAGATGCATGGAGACATCTAAGAATCTTCTTTGGACACGACAACAACAACAACAATGGGAGTATAAGATAGTGGATATTGCGACTGCTGTGATGGAGATGCATGGAGACATCTAAGACTCTTCTTTGGACACGACAACAACAACAACAATGGGAGTATAAGATAGTGGATATTGCGACTGCTGTGATGGAGATGCATGGAGACATCTAAGACTCTTCTTTGGACACGACAACAACAACAACAACAATGGGAGTATAAGATAGTGGATATTGCTGCTGCTGTGATGGAGATGCACGGAGACATCTAAGACTCTTCTTTGGACACGACAACAACAACAATGGGAGTATAAGATAGTGGATATTGCGACTGCTGTGATGGAGATGCATGGAGACATCTAAGACTCTTCTTTGGACACGACAACAACAACAACAATGGCAGTATAAGATAGTGGATATTGCTGCTGCTGTGATGGAGATGTATGGAGACATCTGAGACTCTTCTTTGGACACGACAACAACAACATCAATGGCAGTATAAGATAGTGGATAGTGCTGCTGCTGTGATGGAGATGCATAGAGATATCTGAGACTCTTCTTTGGACACGACAACAACAACAACAATGGCATTATAAGATAGTGGATATTGCTGCTGCTGTGATGGAGATGCATGGAGACATCTGAAACTCTTCTTTGGACACGACAACAACAACAACAATGGCAGTATAAGATAGTGGATATTGCTGCTGCTGTGATGGAGATGCATGGGACATCTGAGACTCTTCTTTGGACACGACAACAACAACAACAATGGCAGTATAAGATAGTGGATATTGCTGCTGCTGTGATGGAGATGCATGGAGACATCTAAGACTCTTCTTTGGACACGACAACAACAACAACAATGGCAGTATATGATAGTGGATATTGCTGCTGCTGTGATGGAGATACATGGAGACATCTGAAACTCTTCTTCGGACACGACAACAACAACAACAATGGCAGTATAAGATAGTGGATATTGCTGCTGCTGTGATGGAGATGCACGGAGACATCTGAGACTCTTCTTTGGACACGACAACAACAACAACAATGGCAGTATAAGATAGTGGATATTGCTGCTGCTGTGATGGAGATACATGGAGACATCTAAGACTCTTCTTTGGACACGACAACAACAACAACAATTGCAGTATAAGATAGTGGATATTGCTGCTGCTGTGATGGAGATGCATGGAGACATCTAAGACTCTTCTTTGGACACGACAACAACAACAACAATGGCAGTATAAGATAGTGGATATTGCTGCTGCTGTGATGGAGATGCATGGAGACATCTGAAACTCTTCTTTGGACACGACAACAACAATAACAACAATGGCAGTATAAGATAGTGGATATTGCTGCTGCTGTGATGGAGATGCATGGAGATATCTAAGACTCTTCTTTGGACACGACAACAACAACAACAATGGCAGTATAAGATAGTGGATATTGCTGCTGCTGTGATGGAGATGCACGGAGACATCTAGGACTCTTCTTTGGACACGACAACAACAACAACAATGGGAGTATAAGATAGTGGATATTGCTGCTGCTGTGATGGAGATACATGGAGACATCTAAGACTCTTCTTTGGACACGACAACAACAACAACAATGGCAGTATAAGATAGTGGATATTGCTGCTGCTGTGATGGAGATGCATGGAGATATCTAAGACTCTTCTTTGGACACGACAACAACAACAACAATGGCAGTATAAGATAGTGGATATTGCTGCTGCTGTGATGGAGATGCATGGAGACATCTAAGACTCTTCTTTGGACACGACAACAACAACAACAATGGCAGTATAAGATAGTGGATATTGCTGCTGCTGTGATGGAGATGCATGGAGACATCTAAGACTCTTCTTTGGACACGACAACAACAACAACAATGGCAGTATAAGATAGTGGATATTGCTGCTGCTGTGATGGAGATGCATGGAGACATCTAAGACTCTTCTTTGGACACGACAACAACAACAACAATGGCAGTATAAGATAGTGGATATTGCTGCTGCTGTGATGGAGATGCATGGAGACATCTAAGACTCTTCTTTGGACACGACAACAACAACAACAATGGCAGTATAAGATAGTGGATATTGCTGCTGCTGTGATGGAGATGCATGGAGACATCTAAGACTCTTCTTTGGACACGACAACAACAACAACAACAATGGGAGTATAAGATAGTGGATATTGCGACTGCTGTGATGGAGATGCACGGAGACATCTAAGACTCTTCTTTGGACACGACAACAACAACAACAATGGCAGTATAAGATAGTGGATATTGCTGCTGCTGTGATGGAGATGCATGGAGACATCTGAAACTCTTCTTTGGACACAACAACAACAGAAGAAACACAAGTTGGGGAGAAGAGAGTTTCTTTATAATCTTTCTAAACAAGACGACAATGGTGCAAGCTTCCGGACAAGACGCTCTTCTACCCAGAAACCCTATTCACAATGTACACGTAGAAAGGCATCTTGCCCTAAAGCTTGTACGGTCATTGTCTCAAATAAAAAATCCCTTATTCCCAACTTGTGTTTCTTCTTCAATGTATAACATTATTTTGATTTTTATCTGTACAAGGAAGTTACGATCTCCACACTAAAATTATTTTTGCTGCAAATATAATAGACATAATCTGTATAAGGTTCGTGATGTTTATTTTCAAAAAGGAAATACGTTTTACCATACAAAAAACCATCTAATATTATTGATGAATTCTTTCTTGTTTGGTTTAAGGATATGTGTGAATAATATTTACATATCACCTAATCTTACATTCAACATCTTGACATACCTCTATCAAGGAAGAAGACTATGAAGTGATTATGACTGTGTGAGGGGTAAAGTGAAAATATCTCGATCTGACCCAGAGATGGCATTCCAATCGTCAAAATATTACGTTTCCTCTCTTCACGCTCATATATGCGCATGATTCTCATGTAAGAACGGTCAGAATATGCTTTTTTTATAGTAGAATATGTAAATATATAAGAAATAGAAGGAAAAAATCACGAATGTTTGTTTTATATTTAAAAAAAAGCATTCATGCTTTAATGCTTCTGTGGGGGCCAAGAGATTTTTTTTCAGCCTGCTGGGATGACGGACCACGCCGTTAGGAAACATACAAGCGGGGCCATGAAATAGGAAATGACCACCGCGGCGCGGCAGATCGGCGGAAGCCAACAGAACCAGAATAGACATTCTAGGGTGTTTTCCTTATTGTCTTCCTCTAAAAATGTAGCTAATAAGTAATACCAATAAAACACTAACTTTGAAATACTTTCTGGGCCATCGCTGGACTAATAAATCGACACACCACACTTCCATCGTCTTAAATTTGATGTAAATATATATATTATACTGTCCTATAAGCTTATGTACATAGTCTTCTTGAAAACCATTTCTGAGATTCCATCCTTCAGTGCTGCGTATATAAGCAGAATCGTCCAATACAGTATTAGAGCTCTTAGAAGCGGTCTGGTGGATTAAATTGGCGAAATCGCTGGGAGGGTTCACCACTGATGAACCAAGCCCTCCCAATATATTTTTTCATCGCATTAAAGGCAGTAGAAGTTTGTATTATGTATAAAAGAAACATTTATGCTTTTAAATCCTTTCATTTTATATGTATAGATGGCGCGTTACTGTTTTGTGTTAAATTTAATGTAAATATATATTTGAATACTTATAAAGAAACAGAGAGAGATTGACACTGATTTATTACAATATCCATATAAGATTATATTTGGTTAATTACAGAATATAAATATGTATGAATAAGAATATATAATAA
Source organism: Cordylochernes scorpioides (assembly GCA_030710605.1). NCBI lineage: Eukaryota > Metazoa > Arthropoda > Arachnida > Pseudoscorpiones > Chernetidae > Cordylochernes > Cordylochernes scorpioides. Next base: position 76,609,564 of record CP092875.1, read on the forward strand.
TATATATATATCAATATATTTATTTTTCTGTTTATCATTACTCTTCAAAATTCATCCTTTCATACTTCATCCCTAAGGATAGAAATAGTTGTTATTTCTCCTTAAAATTAATTACGATTTTTCGTTCAAAAGAAACATTTGCGTTAAAACTTGTCAACCGTCGTTTCACAATTATAAGCCACATTATTTTGTATTATATAATATATTTATATATATATTATATAATCTAAAAACTCAAATATTTCTATATTAAAAAATATATATTTTTATTCATTGATATATCTACTTTTTGGTTATCATCGTTTTTAGAATGTCTTTCAGTTTTGTTGTAAATATGCGTAGTTAACATATCTATCTTTTTAAATCACTAATATAGGATTAACTTTATAAATTCTATATAATGTGAAAATAACTAATGCGTAATCTTTCCTCAAGTATTTGAAAATAAAAGCTACTTGATGGTAAATAATTATCTTTTTCTTATTACGACAGCACCTTCAACCCTTTATCTTATCGATCCTTTGTCTTATCAATCCTTTATCTAACAACAAACAAATTATTCATAACATATATATATATATATATATATATCTAGAGAGAGAGAGAGAGAGAGAGAGAGAGAGAAGAATATAAAAATATTGATATACCAAAAGATGATAAATGGTATTTAGAAATTCCTCAAATTCTTAGACACAAATTTTTTCAGTAATATTCAAACTCCATTTTTTATTTTCTATATTTCTCGTCCTTTTTTTTTTAAAGAAGGGTGGAGCGTTAACAGATGGTTTTCTCAAGATTTTTCTCAAAATTCCCTATTAAACACTTTATAGAAAAAGTTACATCAAAATTGGTAGGTTTTTACTCAAATTTTTCTTTAATTTCCAGGTAATGAGCTTGGAGAAAAGTTTTTAAAAATGTTATAAAAAGTTCATTAATGATGTTTTTTTATTATTTTTTAATAATATAAATTCTGACTGGAATGCAGTTTTATATTCCCATGTCTTTCATTTGGATAAAAAATGATATTAAAAAGTTTTTTTTTATTGATTGCTCGGATATTTTGATGCAAATCAAGATTTGTGTTGCTTATGTATGGACAGATGAAATATATATGTGTGTGTTTGGTCCTCCTACACTTCAACAATATTTGTCCAATCCTGTGCTGAAAATATGTAGATTTGGGACTTAGAAAAGTCCCTCTCGTAGTTTCGATTCTGGTATATATGCAAATAAGTCCAATAAGAAATCCCTAATATATATATATTGGTTACCTTCACTTTTAGAGAATATATCAACTATATAGCAAATCCATTTTAATATTTATAATGAATAAAGAGTTTCCTTTTTTAAACTTTCGATTTAAATATCTCTTCCTTAAATAACCAAAGTTGCATAATTTATACATATATACTGTATTCATATTATTTATATATGTAATAATTTGCCTAATTCCCAATAGGTATAATTTCTTTTCGCCATAATTAGTATGTTAAAATGTAAATACAAATTCGTCCATCAATAAATATGTACAAAATAAACGTGGGAGAATACTAAGACACGCCGCCGCGTGCGCGCGCTCACTAGTGTGGAGCAAATTCATTTCGAAGCCTATATGCACAATGGTTGCACCCATCCATTCGATCACGACAGAGAACACACACACACACATATATATATATATATGTTATATAAAGGAATTATTTAAAATGTTATATTACAATATTATTCTATTTAAAATTATATTTAAGAGATACAAATACTCTGCTAGATCGACCGCCAGAGGTCACACTTCCCCTATAAATACTCATTGTTGTTGTTTCCCGATGGCCGGCTCAAAACTTTTGTACATTATGTAAATAATCTTTTGTTTTTTCTTATTCTACTCGTCTTAAGCCAGACATTACTTTTATCAAATTGTTTTTTATATATATTCCATAAGTTCAATTTAGAAAAACATCTGATCAAAACCATTTTTATTATTATTCTTTCAAGATTTTAACCACGACTGCATTACCATAATCCTCAACATAATCAAAAACAACAGAAATATTGTCATTTTAATTTTTATAATATACTAGCGGATGTACCCGGCTTCGTCCGGGTTTTACCCGAATAAAGGTTTGTCTAACGAACATGTGTTAAAACAATTCTCTATAAACTTATAAAAAAAATAATTTATATATTTTGATAATTTGAAACTCGTAAATTTGAATCTCTCGATAAAGTGAACATTTTTCCCGGTCCCTTGAAAAATACTCGATAAGTTGAATAAAATCAATATTAATTGGTTCCCTCGGTAATTGGAAGTTAAAGGAATAGTATCTTGCTTTGGAATTGTATCATTATTCTTGTCTCAAATAAATTGCCGTGTCATCCTGAATTTTGTCTTTTCTAATTTTCTTCATTACAAAATCATCGTAATCATGATAATATTTAGAGCAGATTGTTGAATTATAACAGATAAATTAGAATATTTATCTTGATTATTTTTAGGCGAAAAGTCATTTCAAAAATTTTATTTGCTAGAAACCTTCCCAGTAATATACTAAATAACTTCCCAAAGTTTCATGGCGTTCCAATGAGTGGTTTGGTCAGGCATTAAGGACAGACACAAACACATACATTCATTTTTATATATATATAGATATATATATCGTAATTTAAACAATGTGAAATGTAAGTAATAAAATATGACGTCTTTTCTAGTCGTCTCAAAGTGACACCAGCTTGCCACGGGACACCCGGGGGATCCAGAGAGGGACAAAGAAGGGGCGTTGGTCCGGATGTTGACAGTTAGTTAGGTTACAGTGGATATTTTCGGAGAGGCCCGCTCAGTCTAGGAACAGGTTGCCATCTCACGGCGGCCCTCGTGGCCGCCGTTTTGGTTCCTCCCTGCCTCCGCGGCTTCATGCAGTACGCCGAGCTTTCCTCGGTTAATCCTCAACTTTCCCCTGGTCCTGGTGCCAATTGAGACGTACTGGGAGAGCGTATTTTGATCCCAAACTTTGTCCTCACTGTCCCGTGCGGACTTCCCACTCTGCACGCCTTGCCACTCAACCCCAACTGCTTCCAACTCACTTGTTGGCTTACCCGGGTTTACGACATATATATATATCTATATATTGTAGCAAAGTTTTATTATACGTACATATTATTATTTTTTAATATTTATATTATATATATGTAATATTGTTGCAATGTGCCTACGTATGGATGAACTGGCAGTCGTGTAGGTGAGGCGAGTGTTGATGATCTTCCCACACGCGGACAACAAGAAGCAGAGGCAGGGCTAGATGTTAGCACAAAGAGGGATCGGGGACAGCCCACGGGACAGAGGTAGAGGCCATGCCACCAACTTTGTTGTTTATCACAGAGACATGGAGGGAGAGTGTGTGTGAGAGAGAAAGGCTGAAGCGGACTGCCGAGCAACACCTCTAGAACATCTGCTGACCCCCTGTCAAAACTTGTCTTGTTTTCAGGGGTCGTCTATAAAGAGTCCCTGGGGGCCGGCCCCACATGGGCGTTGGCATTTTCCTCCCCTCTGTCCCCAGCTGACCGCTCTTTGGATTTTTATTTTGATGTAACCAATTTTAGTTTAAATACAAATATGGTTTACAGGTATTATTAATAAGGATATAGCATATATACAAAATATGGAGGTGGTAGCAAATAGAAACGATGTACATTTTAATGCAGTTTAAAATATACTATATTTATTTTTTTTTCTACTCTGGAAACTTGCCCTATTGCTTATCTTACAAATGTAGATTTTATTTTTGGCCTTAAATAAATGCTGTGAGTATGTCTTTCCCAATTTTCTACGATAGAATATATATCGAGGGCCATTAGCCCGAAACCTTCCTATTTTGTCAAAGCTGGTGTTGTTTTTTCACCTACCCGAGGCCGTTAGTTTAAGGCGACGGTCAATAAATGCCATCTAGTTTTGACGTCTGTTTTGACCTGTGAGATAACCTTTATTTTTATAAATAAATTTGTGGTGTTTTTAGGTTGATTTAAAAGTAGAAATATATTTTTGGCTTTATTTATTTAAATGGCTTTTATTATATTACACCGTATTAGATGCAAGCTTAAGAATTACAAGTTAACAATCGAATTATATGATGATAAATTATATGTTATGATATATAGAATATATCGCAGAATCTGTTGATTTAATACTATTATTATATTAATATATTATATACAATATTATATTATATAATTAAAATATAAATATACGACAAAATTTAATATATTTTTATATATTACATAAAATGCTTTTATATCCACTATCAGATATTTACATATGGAATTGGCTTGATTAAAATGATATAACTAATTTGTCTAATATAAGTTAATTATTTCAACGTAAAATATCTCTCAGTAAATATTTTTATTAAAGATAATCCAATATACCTCAATGATTGTAGAAAAATTCTCCAAGGACCAAAATATTATTTAATAAACTAATAGAGATCAAGTAATAAATCAAGAAAAGAATGTCAATGTAACAACTAAATTCTTTATTTAATATATAAATTATTGGTACACAGTGTTTTTAAATTATTGTTGTAAAGTGAAAGTATGTGTGTGTTGTATTTTTTTTAGCTTTTTTGTGACTTAGTTGTAGCTTTTTAGATTATACTGTTAATGTTTGGTTGTCTCAATAACAGGTAATAAACATGTTTTATTAATAATCCTTTTTGCATAATTGATTATAAAACAACACTTGAAGTTACACCGCATGAGTTTCTTTTCAATTAAAAATCAAAATTATTTTTCAAGGTGAAATATTGACTATTTCTAACCTTTTTGGATGAGGTATGAAAGGGTGAATTATAAAGAGTAATGAGGAACGGAAAAATAAAATTGTCCAGGGATGGGAATACGTTCAGGGTAGCCTAGTGGACATGGCATCTGCCCGGTAAGCGGAACATTGTGGGTTCGATTCCCATCCCTGGACACTTTTATTTTTCCGTTCCTTATTACTCTTCATAATTAACCCTTTCATACCTCATCCAAAAAGGTTAGAAATATTCAATATTTCACCTTGAAATAAAATTTTGATTTTTAATTGAAAAGAAACTCATGCGGTGTAACTTCAAGTGTTGTTTTACAATCACAGGCCGCAGTGTATTATATAATTGATTATATCAGATGGTGGTGGTGTCTTTTCCATTCTATGGAAAGAGGAAGGGTGCCATTGCCCCGTTAGTCAGCCACATTTCAGAGTTCCCTGTTCACGGTTACCGTAGCTGCTCGGGGCTCACGACACCGTACTACAGGACAGTCCCTTACTTGTGCTGCTTCTCCCGCCCGCCACGTAGAGGAGGGGTTGGACTTCTGGACAGAAATGTGTCAGATATCCCCCATATAAAACTATAGATGGAAATTTTGCCGGGAGGATATTGATCAAAAGAGACAAGGGTCGCCTCTCCCGTCAAAATAGACGTCAAAATCTATACGCCACCGTGGTCTCTAGGTGGACGCTTTTTAGTTTGCCAAAACTGGTGTTGTGGCTTTGGTTTGCGGCGACGATCAATAAATTGCGTCTTGTTTTTGACGTCTATTTTGACGGGAGAGGCGACCCTTGTCACATATAAGACTATTTTCATGTAATATTACCTCTCTGTATCTTTCATATATTTACTTAATTCATTTTGTCTAACTGACGCTTCTAAGCTTTAATAGAAGCTGAACAAATCTGGGAATGTAATATTTGAATATCAATATTAAATAAATCATAATAGAAAAAAGGCATCATCTTATCGTACAACTGAAAGTTACTGATGGCTTGCGCCATCTATCGGAATAAACTTACATTTTGATATTTATTCCGATAGATGGCGCAAGCCCACAGCAAATTTCAGTTGCACGATAAGGAGATGCCTTTTTATTTCTTAATTTATGCACCTTATCGAGTACACACCCAATATCCCAAATAGTATTTTTTTAAATCATAATGGGTTTATTGCTTTTAAAATCGGGGGGAAGGGGGGGGGGGGGGAGAAGTCCGACCACATCAGTCCCCCTTGGACCCTTGGAATATTTGACCAAATTCTGGTCCAAGGTGACTAACGTGGCAACGGCATCCATTTTCCAAGATAGTGGACATTGCGACTGCTGTGATAGAGATGCATGAAGCATCTGAGGCTCTTCATTCGACACGAAAACAACAACATTGATCACAAGTCCCAAGATAAAGGACATTGCGACTGCTGTGATAGAGATGTATGGAGACATCTGAGTCTCTTCATTGGACATGACAACAACAACATTGCTCACAAGTCCCAAGATAGAGGAAATTGCGACTGCTGTGATAGAGATGCATGGAGACATCTGAGTCTCTTCATTGGACATGACAACAACAACATTGATCACAAGTCTAAAGATGGAGGAAATTGCGACTGCTGTGATAGAGATGCATGGAGACATCTGAGTCTCTTCATTGGACACGACAACAACAACATTGATAACAAGAATCAAGATAGAGAACATTGTGACTGCTGTGATAGAGATGCATGAATACATCTGAGTCTCTTCATTGGACACGACAACAACAACATTGATCACAAGTCCAAAGATAGAGAAAATTGCAACTGCTGTGATAGAGATGCATGGAGACATCTGAGTCTCTTCATTGGACACGACAACAACAACATTGATAACAAGAATCAAGATAGAGAACACTGTGACTGCTGTGATAGAGATGCATGGGGACATCTGAGACTCTTCATTGGACACGACAACAACAACATTGATCACAAGTCCCAAGATAGTGGACATTGCGACTGCTGTGATAGAGATACATGGGGACATCTGAGGTTCTTCATTGGACACGACAACAACAACATTGATCACAAGTCCCAAGATAGAGGACATTGCGACTGCTGTGATAGAGATGCATGGAGACATCCGAGGTTCTTCATTGGACACGACAACAACATTGATCACAAGTCCCAAGATAGTGGACATTGCGACTGCTATGATAGAGATACATGGGGACATCTGAGGTTCTTCATTGGACACGACAACAACATTGATCACAAGTCCCAAGATAGAGGACATTGCAACTGCTGTGATAGAGATGCATGAATACATCTGAGTCTCTTCATTGGAAACGACAACAACAATATGCGTAATGGATAACATTCGTTTTTATGAATGCATTTAAAAGAAGAAGTTTATTGTTATTCTTATTTTTAAAGTCGCAGATTAGATAGATGTGAAGCAACAAATTTAGCTATGCAAAATTAACTTGTATATCATGTTTTCAGGCTATGGCCATGATTAGTACAGGGAACATATTCGATTAGCAATATTTATGTTTGGAATGTTTAACTGCTGATTTGGTGTGTTATATCAAATTTAGGGTAAATACATTGATATTTTGAGGAAGGATGTAATACATATGTGCAAAATATATTTTAGCTTTATCCGAATTTTTTAAGGAATGATGAAGAAGTAGCATAAATCGTCGTTTATCGATAGACACGATCCAGAATCGAATCCTGCAATTGGATTTTTTTCTGAATATTGATTCAACGGCCCTTGTATCTTTCAAAAGGCATCCAAACCAGTGAGTGCAACTAACTAAACAGAAATCTGGTACCGACCTGGGATCAAATCCTGCATTTGGAACTTTTTTTCTGAATAATGCTTCAATGGCTCCTGAATCTTTCAAAATGTCAATCTCACTAGTAAGTGAAAGTAACTGAACAGGAATTTTGTAACGACCTGGTATTGAATCCTGTATTTGGGACTTTTTTCTGAATATTGTTTCAATGGTTCATGATTATTTTAAAAGTCCAACTCCACCAGTGAATTAAATTAGCCATACAGGAATCTGGCACATTTGTAACTGTAAAATTCGAACTACTTTCAATATGTGTAGACATGTAGTGTACTTACAATAAAAACAATCGCTAACTGTGGTTGTATATTATATATGTTTATATGAAAAAACAATAGAAAAAAAGTAGGTCAGGTATTGATATTAAAAATAAAAATGGCATATCCTGACCAGGAGCACATGTGCTTTTCAGAAGGCAGAGCGCCATCTGGTCGAACAGAAATAAACTAAACCTTGATTTAGCCTGTTCCCTGATATTTGGCCAACCCAATTTCTTGATAAATCAAGAAAAAGCTCCACGCTGACGAGCGTCAACAGCGCGAAACGCGTTCGTGGATGACTTTTCTTGATTTATCAAGAAATTGGGATGGCCAAATATCAGGGAACATGCTAAATCAATGTTTAGTTGATTTCTGTTCCACCAGAAAAGCCTTATGAAAAGCACATGTGCTCCTGGTCAGGATATCCCTTTTTATTTTCAATATATATATATGAAAAAGACAAATTTTGGATTTTAAAATTAGTTATTTCATTAATGATATCTGAATATTTCAAAATTTAATTACAAGTAAACAAATTGAAATTCATTTATGTTCCATCACGTTCATTTTTATATGAAACTTTATTTTTGGATTCATTTATATTTATAAAGAGACAAGGGTCGCCTCTCCCGTCAAAATTGACGTCTAAAACCTGACGCCATCTATTGACCGTCGCCGCAACTAGCGGCCTCAGGTCGGTGACAAAGCCACAACACTAGCTTTGGCAAACTGAAAAGCGTCCACCTAGAGACCATGGTTTCGGGCTAATGGCCCTCGTCAGTCTAGGGAGGACTTTATTCCATGAGATTCACACGGGATCTAATGGAATCTTGACAATCTACCAAAGAGGTGTTTAGCTGGCAAAGTGGCTGGGCCATATCTATGGCTAACATATAGATGGAATAGATGGCGTCTGGTTTTAGACGTCTATTTTGACGAGAGAGGCTACCCTTGTCTCTTTATAAAAATTTCCTACCGGCAAAATTTCCATCTATATTTATATATCTTTCAACTCTATCTTTGTTTTGTTTTTTTTCACACACATAGTCACGTGAATATATTTCATCAGTAATTTAGCACAAATTTGAAAAGAAAAACATTTCTTCGTTTATTTAGAGTAATCATAAATATAGTCACAATATTTATTCTCAATGATAATATAATATTCATATTAAAATGTCTTCTATTTAAATGAGAACATTAAACATCCAGGGTAAAGTTTCTTTTAATTAAATAATAATAATAATAATACATTATAATACACTTCCCATCTCTGGATACTTTTATTTTTCCGTTCATCATTACCCTTAATAATTCACCCTTTCATACCTCATCCAAAAAGGTTAGAAATAGTCAATATTTCACCTTGAAATAAAATTTAGATTTTTTCATTGAAAAGAAACTCATGCGGTGTAACTTCAAGTGGCGTTTTTCAATAATAATAATAAAAATTTAAAATATTTTCCCTGGATGTTTAATGTTCTCATTCAAGGAATTATTTTATCGAATAATGTCTTATATATATAGTATGCCAGACGAATGAAGCACTATTATTATAGATGGGCAAATGGTATTGTAATCGAATATTTAATATCGGCTGAGAGTTATTTATTTTTGCTGTGTCGTATTTCCCTTGGCGTCTATCTGTTCTATCCTATATATATACTATTGTTTTTTTTGGATCCTAATAATTTGTCTTTATGTCATTTGTCGTTTCTCATTTTATAATCTTCAATATTTATAACTAGCCGAATGACCCGGGCAACGCCCGGGGTTTACCCGATTAAATGCTTTTATTAAAATACTATTCGTTACAATTATAAATTGGCGCCGTGGATGTCATTCTTGTATAATATATAAATGAGTTTTAAATATTGTAAAAAAAAAATGCATCGGCCGGGAATCGAACCCGGGGCGCCCGCCACTATAATATATAAATGAGTTTTAAAAATTGTAAAAAAAAATGCATCGGCCGGGAATCAAACCGCGTGGCAGGCGAGCATTCTACGACTGAACCAAAAGCAAACGGTGACAGAAGTGTCTCGCGCATTGGCGGCGCCATCGTAGCGAACCAATAGGAGAGCGCCATTCCAAAAAAAAAAAAAAGCAAACCGTGACAGAGATGAAGAATGACGCTTGTAACTGTATATAGAATAAGGAAATTAACTATCCTTTAGCAGTTTTGTACGATTCCTTAACTCCAGTTTGTACCCAGGGGGGTCAGTGGAAGGATGGTCTAAGCCGTTGGTTTTCCACCGCTACGACCTGGGATCGAATGCCTCATTGGGCACTTTTTATCTGATTTTAAAAAATGCTCCAATGGGGCTCCTGATTCTTGCTAAAGTCCAATCCCACCAGCGATTGTTAGTAACCAAATGGGGCTTTGGCACATTTGTAAGTGAAAAATCGAACTGCTTTTCACATGTGTAGACATGTGGTGCACTTACAGTAAAAGCAGTCGCCTACTTCTACCCATCATGTTTATCATGGCCTGTACCACTTGTACTAGGGATAAGCAAAAAAAAAAAACTTTGTACCCATAGGATGCCATAAATTGGTACCAAACCTGTAATGATGAAGCCCGAAGTCCGGAATTCTGATATAATGGTCAGATTATTTATCCGAAATTTTCTGAAGTTTTTATCTTGTGACAAATTTATCGTACTAATCTTAGAACGATTATCTTAGAGAATATTAAGATAATCTGCCTATTATAAGTTATTTTAGTATGCATGGTACACATGATAATGAAGATATAATAATTATAATGGGTTAATATTCCTAGTACATATGATGATTTTGATGGTATGGTAATATATGGCGATGATGTATGATAATATATGGCGACTACTTTTCCTGCAAGTACTACCCATGTTTATACACGTAGAAAACAGCTTGGCATTTGCACTTACAAATATTCCAGAGCCCTGTTTGATTAATTGCAGTCACTGATGGGGTTAGTCCTTTGTAAGAATTATAGGTCATTAAAGCAATTTTTTCTTCATAAAGAAAGTTATTTTATATTACAATATAAATTCCCATCCCTGGATACTTTCATTTTTTCGGTCATCATTACTCTTCAAAATTCATCCTTTCATACTTCATCCCTAAGGATAGGAATAGTCGTTATTTCTCCTTAAATAATGAAAATTACGATTTTTCATTCTGTAAAAAGATATATTTGCGGTCAAACTTGTTGAACGTCATTAAAAAAAAAAGTAACCAATGCAGGATTCGATCCCGTGTCGTAGCTATCAAAATTTGACGGTATGTATCATGCTTCCACCAAATCCACCAATATGAATTTTAAAAGGGATAAATTACATTTTGTATAATATAGTTAAACCTGTCTATAGCGCCCCCTCTTGGGACTCACCAAAATAGGGTACTATAGACAAGCGTGCTATAGACAGGTCACTTTTAATGTAAAATCGAATCGTACTACGTATTTAAAATCGGGCGCTATAGAGAGGGAGGCGCTATTTAGAGGGGGCGCTATAGACAAGTTTAAATATATATAGAAATTGTTGAATAAAATTGTTATTGAGAGAGAAATTTATATCAATAAGGTTTTTCTGCCATTGCAAAATATTGCCACGTGGAAAATTAGGGAAGACAAACTTCAGGATGAGACAGCAATTTATTTCAGGCAAGAACAAACTATGAAGGATAAACAAAAGATAAGGAATGAGGGAAATTTACAGAGTAGTAAAATGATACTCTGTTAATACTAGTGTAAAATAATAAATGTTGCTAAAATAATAAATACTTCGCTACACAAAATCAAATCGGAGAATATACTCATTAAAATTAACCTTAAATTTAACTAATTGAAAATTTTTGAATAAGTATCTAATTTAGTTACATATGTATAATATACACTTCTATAAAAAGAAAAAAAAAACAATTATATTACACCTCTAACTACATTAAGACAAATGATTTTTATTGATTTTATATATTCTCATAGAAGCCTCTATATAAATATATATATTTTTTTTCTCTTATAAATAAATATTAGATGTATTTGCGATACATATTCAAAATTTCGTTTTAAAATCCTATGCAAAAATATTGAACATTTAAACATTTTTTCTTATATAAAAAAATGTTAATGGAATGCCAACTTTTTATAATTCTTGTTGTAATAAAATACTCCATTTGAACTAAACTAATTAGGGTATCACGTGGCAACTATGTATATGTAATTTCTTGGAGAGGGACTGCTTTATCAAGCTCCCTAGTCTCATCTATATTGGGGGCCATTTAGTGATCCTTAGGGGCCTGAAATACCCCTAGTAGACCTTAGGGAATCTTATGATCCTGTCATTTCGGATCTGTATTTAAATCCGCTTCTTTTTTCCCTTTCTTCAAACCAGGATTCCGTTAATCTATATACTCTACTTTTTCCAAAGACAATTTCACGAAATTGAGTTCTGGTTTTACCGATTTCTTGAAAATTAGGTAGATTTAAGGTTTAATTGTGTTGGAAAAGATGCTCTTTTCTTCCATTTAGGATAATAGAATTTTGTTTTGTTTTTATTAGATTATGTTGAAAGGAATTCCTCTCAAAGGATTTTTGTTGATATTATTTTATGATTAGAAATATAAACTTGATATATCTGTATATTTTTAGTTTTATAAAATTTGTTTTTGTTTATTTTTTAGCTTTTATATATATAAGCATTATATAATTTATGTGTGAAATATATATTTGGTATTTTTCACGTTTATTAGAAAAGGATTTATTTTGAAATTTTTTCCAATATGATATATATGCAATTTATTATTTATTTATTACCAGTTACAACCAAGACACGCTATATCCGATCTGAATAATTGCGCGTGAAACTATTTACAATAATTCATATTGTAGTAGAGTAGGTAACAGAATTATCATAATGAAAATAAACAATTAGGAAAAATAGCATTGAATAAACATATCCATTAAAAGAAATAAGCACCAACATAAGCAGATAGAAGAAATATGCAAATATGCAAATATGATTATTATTTTGTTTTTTAATAAATTATAATTTCGATAGCTGTATATTACAGATTTCTGTTAATTTATAAACAAAGAAATATATATGTTATAGGCTGTTTGCTAATTATTCGATTTATATTGGTGGAAATTTTTTAATTCCTTTCAAATAAAAAAAAAGCATTATTGATAAAGATTGTATATTTATATGACAGGTATTCTTTATTTTTATTGTTGATCACATCTTTAAAGTATGTATATATTATATAAATAGAAAAAAATATATATTTTCTGCTTGTATTTAGATCATGTTGAGGATTATGGTATTGTGATGCAGTCGTGGTTAAAAATCTTGAAAGAATAATAATAAATATGGTTTTGATCAGATATTTCTTTATTTGAGCTCAGGAATATATATGAATAATATAATTTGATTAAAGGACTGCCTGGCTTAAGGCGAATAGAATAAGGAAAACAAAATATTATTTACATAATGTACAAAAGTTTTGAGCCGGCCATTGGGATAAAACAACAACGAGTTTTTATAGGGGAAGCGTGACCTCTGGCGGTCGATTTAGCAGAGTATTTGAATCTATGAAATTATAATTTTTTAAAATGAAATAATATTTTTATATAACATATATATAGAGAGATTTTAGTAATTATAATATTTATTTACAAAATTACTAACTTTTAAACTAAATATAGCAGACACGTTCTATAGATAAATACTTATATAAAAATGAGTTGTAAATATATGTTTGAAATTTTTACACATATAAATTTATAAAAATAAAAATAAATGAATAAAAATAAAAATTAAATTTACAAATATATGTTTAAATTCTTCGATTAAATCAACTTCCATCATTGCTTAACATACTGTAAATAACTACCTTGTGGTTTCTTCTATCTGCTTATGTTGTTGCTTATTTGTTTAATGTATATGTTTATTTAACGCTCTTTTTCTTAATTGTTTATTTTCCTTTTGATAATTCTGTTACTTACTTTACAAAAATTATTATAAATCGTTTCACGCGCAATTTTCCAGATCGGATATAGCGTGTCTTGTTTGCAACTGATAAATAAATAAAATAAAATATATATATTTGAACATGGCCAAACATTATGAAGTTTTAACATGATCATGTTTTAAATAAACAGAGTACATTTTTGGGTGATTGTTATTTCATTGGTTGTTGTATCACAAGCTCTCGAAAACACTACTTTTCTATTGGCTAAATAGAAAATGCCTTTTCTCTATCACCAATTGAAGAACAGTATTCTTCAAGCCCTTGATATCTATTCCCCAATAAAATGCACATTTCACACAACTTCCTTTTTCAAGAAATTAGGTGAATATATTATTTGTATATAATAATGGTTTTTGTAAATATTGGAAAATTAAATATTTCGATCTAATTAGATAGAAATTCATGTAGATTTCTATGAAAATTGTATTTTTCTCCTATTATTATTATTTATGTAAGTAACCCAGGTTCCTGGAGCGTACAGAAGTCGCCAACTACCCTGGATGTCCTTCTGACCTAAGTCTTCTTGGATTTACCGTATATACAATGCCAGTGGAAGTCCAATTAATGAGGTGTCGCCAGGCAGATTTCTTTCTTGGGAGATTTTCTAGGGATGCTGGACATATGTTGGTGATACCTAGGAGAGTGGCTGTCTGGAATCTTTGGTATTGGAAGGTTGGGCAAGTGAAGAGGAAGTGGTCTACGGTTTGGTCTTCCTATATGTGTTCTTTTGTTATCGTTGTAGAAAAAATTGTTATCGATGTGTTTTAAATTTTCTATTTTTATATATATAATTCTGCTTTGTCGAATTCTCAATGGAGTAAAAGGTTGTATTGAAGATTACTATGGTAACTAAAATGATGATGTCTTTAATAAATAAATTGAAATATTTATCATTAGTATTATTTACGAATATAACGTTTGTGCTACTGTTTTCAACACAGTGGAAAATATTGGGAAGGTCTGAATCATTAGTAGTGAACACTCCAAGCAGTTTTGCCTGTTTAATCATACAGCTATGTGAGATTATAAGAATATAATACTGTTTTGAGCTCGAGAGAGAGATTCTGATTGTATACACAGCACTTCGAACTAATTCTTGGGGTTTACCAAAATTAACTTCTTGAACATAGACAATTGACAATTAAAATAATTTTATTGAAATATTTTCAATACATACAAAGTGCACAGTCTGCACTATTAAAAATATATATAATATGGATTATATACACTATGTACAATGAATATGGCGCCTCTGCCTGCGCTGCAGAGTTTGGTGGAAAATCGCCAGTGGGTCTCCAGCGACACCACGCATTTCGCGATCTACGAAGAATTCTTGAACATAGATGTTGGGCTATTGGAATATGTTAGTAAATTATATCAAATTTGGTTCATTTAAATTTCAAAATCAAAATAAGGTCACTTGTTCTAAAATAACGATAACAGATTGTCGTTATTTTACCGTATATTGATGAAATTATTGTTTTAAGGCATGTTTCGTTGATAAGTGGTCACTGTGAGTCATTGATTGCTAATTGAAATATCATTTTAAGAAAGCGAATATTGAAAAATATAAAAAATAAAATCTAAAATATAGATACAAAACTAATAATATTGATATAATACGCACTAAAGCACTCGTATATGCATAATATATTGAAAAATATGCACTATAAATGTAATAAAAACACGTTTTTCAACCTTCACCAATTCCAAAATGGCGTCAGAATCAGTAGCAGCCGAACTGCTAGAGTTATAAATAGCTTAATTAACCAACTTTGTTCAGACGAATACCATCGGCGTTTAAATTATTTTTCTCGTCTGCAAAAAAAAAATCAATTTAAGCGCCATGTCTAATGAACAGGCGGTTGCCTGTTGGAAGAATCTTTGGAACTAACCCTACTATTTAGGGTTAACAGGGAAGTTGGTTAATAACTTTTTTTATAGTTAAAAACGAAGGTTAAATGGAAAAAATATTGCATTTGAGGGTAAATTAAAAAGATCAATTTCAATTTTCTTCTGCCCCTTTAAATGGACGATTGATAGATTTGTCGGTAAAATTGGCGTTTGGAAATATTTTCAATGTGGTTGAAAATCCTTTTAATTTAGGAATTCTTAAATGTTTTGCTATCTCTCTGTGAAAATAAATAAAAATATACTCTGTAAATTCCAAGAAATAATGGAAAAAACATTTTTATTTTTTCAGAAAAGAAGTGTTTAAAAGTTAAACAATGTTTTTAAATGATTTTAAGAATCATCAAAACATCTCATTTGACCACAATAATTAAATAAACAAAATTAATGAGCTTTGACTCGAGATTTATAAATATTTCAAGAAAAAAAGATATCAATTGAAAAATATAATATTTATATATTTTTCAAAAATCATATTTTCGAATTTGGAAATTAATGCTTAATATATTGGGTATTTCCTTTTTTAAAAAGGAAAACATCTATAAATGAATAATTTTAAAAATTTCTAATGGAGTCTTTAAATCCATAATGTATACATAGCCCATATAGCATGAAAGGTCTTATACAATGTGTGTCCAAAATTATGAGCGGTATGGCTAATAAAAAAGTGTATGTATTTTTATAAATACTTGCATTTGCATATATACATATTACATATTTAACTAAATTTGCATACCCAACCCTTTGTATATATTTCAATTCTGGTGATTTTTTTTTCACTTTTCATCTAACTTGCATACTAATTCTTGTACATATTTCGGATATCTTTATTTTCTTTCAGTGTTTTGTTTATCTTTAAAGTGCAAGTGTCTCTAGGGGGACATAGCGCTCTAAGTCTAAATAAAATATATACATAGTTTCTGTCATTTCTAATATGATTTGAAATATTAATTTTCTTTTGGGATGATCTTCAGTATCTTTTTTGATTCTTTATGATGTCTTCTATACTCCTCAAACTACTTCTTTTTGTCACCACTTTGAATTCTGAAGGAAACTCTGCTATCATATTTTGCTAAATCTGAAGAATGAATCGTTTGCATTTCTAACAAATCAGAAATATCCAATCAGGTACGCGTTTCAAACCGTTGACCCTCATAGCTGTGGTGCCAGATTGTACTTCAACAAACAACTAAGATTGTCATAGAATATTCTTAATTAATCACTAAAATATATTAGAAAAATATACCAAAATACATATAAAAATGAGTTCAGAATATATTCCCTCTATATTGTATATATAATTAACTATATTGTATATATAACCTCTGTGATAGAATAAAAAAAAACGGACATATAAATTATAAGTAAAAAAACAATATATCAAATAGTTATATATATATATATATATTAATATTATTATTATTATATATAAAGTTGAAAATTATCAAAAATAAAAAACCCATATCCTGACCAGGAGCACATGTGCTTTACAGAAGGCAGAGCGCCATCTGGTGGAACAGAAATCAACTAATCATTGATTTAGCCTGTTCCCTGATATTTGACTCAATTTCTTGATAAATCAAGAAAAGCCATCCACGAACGCGTTTTGCGCTGTTGGCGCTCGTCAGCGTGGAGTAGTCTGTACCACTGCGACCAAAAAGATATTTTGGTCCCAGAGGCTTCTAGAAAAACCAAGAAATGGGTATTTAAGGCCAAACTTGCGTAAATACGCTTAAAACATGAAAAAATGAAAGAAAAAATAAAAGAAAAAGGTCAGGTGTTGAAATATATATATTTATATATATATATTAATCATATAATTATATTTTTAATTAAAAAGGCATATATAAAGGTTGGCGTTCAGCCAACTGAAATATTGGTCAAATAAATGATATTTTGATCCAATATATGCCTTTTTAATTAAAGATTTAATTATGGATTGCTCTATTTTCAAAATATAATTATAGGTATTTTCGATACATTGAGGCATTTTATTTATGTATTATTTATGTTATAAAAAAACCTCAAAAGATTGTTTAAAAAAATGATTTCTAGTTAATAGAATAATATGATATTGTGGTACAGACATTACCTTATTGGTTAATTAAGGATTCCTGTAAGCTAATCAATCCGATTGCAGAAGATTTTTTGTGGCTCACTGTTTTGCGGGTATGTATGGATTTTCCATTATATGCCGTTGGAATTTATTGACTGTTGCATGCTTTCTTTCATATGTGTAGTACATTTAACCCCAAATATTTAGCATACGAATTCATTCAAACACTTTAATTAAATACGATTGTAGGCTTAAAGAATATATTAAAATAAATATTATGTAAACTTATTTAATTTACTCTTTTTATATTCATTTATTCCTTGAATTTCTACATAATGAGGTATAAATAAAATACGATTTATTTATATCTTTTGGTTATCTAAATTTTATGTTTTAATTAGAATTTTAACAATATTTTTTTGTTGTTGTTTAGGATTATTTTACGTTAAAATAAAAATAATAAATTTATATAATTTTTTAAATAAAGAATTATCAAATTAATATTTAGCGCTATAATTGTGGTTTTAAAATATTAATAATATATTTTCATTGTGAAAATATTTCTAAAAAGATAATATATGGAGTTTATATTTTATTTTTATGAAAAAAACATTTTCTTTTATAGCAAAATGAAATCAATAATTTTTCGATATTTTGGAAGAGGCAAAAAGAGAAGTTTTTTTTCTTAAAAAAATAAATAAAAAGCCAAAAGATAACTTTTTTCAACTTGATGCTCCACGATGCATTGTAATCGCAAATTTTTTGCCAAAAGAAAATTCAGTAATGGAAGAAAAATGGTGGTTAATTTGAAAAGTAGAAGAGAAAGAAGCAATTTAGACAGTTTAGGCTCATAAGTTAGGCAAAAAAAGGCTGGAAGAAAGATATAAAATATAAAGGTCGGATCTGTTTGCAAAAGTTTAAAAAAAAAACTGTCTAGAAGCGCAATTTTAAAGAGGACCCCAATAGAGCGTGAAATAATGTGGCAGTTTTGGCTCTCGAATCAACAGGGATCTTCTGCCAGTTTAATGGAATCGTCTGAAAATGGGGGCATCCCATTTAACTAACTAATGATTACCCCTTAATAATGGCCCTAAACTAAGCTTTGTCCATTACATTGTATTCTTGTTTAATCCACATAAATAGGTAATTAGCTCAGCTATTTTGTGTAAAAATATTTTTATAAATATTTATTTACAGAAGATTATTTCTGTGATACGATTATTTAGAGGAATTTTAATGAAAATTCATTATATGTTTATATTTATTGGTATTTTAAAAATATTAGTAAAAATTATTGTTTATATCTATATCTATATTTATTATTATTATTATTATTATTTAAATTATTTTATATTTAACTCTTAGAAAAATGTTTATATTTGTACATTTCTAAAAGATCGTTTGAAAAATTACATTTTGTATATTCTTTTTTTAGTATTGTTATTTAATAATCTATAATAATTTTATTATATTTTATTTCGAATTATATATATATATATTTATAAATATTCAAAATATAGTTATTTGTATTTTATATTTGGTTATCGACAATTATCGAGAAAATAATATTAAACTTTTTACCCTTTTCTTCAGTTTAATATTATAACATTTTCGAGTTTAATTCGAACTCTCAAATTTGTTTGTAAACTTTTCAGTTTTATTTGCAATATTTTTCAATTTTAATTTTACATTCTGATTTTAGACAGATATCAGTATATTAAATTTAATTGCCATCTATCGTTAAAATGTTACACAAATAAATTTACTGGCAATGCGCTTCTTTTAAATATCATCAAATATTATCTCTACAGACCTACTGCAATGATATGAGTTATTGAATGAGAGGGCTTGGCTCATCAGTAGTGAACCCTCTCAGCGGTTTCGCCAAATTAATCTCTAGACCGCTCTACTATTGTATTGGATTGGTTTGGAATATACCCTGTATTTTCTATGGAAGGCAGCTTAGGGGTGTTTAGTGAACTATGGACATAAGCTTATAGGTCTGTAGAGGAACATACACATATAATTTCAAGGTGTTGCATCGAGCAAAGCTCTTCCGCAAAATATGTTTTAATAACAAATATATATTAGTAAATTAAATTTAATTGCCATCTATCGTTAAATTGAAATTATATGTGTATGTTCCTCTACAGACCTATAAGCTTATGTCCATAGTTTACTAAACACCCCTAAGCTGCCTTCCATAGAAAATACAGGGTATATTCCAAACCAATCCAATACAATAGAAGAGCGGTCTAGAGAATAATTTGGCGAAACCGCTGAGAGGGTTCACTACTGATGAGCCAAGCCTTCTCATTCAATAACTTATATCATTGCAGTAAGGTCTGTAGAGATAATATTTGATAATATTTAAAAGAAGCGCATTTCCAGTAAATTTATTTGTATAAGATATCAGTATATCTGATTCAAATAAATCCATATCAAGGAAATGTATTTGGTTATTAAATTTTACTAAAACGTTAATTAATATTTTTCTATTGATAGCAGTATGCTATCTTGTAATATTCAGATGTATTTGTAATCCAAGTACAGTTAATACGTTTTTATATTTTGCTCAAAACTTGATATATTTGTGAGGCGTTCACATTATGTGAAATAAAAAAGTTAATTGATGAGTTTAACGTATTTTTCGTTGATTCTATCGATATTTTAATATTTTAAAAACCTTTTGAAAAATAAAGCAATCCATATTTAAATCATTAGATAATAAAAAGGCATATATTGGATTGCCAACCGAAATATTGGCAAATAAATATTTTATTCCATACATTATATGCCTTTTTAATATCTAATTACAACAACTATATTTAAATTCTTGACAAAAGGAAAATTCACAGAGAATTCACTTCACCCGGCAAAAATATACAAGATAAATAAAAAACGAGCTATATTTCAAGCTAACCAGCTTATCTATAATATGTATTTCACACAAGTATAGGTTTAAATATCATTCTTAAATATTTTTCATAGAGAGAGATTAAACTATTTAAAAACATAATAACTATCAAATATGTGTGCAAATTTTAAACCAGAATGTTAAAAATAAAAATATATTTTGGAGCTAAGTAATTCTTTCTTTCTTTGAGTTAACTAATTACCTCAATATTCAGTGAAAATAATAACATCAGTTCGGTCACACTGCTAATCGGCGCCAAACGATGAGGCAATAAGGCGGGTAATCAGGGCTAGGTTAAGGCACCCTTGGGACGTGGTGGGCCTCTGAGGAGTCGTACCCCTCTATGTAAATATATATTTCCAGGGTGGCCAACTTTAGTTTACATACCCTTCTGTGATAATTATTTACCTTAAATACCATTTTTAATATTTATTTACATAAGCCTTCTTTATTGTAGTATTTTGTTTGAAGAATTCACAGATTATATTTTGAAGGTGTATTTTTGAGTGAATAAGGTGTCATCTGCTTCTTTGTAATTATATAAATATTTTCAGTGTGGCCAACCTTACATACCCTTCTGTGATAATATTTTCTTTTATATGTAAATTTAAATATTCACTTACATAGTAAATTGGGTAGTTATGGAAAGTTGCTCAATTTTTTCATAGATTATATATATATATTTTTTTTTTTGCACGCCGATAAGAAATTGATCTATATTGAATTTTGACGAGTGACCATTTTTTTATAGATCAAATTTGATATAACTATTTAGGAATAACTATCAATTTATGATTATACAAAATATTCATTTAGTATTATATTTTATTTATTCAGAGGCATTTATGTATTATGAACATGGAATTGAGAGAATGGGGTTTTTTTAGACAGGGGAATTACACGCGAATTAATGGGTAGTAATTTAAGACGTTTTAAATGTGCGTGTATCTTTGCCTTTTTTACATAATCCCTCCATTCTTATCTTTCGTGAAAACTTCCATTTTTTACAATAATTCCGTGTTGCAAATCGCACGATGTTTTTTCCCACCTGTTCCCATCATTATCAAAATGGAGATCCACAGAGAGCATTCCTTCTGTGATTTTATATTCATAGAAATAACATTAAAATTCGATGTGATTTTTATTGATTTTTTGATTAAACATTATCACAGAGTATCCGAAAAGATGTTTGTTTAACTAATATTTTAAATATATTTTTACGTTAAGATAATTATTACCTGAAAAGGATTTATAAAATGAAATTATTTAATGCGCTTAGTTCCAATCATTGATAACACGTTATTAAAAACAAATTTTATTGACATGCTATGTTGTATAGAAGTAATAATTGACAAGTATTGTTGTTCTTTTTCCTTATCTCCACTCAATCATATTAGGGGATCAAGCTTGTAGAGCTTGTTGATGGTGTCTGCTGGGGATGAGTAGAGACAAGTATTGTTGTTCCTTTTCCTTATCTCCACTCAATCATATTAGGGGATCAAGCTTGTAGAGCTTGTTGATGGTGTCTGCTGGGGATGAGTAGAGACAAGTATTGTTGTTCTTTTTCCTTATCTCCACTCAATCATATTAGGGGATCAAGCTTGTAGAGCTTGTTGATGGTGTCTGCTGGGGATGAGTAGAGACAAGTATTGTTGTTCTTTTTCCTTATCTCCACTCAATCATATTAGGGGATCAAGATTGTAGAGCTTGTTGATGGTGTCTGCTAGGGATGAGTAGAGACAAGTATTGGTTCATTAGATAGACTAAAGCTAGAAACTTCATCTTTTACACATTTTCATATAACCTGTCTAAATATAAATTCTTTATTCCTGTATATAGTCCATATACAAATGAATTATCTTACTTGAGTATTTAATAATCAAATTCTACTATCCTATATATATTTCCTTCTTATTCTCATAGAATCATTGTCATCTAATCAAACCAACGCCATAAGTTGGTGATCCTTTAAAGGCTTAATGGCATTTCCAGGATTATAACAAATATCCTATGTGTTGATTGTATAGATATAATATAAAATATCATATACTATTTTTATGGAATATTGTTCACTTACCTTTCTTCACGCAGCCTTCCAAAAAATTGACATGGACCTAGAGCAGCAGCTTTACACACCCAAGATAGTGGACATTGCTGCTGCTGTGATAGAGATGCATGGGGACATCTGATGCTCTTCATTGGACACGACAACAACAATACAGTGTACACACCCAAGATAGTGGACATTGCAACTGCTGTGATAGAGATGCATGGAGACATCTGAGGCTTTTCATTGGACATGACAACAATAATACAGTTTACACACCCAAGATAGAGGACATTGCTGCTGCTGTAATAGAGATGCGTGGAGACATCTGAGGCTCTTCATTGGACACGACAACAACAATACAGTGTACACACCCAAGATAGTGGACATTGCTGCTGCTGTGATAGAGATGCATGTAGACATATGGGGCTCTTCATTGGACATGACAACAACAACAATACAGTGTACACACCCAAGATAGTGGACATTGCTGCTGCTGTGATAGAGATGCATGAAGACATCTGAGGCTCTTCATTGGACATGGCAACAACAACAATACAGTGTACACACCCAAGATAGTGGACATTGCTGCTGCTGTGATAGAGATGCATGAAGACATCTGAGGCTCTTCATTGGACACGACAACCACAATACAGTGTACACACCCAAGATAGTGGACATTGCAACTGTTGTGAATATATTTACAGTCTAACAACTAATGCGTAAATACAGAAACAAATATGCATCACATTGATGGCGGCCAATATTCAGAGACGCGTACTTAGTTGCTTCTTCTCAATTTAATAAGATAAGTCATTTGACCAATACTTTGGATAAATTAAATCAACGGTTAGTTGATATTTGTTGCAAGAGATGGCGCAAGTCATCAGCAACTTTCAGTTTAACAATCAGAATATTTCTTTCACTTAATTTTATCATCTGCCAGACATTTTCCCTTTTGATCTGTTTTTGTGTTTTTCAAATAAGCAATAGTTTGAATTGTCTTCACATAAAGGCTTGATAGGTTGGGTGAAGGAGAAGTCCAAAGTGACATATATTAAATTATAGAGATCTCGGAAAACTGGATGATGTATTTTCCTGATGAAAAAAGGACATTTTTACCAAATTCTCTTTTTTATTTTCAAAATATCTTTAAATTTCTTTTAGAAAGTGAATAATACTAGTCTTTTGTCTTAAGGTATCAAAATATCCATAAAGTAAAACCAGGAAATATATATGAATATTTTATTCTGTTATATTTATTCTATTTCTGGTTAAGAGAGAGAGAATTCAAGACTGATATGCCTGGAATAAAACGATAAATACCTATCTATAGTTTCAGATATTAATAAATTTCCTTGGTTTTTCTAAATATAAACCCATAGATACTCATGGTAAAGGAAATGGAATTTATTTGATTTCCAGATCATCTATTGTTTATTTTTTTAGGAAGAGAGAGGCAATTTTGTTCACAATTGGATATCTCGTGTTTATACAATAAAGAAAAAGTCGCTGTGTTTCAAATATCTTTAGAGTTATTGTCTCAATCCCGATATACATGCTGAAAGGTACAACTCCTTAAGTTTTATCTGTAAGTGTATTCGCAGAGCAACCATTAAAGCAGTGTTTGTTTGGTGGATATTCCTGTAACATTGCTATGTACATTCTTAGAAGTCTGTGGGAAGTATTTAGAACGATCATAGAAAGATATTTTATAATTTTCCATCTGGAAGATTATGTTATCCTTCACATGCTTCCGCTATCAGTGTACTATACTATTTCGCTCTAGTGAAGAAAAAGCTAGCAAATTCGATAATATCTAAATAATATTTTGGAAGAAAACGAATTATTAAAATATAATTATTTGGTTTGAAAAGTAATAAAAAGATTTTTAACACATCTAAATTCATCCAAAGAGATCCTCATGTTTTTTAGAAATTTGTGTAGAATATTGAAATCTCCTCGTAATCATTTTAAGCCTCTTGTGTTGTCATTGTCGATAAAAAGTATTAACAAGTCATCACTTGGTTTCATGTTGGAGCTGTCCATAGAACTGTCTGTAACTTTACCCTCCCCTAATTCAATGATATCACAATATTAGATTAAAGTACATGCTATTTTGTACAAACTGAATAGAGATAACTATAACCTAATTATAGAGTTTAACTTATGCGGTATAGAAGTTTACAATTCCAGGACAATGGTATCTACTCAGTCATCGTTCAATACCGGAAATTTTGAGGAGGTCATTTCCGAAGGAGTTAATGGCGGTATATAATTATAAATGGTCAGAGATTAGTGAGCTCCCTCGATTAAATGAATATTTACCAGGATGGATTCCTCCAATCAGCATCTCCCACGGATTTCCGATCAATTTCCGGGCTGAACTTGAGATTTGGGTGGACTTCACAGGACCTGATGTCGTCCTTTGATGTAGCATGGACCATTGGGTTCGTGGGAAATGGACCATTATTCTCTTCTTTTAAACTCTTTGTTGCTGATGTTCTTGTTAGATTTCTGGGACTATTTCTCTTTGGATAAAGTACGTATCGTCAATTTTATTTAAGACCCACTCATGTTATTTTTAAAAATATTGTATGAACATGAAGGATTTCAAAACAAACATTTCTAAACAATATTGGTCATATAATCTGAATATATTTCACACATTTAAAGATATATTTTCCAATCAAATAATCATTTTTCTCACAATCCTAGAATATTTCACTATATCTTAACCTCTCTCTATGTCTTTGGTTATAAACACTAAAGGTAAATAGGACAGAAGTTACAACTCCAGTGTCGACCGCTGTGGTTATAAACACTAAAGGTAAATAGGACAGAAGGTACAACTCCAGTGTCGACCGCTGTGGTTATAAACACTAAAGGTAAATAGGAGAGAAGGTACAACTCCAGTGTCGACCGCTGTGGTTATAAACACTAAAGGTATGGACAGAAGGTACAACTCCAGTGTCGACCGCTGTGGTTATATACACTAAAGGTAAATAGGACAGAAGGTACAACTCCAGTGTCGACCGCTGTGGTTATATACACTAAAGGTAAATAGGACAGAAGGTACAACTCCAGTGTCGACCGCTGTGGTTATATACACTAAAGGTAAATAGGACAGAAGGTACAACTCCAGTGTCGACCGCTGTTGTTATAAACACTAAAGGTAAATAGGACAGAAGGTACAACTCCAGTGTTGGCCTGTCGACCGCTGTGGTTATAAACACTAAAGGTAAATAGGACAGAAGGTACAACTCCAGTGTCGACCGCTGTGGTTATAAACACTAAAGGTAAATAGGACAGAAGGTACAACTCCAGTGTCGACCGCTGTGGTTATAAACACTAAAGGTAAATAGGACAGAAGGTACAACTCCAGTGTCGACCGCTGTGGTTATAAACACTAAAGGTAAATAGGACAGAAGGTACAACTCCAGTGTCGACCGCTGTGGTATCGACGAAGCCATTAGAAGATGGCGAGAGAGATTTAAAGGATGATGGATTAGGTTATATATTGACAGTGGGGGATTGCCTACCTGGACGACACCTTGGTATTGTTTATCTATTTCCTAATTCACACATATTCAGCCATATTTATTAATTTCAACAGTAAGGCGCTATTCCATGCTAGGAACACTTTCTCTCAGTAAAACATTAAGAACATATTTATCATCCTGCACAAAAAATCTCAACAAAACTGAAAGATAGTAAAAAAAACCTTTTGTCCTTTTATTGGAGAATTTTAAAAATCTGTATTTATATGAGCCATGTTAACATCTCGAATATCATTTAAATAATTCGAAATAGAGAATTTTCGACTTTGTTAACGTCATGTATTAATTTTGTAATTGCTTTACTGGATTCGACGTTATTCACTATCCAATGTGTGCCTGACACAACAGTGTCCAAATTGGCCATCAATAGACCACTGGAAGACTGGAATCATAGAGCATAGCGACTGATACAATTCCTACTCCTTTCAACCGGACACCGACATATCCGCCTACAATAGTGTGCGTCAGGATTGATCAACTGATAACTGCGCTGACTGAACTTATAGTCTTCAGTCATTAGTCACATATCCTACTGTTTCTTGACGATTGTCACAAACGTGTCTGGAGACGTCCTGGCAACGTGGATTAATTTCGAACACCTTACAAGTCCACAACAGAGTGTTATGATTTGGCATGCCATTTCATTTTATAGCACGACCCCATTGGTAGTCATTCCTGGCACCCTGACAGCACAATGGTACGTAGATGACATTCTACGGTATGTTTTGTTGCCGTTCCTCTCACATCACCCCGGGATTACTTTTCAACAAGAAAATGCCCTGCCACACACGGCACGTGTTACTATGGAATGTCTTCATTCTTGCCGAACTCTTCCGTAGCCAGCAAGGTCACCTGATTTCTCACCATAGAGTATATCTGGGATTTGATGGGAAAGCGATTAAAACCATCCCGGAATGTTGACTATTTAGCCCGACAGTTGGAGACAATTTGGCAAGAAATCCCGCAGCACACCATCCGGAATCTTCATCAGTCCATGACACGCCGGGTGGCAGCCTGCATCCAGACCAGTGGGGGTGCAACGGCATATTGACTTTCTCAATTTGTGATATTCAAACTCTTTAATTAAACAATTCATTGCTTTGATATTTTAATAATTTTTCACCGATACATATTTTTCACATACACCATTTTCCCCCAATCGGACAACTCTTTCTTGGTGCGTCGAAAATGTTATTATAGATTGTATAATGTGGATACAAAAATGACTCTGGAATATAAAATTCTTTCTATAGACATATAAGTTTAAATTTTGTTAAGAGCATATTCTATAAGTTCGTTTACATATTGTAGAATACATACATGGTAACAAAAAAAAAAAAACTAGAAAGAGACTTAGAAGAAAATAGGTTAATAACTAGAATGCAATAGGTAACATGATGCTATCTAAGGGGGAGGGTCTAAGATATAGCTGGCCACTCAACTTCATCCATAGTCCTATTCATAGCACAAATAAGTTAAACTGAAACTGTGTAAAATATGCAACCCAAAGAACACAAATATGTAAAGAATAAATATGCAAAGACACAACAGTTCGAAATGAACAAATCTTGGTTTATATGGAAATATACATTGTCCACATTCCTCAAAATCCATTCTCTCTATGGCAGCCAATGTCTGCCGCCAGTGGTTGCGGGAAGATAAACAAAAAGAGTCCTAGGAATGGGAAGTCCGTCGATACCTCTTCGATCCATTTGTCGCCTTTGTCCATTAGGGACGTCGCTCAATTAGTCCGACGAACTTGTTCGCGCCGCATTATTCAAAACTCTCCTGGTCACGCCCACCTCTAATTTCATTGGTCAATTCGATTTTACAAACGTAGTAGAAATTGTCTAGGACTCGAATGGCCACGCCCATCTCTAATTCCATTGGTCAATTCGATTTTACAAACGTAGTCGACATTTCTAGAACTCGAATGGCCACGCCCACCTCTAATTTCATTGGTCAATTCGATTTGACAAACGTAGTCGACATTTTCTAGAACTTGAATGGCCACGCCCACCCCTAATTTCATTGGTCAATTCGATTTTACAAACGTAGTCGACATTCTAGAACTCGAATGGCTACCTCCACCTCTAATTTCATTGGTCAATTCGATTTTACAAACGTAGTCGACATTTTATAGAACTCGAATGGCCACGCCCACTCCTAATTTCATTGGTCAATTCGAATTTACAAACGTAGTCGACATTTTTCTAGAAATCGAATGGCCACGCCCACCTCTTATTTCATTGGTCAATTCGATTTTACAAACTTAGTCGACATTTTCTAGAACTTGAATGGCCACGCCCACCCCTAATTTTATTGGTCAATTCGATTTTACAAACGTAGTCGGCATTTTCTAGAAATCGAATGGCCACGCCCACCTCTTATTTCATTGGTCAATTCGATTTTACAAACGTAGTCGACATTTTCTAGAACTCGAATGACCACGCCCACCTCTAATTTAATTGGTCAATTCTATTTTATAAACGTAGTCGAAATTTTCTAGAACTCGAATTGGCCACGCCCACCTCTAATTTCATTTTTTGGTCAATTCTATTTTACAATCGTAGTCAAAATTTTCTAGAATTCGAATGGCCACGCCCAACTCTAATTTTATTGGTCAATTCAATTTTACAAACGTAGTCGACATTTTCTAGAACTCGAATGGCCACGCCCACCTCTAATTTCATTGCTCAATTCGATATTATAAGTGTGATTGACATTTTCTAGATCTTTCTTCAAATTAGAGGTCCTGTCTTATTCGAAATTTTCTAGAACTCTCCTGGCCCCGCCCATCTCTAATTCCATTTGACAATTAGATTTTATAAGTGTGATCGACATTTTTCTCTGGATTTTTCTTTTCAAATATTAGAACCGATGTCTTATTAAATTTGGTCTAGAACTCGCTTAGCGACGCCCAACTATGATAAGCGTGGTCGACATTTTCTAGAAATTCTTTCTAAAATTTGAATTGAAAAAGAAGTCGCACATTATATTGAAAACGGTATCGAATTTATTAGCCACGCCCATCTATATTATGATTGGTTAAATTCATTTGAAAGGTGTGGTTAATAATTTCTTATAATATTCATATTATATCACTATATAGAGCGCGCCGGAGGAGGAGGTGTGGACAAAGGGAATCTTAATTATCAATATCATCCATATATGAACTATACCTGTTTATAGGTAGGTAGATATATGTATATAAGGTGTCCATGTTATTCACCATCTGATTGGCTCTCTACTGTCACATGGGGTTATCTAGCCAATCCGGGTTCAGGTAGAAAAGAGATCATATCACAACTTAGCTCAGTGGATCCACACATCGAGGTGTTATCGGGGTTAAAATTCTCACTATTTCATTTTTCTCTGTTGAAAACAAAAAAGGCTTTTTTTTTCATATACACTCATAGACAAAACTTAAGGAAGTTGTACCTTCTAGCATTTATATCAGGATTCAGACAATAACTCAGAAAAATGTTTGATACACCATGACCTTTATTAAAGATACACGAGAAACCCAAGTGTGAACAAAATTGCATCTGTTTCCTTAAAAAAAAAATCCAGACTGGCGATATCACTTCCTTAAGTTTTGTTAATGAGATCAAATTTGCAGAAAAAGAATGTTTGAAATAGAACTCTATTCAAAAAATGTAACAATAAAATGTATTTATAAATGGTTCATTGGATAGTCCTATCTTATCAAGGGTTAAAATTTCGAGGCAAAACCTTTGTAATTATACAACGGTCAAATGTTTTAGGATTTTATTGAATATATTTGCAAAAAAAGCGCTCTCTGTATGCACAGGACAAAACTATAAAACGCGTTAGTTTTTTAATAAAGGAATAATCTCTACAGTTATAGTGAATTGTATATGAAAAAAGAAATTTCATGAAGACTTGGATCTATTTTCATCAATGGGGATATTTGTCTTATACATAGCAATAACGCGCCATTTATCTATATATATAAAATTGAATGTCTGTGTGTGTGTGTCTGTGTGTCTGTGTGTCCTCTATGGATTCAAAAACCATACATCCAATCGCCGTGAAATTTTGGGATATTATTAGGCGTATCCCCGTAAAGGTTTACGAAAAATAATTTCTTGAATATCTTGAATATCCTTAGAGATATTTGCAGATTTGTAGCTTTAACTCGCAAGCAGCGCCATCTTGCAACTGAGATCTTCCCCTCCCCCGTCCGGCCGCCGGCCAATCAGAGTGATCAAGAGGTCCTGGCGCGCGGGGGGCGGGTGACCTCCGGGAACTACGTCCATCTTCCATAAACGACCATGATTTTATTCAACTTATCGAGTATTTTTCAAGGGACCGGGAAAATATGTTCACTAGATAAAACGATGATTTTGTAATGTAGAAAATTAGGAAAGACAAAATTCAGGATGACACGGCACACAGGGACCGGGAAAAAATAATCACTTTATCGAGAGATTCACGACCATGATTTTATTCAACTTATCGAGTATTTTTCAAGGGACCGGGAAAATATGTTCACTAGATAAAACGATGATTTTGTAATGTAGAAAATTATGAAAGACAAAATTCAGGATGACACAGCACACAGGGACCGGGAAAAAATGTTCACTTTATCGAGAGATTCAAATTTACGAGTTTCAAATTATCAAAATATATCTTTCTTTTTTATAATTTTATAGAGAATTGTTTTAACAAATGTTCGTTAGACAAACCTTCACTCGGGTAAAACCTCGGGCGAAGCCGGGTACGTCCGCTAGTATATATATAATGAAAACATCAAAACTCGAATGTCTCTTTTCACAAATAAATCAAAGTTCTACTGTCCTTACTGCGATGAAAAATATTGAGAGGGCTTGGATCATCAGTGGTTAACCCTCCAAGTGGTTCCGCCAATTTTTAATCTACCAGACCGCTTCTTTAGAGCTTTAATACTGTATTGGATGATTTTGATTTTATATGCTACATCGCTTGGTGAAACCGCTGGGAGGGTTTAACACTGATTTCACCAATTTAATCTACCAGACCACTTCTTTAGAGCTCTAATACTGTTGTTAGGTTTTTTTATTATCATTATTATAGTAATCTATATGTTAGGTTTTATTTTTTTATTATTATTATTGAATTTTATTAATTAATTATAATTCATATTCATAGAATTCTATTGTAACTTATCATCATTTTTTTGTTGTTTTTCTTCTTCTTCTGTTTTCTTTTGTGTTATAAATACAACTAAATCGCATTAAATCGTAGTGTAATTCCCTTTTGTTGTGTGAAATAAATCGAATTGAATCAAATTGAGTCAGCTCATTCTTTCTAGAAGAAACTTCAAAGAAAACGTGCTAACAACTGTATTGGATCATTCTGCTTTTTATGCAACACCGCTTAGTGAAACCGCTGGGAGGGTTTACCACTGATGAGCCAAGCCCTATCAACATTTTTTCATCGCAGTAAGAAAAATAGAAGTTTGATTTTTTTGTGAAAAGAAGCATTCACGTTTTGGTGTTTTCATTTTATCTATATTTGTCTTATGTCGCCGAATACCAATAATCTGTGGAAATATCAGGTGTTAGGATTCTGTGTAGACAAAGTAAATGCATTACATATTTGCATATATAGAAAGTAATTCATCCCAGGGCAATATATATGAACTCACATTGTCTCCATACTTCTATTGTATATTTGGAATGTGCTACTGTACGCTAGATATAAACAAAGTGATCCTACTAAAGTTTTAAAAGAGAGGAAACCTTCGAATGTGCATTTGAAAGGAAACGGAGACGCTAAAATTATTCAATGTTTACATTGTTTATTTGAATGAATACAATCTCACAATAGCAACAATTAAACTCCATAATACAATGGAAATTGTAAATAGACAATTTGATTGTTTAAATATTTACATTACAACGACCATTATTTCCCGCTGACTCTCCGTGCCGTTAGTAGATACAGATATCTTAGGGATGTGATCGAATTATAAGTTTTTACAGATTATATTATCATTTTTTTGGGCCTATGCTAATACTGAATTGTATATAGTACTTGATTTATGTTCAATTAAAACCATTGCTATACTTGGGAGAATCCTGTATGGGAATTGATCCCTAATAAATATTTGTGTGTGTGTATTTTTAATTCTTGATATAGTTAAGGGTCAAATTATAATGTAATATTTTTCCTATCAATTTTAACTATATAGAGAAACATATTGAGATGTTCAATGAAATGTAGAGTAAAAGATGGAGATATGGGGAGACCATGTGGCCCACCCTCAGTAGAGATAGGTACTGAAGGAGGGAGACATGGAGAGACCATGTGGCCCACCCTCAGTAGAGATAGGTACTGAAGGAGGGAGACATGGAGAGACCATGCGGCCCGCCCTCAGTAGAGGAAGGCATTGAAGGAGGGAGACATGGAGAGACCATGTGGCTCACTCTCAGTAGAGGAAGTCACTGGAAAATGACGTATGCAGAGACCATGTGGCCCCCCTCAGTAGAGGAAGGCATTGAAGGAGGATGTATGCAGAGACCATCTGCCCCCCCCCCCTCAGTAGAGGAAGGCATTGAAGGAGGGAGATATGGGGAGACCATGTGGCCCACCCTCAGTAGAGAAAGGCATTGAAGAAGGGAGATATGGGGAGACCATGTGGCCCACCCTCAGTAGAGGAAGGCATTGAAGGAGGGATATATGGGGAGTCCATGTGGCCCACCCTCAGTTGAGGAAGGCACTGAAGGAGAAAGATATGCAGAGACCATGTGGCCCACCCTCAGTTGAGGAAGGCACTGAAGGAGAAAGATATGCAGAGACCATGTGGCCCACCTCAGTAGAGGAAGGCATTGAAGGAGGGAGATATGGAGTGGCCATGTGGTCCACCCTCAGTAGAGGAAGTTATTGAAGGAGACAGATATAGAGAGGCCATGTGGCCCACCCTCAGTAGAGAAAGGCATTGAAGAAGGGAGATATGGGTAGACCATGTGGCCCACCCTCAGTAGAGGAAGGCATTGAAGGAGGGATATATGGGGAGACCATGTGGCCCACCCTCAGTTGAGGAAGGCACTGAAGGAGAAAGATATGCAGAGACCATGTGGCCCACCCTCAGTTGAGGAAGGCACTGAAGGAGAAAGATATGCAGAGACCATGTGGCCCCCCTCAGTAGAGGAAGGCATTGAAGGAGGGAGATATGGAGTGGCCATGTGGTCCACCCTCAGTAGAGGAAGTTATTGAAAGACAGATATAGGAAGGCCATGTGGTTCACCCTCAGTAGAGGAAGGCATTGAAGGAGGAAGATATGGGGAGACCATGTGGCCCACCCTCAGTAGAGGAAGGCACTGAAGGAGGGAGATATGGAGTGGCCATGTGGTCCACCCTCAGTAGAGGAAGTTATTGAAAGACAGATATAGAGAGGCCATGTGGTTCACCCTCAGTAGAGGAAGGCATTGAAGGAGGGAGATATGGAGAGGCCATGTGGTCCGCCCTCAGTAGAGGAAGGCATTGAAGGAGGGAGATATGGAGAGGCCATGTGGTCCACCCTCAGTAGAGTAAGGCACTGAAGGAGGGAGATATGGAGAGACCATGTGGTCCACCCTCAGTAGAGTAAGGCACTGAAGGAGGGAGATATGGAGAGACCATGTGGTCCACCCTCAGTAGAGTAAGGCACTGAAGGAGGGAGATATGAAGAGACCATGTGGCCTACCCTCAGTAGAGGAATACATTGAAGGAGGGAGATATGGAGAGGCCATGTGGCCCACCCTCAGTAGAGGAAGGCACTGAAGGAGGGAGATATGGAGAGACCATGTGGCCTACCCTCAGTAGAGGAATACATTGAAGGAGGGAGATATGGAGAGGCCATGTGGTCCACCCTCAGTAGAGTAAGGCACTGAAGGAGGGAGATATGGAGAGACCATGTGGCCTACCCTCAGTAGAGGAATACATTGAAGGAGGGAGATATGGAGAGGCCATGTGGCCCACCCTCAGTAGAGGAAGGCACTGAAGGAGGGAGATATGGAGAGACCATGTGGCCTACCCTCAGTAGAGGAATACATTGAAGGAGGGAGATATGGAGAGGCCATGTGGTCCACCCTCAGTAGAGGAAGGCACTGAAGGAGGGAGATATGGAGAGGCCATGTGGCCCACCGAGAATGAAAACATCAAAACTCGAAAGTCTCTTTTCACAAATAAATCAAAGTTCTACTGTCCTTACTGCTATGAAAAATATTGGGAGGGCTTGGCACATCAGTGGTGAACCCTCCCAGTGGTTTCGCCAATTTTTAATCTACCAGACCGCTTCTTTAGAGCTTTAATACTGTATTGGATGATTTTGATTTTATATGCTACATCGCTTGGTGAAACCGCTGGGAGGGTTTAACACTGATTTCACCAATTTAATCTACCAGACCGCTTCTTTAGAGCTCTAATACTGTTGTTAGGTTTTTTTATTATCATTATTATAGTAATCTATATGTTAGGTTTTATTTTTTTATTATTATTATTGAATTTTATTAATTAATTATAATTCATATTCATAGAATTCTATTGTAACTTATCATCATTTTTTTGTTGTTTTTCTTCTTCTTCTGTTTTCTTTTGTGTTATAAATACAACTAAATCGCATTAAATCGTAGTGTAATTCCCTTTTGTTGTGTGAAATAAATCGAATTGAATCAAATTGAGTCAGCTCATTCTTTCTAGAAGAAACTTCAAAGAAAACGTGCTAACAACTGTATTGGATCATTCTGCTTTTTATGCAACACCGCTTAGTGAAACCGCTGGGAGGGTTTACCACTGATGAGCCAAGCCCTATCAACATTTTTTCATCGCAGTAAGAAAAATAGAAGTTTGATTTTTTTGTGAAAAGAAGCATTCACGTTTTGGTGTTTTCATTTTATCTATATTTGTCTTATGTCGCCGAATACCAATAATCTGTGGAAATATCAGGTGTTAGGATTCTGTGTAGACAAAGTAAATGCATTACATATTTGCATATATAGAAAGTAATTCATCCCAGGGCAATATATATGAACTCACATTGTCTCCATACTTCTATTGTATATTTGGAATGTGCTACTGTACGCTAGATATAAACAAAGTGATCCTACTAAAGTTTTAAAAGAGAGGAAACCTTCGAATGTGCATTTGAAAGGAAACGGAGACGCTAAAATTATTCAATGTTTACATTGTTTATTTGAATGAATACAATCTCACAATAGCAACAATTAAACTCCATAATACAATGGAAATTGTAAATAGACAATTTGATTGTTTAAATATTTACATTACAACGACCATTATTTCCCGCTGACTCTCCGTGCCGTTAGTAGATACAGATATCTTAGGGATGTGATCGAATTATAAGTTTTTACAGATTATATTATCATTTTTTTGGGCCTATGCTAATACTGAATTGTATATAGTACTTGATTTATGTTCAATTAAAACCATTGCTATACTTGGGAGAATCCTGTATGGGAATTGATCCCTAATAAATATTTGTGTGTGTGTATTTTTAATTCTTGATATAGTTAAGGGTCAAATTATAATGTAATATTTTTCCTATCAATTTTAACTATATAGAGAAACATATTGAGATGTTCAATGAAATGTAGAGTAAAAGATGGAGATATGGGGAGACCATGTGGCCCACCCTCAGTAGAGATAGGTACTGAAGGAGGGAGACATGGAGAGACCATGTGGCCCACCCTCAGTAGAGATAGGTACTGAAGGAGGGAGACATGGAGAGACCATGCGGCCCGCCCTCAGTAGAGGAAGGCATTGAAGGAGGGAGACATGGAGAGACCATGTGGCTCACCCTCAGTAGAGGAAGTCACTGGAAAATGACGTATGCAGAGACCATGTGGCCCCCCTCAGTAGAGGAAGGCATTGAAGGAGGATGTATGCAGAGACCATCTGCCCCCCCCCCCCCCTCAGTAGAGGAAGGCATTGAAGGAGGGAGATATGGGGAGACCATGTGGCCCACCCTCAGTAGAGAAAGGCATTGAAGAAGGGAGATATGGGGAGACCATGTGGCCCACCCTCAGTAGAGGAAGGCATTGAAGGAGGGATATATGGGGAATCCATGTGGCCCACCCTCAGTTGAGGAAGGCACTGAAGGAGAAAGATATGCAGAGACCATGTGGCCCACCCTCAGTTGAGGAAGGCACTGAAGGAGAAAGATATGCAGAGACCATGTGGCCCCCCTCAGTAGAGGAAGGCATTGAAGGAGGGAGATATGGAGTGGCCATGTGGTCCACCCTCAGTAGAGGAAGGCATTGAAGGAGGGATATATGGGGAGACCATGTGGCCCACCCTCAGTTGAGGAAGGCACTGAAGGAAAAAGATATGCAGAGACCATGTGGCCCACCCTCAGTTGAGGAAGGCACTGAAGGAGAAAGATATGCAGAGACCATGTGGCCCCCCTCAGTAGAGGAAGGCATTGAAGGAGGGAGATATGGAGTGGCCATGTGGTCCACCCTCAGTAGAGGAAGTTATTGAAAGACAGATATAGAGAGGCCATGTGGTTCACCCTCAGTAGAGGAAGGCATTGAAGGAGGAAGATATGGGGAGACCATGTGGCCCACCCTCAGTAGAGGAAGGCACTGAAGGAGGGAGATATGGAGTGGCCATGTGGTCCACCCTCAGTAGAGGAAGTTATTGAAAGACAGATATAGAGAGGCCATGTGGTTCACCCTCAGTAGAGGAAGGCATTGAAGGAGGGAGATATGGAGAGGCCATGTGGTCCGCCCTCAGTAGAGGAAGGCATTGAAGGAGGGAGATATGGAGAGGCCATGTGGTCCACCCTCAGTAGAGTAAGGCACTGAAGGAGGGAGATATGGAGAGACCATGTGGTCCACCCTCAGTAGAGTAAGGCACTGAAGGAGGGAGATATGGAGAGACCATGTGGTCCACCCTCAGTAGAGTAAGGCACTGAAGGAGGGAGATATGGAGAGGCCATGTGGTCCGCCCTTAGTAGAGTAAGGCACTGAAGGAGGGAGATATGGAGAGGCCATGTGGTCCACCCTCAGTAGAGGAAGGCACTGAAGGAGGGAGATATGGAGAGGCCATGTGGTCCACCCTCAGTAGAGGAAGACATTGAAGGAGGGAGATATGGAGAGGCCATGTGGCCCACCCTCAGTAGAGGAAGGCACTGAAGGAGGGAGATATGGAGAGGCCATGTGGCCTACCCTCAGTAGAGGAATACATTGAAGGAGGGAGATATGGAGAGGCCATGTGGCCCACCCTCAGTAGAGGAAGGCACTGAAGGAGGGAGATATGGAGAGACCATGTGGCCTACCCTCAGTAGAGGAATACATTGAAGGAGGGAGATATGGAGAGGCCATGTGGCCCACCCTCAGTAGAGGAAGGCACTGAAGGAGGGAGATATGGAGAGACCATGTGGCCTACCCTCAGTAGAGGAATACATTGAAGGAGGGAGATATGGAGAGGCCATGTGGCCCACCCTCAGTAGAGGAAGGCACTGAAGGAGGGAGATATGGAGAGACCATGTGGCCTACCCTCAGTAGAGGAATACATTGAAGGAGGGAGATATGGAGAGGCCATGTGGCCCACCCTCAGTAGAGGAAGGCACTGAAGGAGGGAGATATGGAGAGACCATGTGGCCTACCCTCAGTAGAGGAATACATTGAAGGAGGGAGATATGGAGAGGCCATGTGGTCCACCCTCAGTAGAGGAAGGCACTGAAGGAGGGAGATATGGAGAGGCCATGTGGCCCACCCTCAGTAGAGGAAGGCACTGAAGGAGGGAGATATGGAGTGGCCATGTGGTCCACCCTCAGTAGAGGAAGTTATTGAAAGACAGATATAGAGAGGCCATGTGGTTCACCCTCAGTAGAGGAAGGCATTGAAGGAGGAAGATATGGGGAGACCATGTGGCCCACCCTCAGTAGAGGAAGGCACTGAAGGAGGGAGATATGGAGTGGCCATGTGGTCCACCCTCAGTAGAGGAAGTTATTGAAAGACAGATATAGAGAGGCCATGTGGTTCACCCTCAGTAGAGGAAGGCATTGAAGGAGGGAGATATGGAGAGGCCATGTGGTCCGCCCTCAGTAGAGGAAGGCATTGAAGGAGGGAGATATGGAGAGGCCATGTGGTCCACCCTCAGTAGAGTAAGGCACTGAAGGAGGGAGATATGGAGAGACCATGTGGTCCACCCTCAGTAGAGTAAGGCACTGAAGGAGGGAGATATGGAGAGACCATGTGGTCCACCCTCAGTAGAGTAAGGCACTGAAGGAGGGAGATATGGAGAGGCCATGTGGTCCGCCCTTAGTAGAGTAAGGCACTGAAGGAGGGAGATATGGAGAGGCCATGTGGTCCACCCTCAGTAGAGGAAGGCACTGAAGGAGGGAGATATGGAGAGGCCATGTGGTCCACCCTCAGTAGAGGAAGACATTGAAGGAGGGAGATATGGAGAGGCCATGTGGCCCACCCTCAGTAGAGGAAGGCACTGAAGGAGGGAGATATGGAGAGACCATGTGGCCTACCCTCAGTAGAGGAATACATTGAAGGAGGGAGATATGGAGAGGCCATGTGGCCCACCCTCAGTAGAGGAAGGCACTGAAGGAGGGAGATATGGAGAGACCATGTGGCCTACCCTCAGTAGAGGAATACATTGAAGGAGGGAGATATGGAGAGGCCATGTGGCCCACCCTCAGTAGAGGAAGGCACTGAAGGAGGGAGATATGGAGAGACCATGTGGCCTACCCTCAGTAGAGGAATACATTGAAGGAGGGAGATATGGAGAGGCCATGTGGCCCACCCTCAGTAGAGGAAGGCACTGAAGGAGGGAGATATGGAGAGACCATGTGGCCTACCCTCAGTAGAGGAATACATTGAAGGAGGGAGATATGGAGAGGCCATGTGGCCCACCCTCAGTAGAGGAAGGCACTGAAGGAGGGAGATATGGAGAGACCATGTGGTCCACCCTCAGTAGAGGAAGGCACTGAAGGAGGGAGATATGGAGAGGCCATGTGGCCCACCCTCAGTAGAGGAAGGCACTGAAGGAGGGAGATATGGAGAGACCATGTGGCCTACCCTCAGTAGAGGAATACATTGAAGGAGGGAGATATGGAGAGGCCATGTGGCCCACCCTCAGTAGAGGAAGGCACTGAAGGAGGGAGATATGGAGAGACCATGTGGCCTACCCTCAGTAGAGGAATACATTGAAGGAGGGAGATATGGAGAGGCCATGTGGCCCACCCTCAGTAGAGGAAGGCACTGAAGGAGGGAGATATGGAGAGACCATGTGGCCTACCCTCAGTAGAGGAATACATTGAAGGAGGGAGATATGGAGAGGCCATGTGGCCCACCCTCAGTAGAGGAAGGCACTGAAGGAGGGAGATATGGAGAGACCATGTGGCCTACCCTCAGTAGAGGAATACATTGAAGGAGGGAGATATGGAGAGGCCATGTGGTCCACCCTCAGTAGAGGAAGGCACTGAAGGAGGGAGATATGGAGAGGCCATGTGGCCCACCCTCAGTAGAGGAAGGCACTGAAGGAGGGAGATATGGAGTGGCCATGTGGTCCACCCTCAGTAGAGGAAGTTATTGAAAGACAGATATAGAGAGGCCATGTGGTTCACCCTCAGTAGAGGAAGGCATTGAAGGAGGAAGATATGGGGAGACCATGTGGCCCACCCTCAGTAGAGGAAGGCACTGAAGGAGGGAGATATGGAGTGGCCATGTGGTCCACCCTCAGTAGAGGAAGTTATTGAAAGACAGATATAGAGAGGCCATGTGGTTCACCCTCAGTAGAGGAAGGCATTGAAGGAGGGAGATATGGAGAGGCCATGTGGTCCGCCCTCAGTAGAGGAAGGCATTGAAGGAGGGAGATATGGAGAGGCCATGTGGTCCACCCTCAGTAGAGTAAGGCACTGAAGGAGGGAGATATGGAGAGACCATGTGGTCCACCCTCAGTAGAGTAAGGCACTGAAGGAGGGAGATATGGAGAGACCATGTGGTCCACCCTCAGTAGAGTAAGGCACTGAAGGAGGGAGATATGGAGAGGCCATGTGGTCCGCCCTTAGTAGAGTAAGGCACTGAAGGAGGGAGATATGGAGAGGCCATGTGGTCCACCCTCAGTAGAGGAATACATTGAAGGAGGGAGATATGGAGAGGCCATGTGGCCCACCCTCAGTAGAGGAAGGCACTGAAGGAGGGAGATATGGAGAGACCATGTGGCCTACCCTCAGTAGAGGAATACATTGAAGGAGGGAGATATGGAGAGGCCATGTGGCCCACCCTCAGTAGAGGAAGGCACTGAAGGAGGGAGATATGGAGAGACCATGTGGCCTACCCTCAGTAGAGGAATACATTGAAGGAGGGAGATATGGAGAGGCCATGTGGCCCACCCTCAGTAGAGGAAGGCACTGAAGGAGGGAGATATGGAGAGACCATGTGGCCTACCCTCAGTAGAGGAATACATTGAAGGAGGGAGATATGGAGAGGCCATGTGGCCCACCCTCAGTAGAGGAAGGCACTGAAGGAGGGAGATATGGAGAGACCATGTGGCCTACCCTCAGTAGAGGAATACATTGAAGGAGGGAGATATGGAGAGGCCATGTGGCCCACCCTCAGTAGAGTAAGGCACTGAAGGAGGGAGATATGGAGAGACCATGTGGCCTACCCTCAGTAGAGGAATACATTGAAGGAGGGAGATATGGAGAGGCCATGTGGCCCACCCTCAGTAGAGGAAGGCACTGAAGGAGGGAGATATGGAGAGACCATGTGGTCCACCCTCAGTAGAGGAAGGCACTGAAGGAGGGAGATATGGAGAGGCCATGTGGCCCACCCTCAGTAGAGGAAGGCACTGAAGGAGGGAGATATGGAGAGACCATGTGGCCTACCCTCAGTAGAGGAATACATTGAAGGAGGGAGATATGGAGAGGCCATGTGGCCCACCCTCAGTAGAGGAAGGCACTGAAGGAGGGAGATATGGAGAGGCCATGTGGTCCACCCTCAGTAGAGGAAGGCACTGAAGGAGGGAGATATGGAGAGGCCATGTGGTCCACCCTCAGTAGAGGAAGGCACTGAAGGAGGGAGATATGGAGAGACCATGTGACCCACCCTCAGTAGAGGAAGGCATTGAAGGAGGAAGTATGGAGAGACCATGTGGCCCACCCTCAGTAGAGGTAGGCACTGAAGGAGGGATATATGGAGAGACCATGTGGACCACCCTCAGTAGAGGAAGGCATTGAAGGAGGGATATATGGGGAGACCATGTGGCCTACCCTCAGTAGAGGAAGGCATTGAAGGAGGAAGTATGGAGAGGCCATGTGGCCCACCCTCAGTAGAGGTAGGCACTGAAGGAGGGATATATGGAGAGACCATGTGGACCACCCTCAGTAGAGGAAGG
The DNA here is from genome assembly GCA_030710605.1 of Cordylochernes scorpioides. Lineage (NCBI taxonomy): Eukaryota > Metazoa > Arthropoda > Arachnida > Pseudoscorpiones > Chernetidae > Cordylochernes > Cordylochernes scorpioides. Next base: position 76,651,329 of record CP092875.1, read on the forward strand.
CATTGAAGTAGGGATATATGGGGAGACCATGTGGCCTACCCTCAGTAGAGGAAGGCATTGAAGGAGGAAGTATGGAGAGACCATGTGGCCCACCCTCAGTAGAGGTAGGCACTGAAGGAGGGATATATGGAGAGACCATGTGGACCACCCTCAGTAGAGGAAGGCATTGAAGGAGGGATATATGGGGAGACCATGTGGCTCACCCTCAGTAGAGGAAGGCATTGAAGGAGGAAGTATGGAGAGGCCATGTGGTCCACCCTCAGTAGAGGAAGGCACTGAAGGAGGGAGATATGGAGAGACCATGTGGTCCACCCTCAGTAGAGGAAGGCACTGAAGGAGGGAGATATGGAGAGACCATGTGGTCCACCCTCAGTAGAGGAAGGCATTGATGGAAGGAAGGTAATAAATAAATAAATATATTTAAGAGCATTGATATAAATAATTTTAAATCAATAATAATCAAAAGATGTGCAATTTGAACTCAATAACTAAAATAAAATAATCAACAAGGTTATAACAATGATATTTGTACAGCCAAACACACTACTGGAGATAGTGAGAGACATATTTTCAAAATGAATTAAACAAAACTCGATTAACCAATAGAATTCCTGTAAAATCTCAGCAGAAGACTCTCAGAAAACGATCAAGAAAAATTAAATGTATTTTGGCAATGTTACCGTGTTTTTTCTTTCGTTATAAACGCTCATAAAATACTCGTTCGTTCTCTGATATTTGATATTAAGACACGACTGGTTTTTATTTCTGTGAAAATATCCACACTGTGAGTGACTTCCATTATTTCTCTAATTTCCTTCATATATATATTCCAATAATATTTTGTTGCTTCGATAAAAATAAGTTGCAATAAAAATATATGATTATTTCATAGTTTAATATTAATAATATTTTGAACATTTGTTTCTATTTTATGCTTAAATCTTGTGAATTTGAATAATTTTTCTACAATAACAGAAAAAGAAAAATAATTCAAAATTAACCTCCAATCAAATTGGCCATACTTTCTTCGAAAATACATTCATGGACAAGACTTAAGGAAGTTGTACCGTTTAGCATGTATATCGGGATTCAGACAATAACTCTGAAAGATACACTCATGAGCAAAACTAAGGAAGTTGTACCTTTCAGCATGTATATCGGGATTGAGGTAATAACTCTGTAACTGTTATTTCATACACAGTGACCTTTATTGAAGACACACGATATAACCAAGTGTTAACAAAATTACCTCTGTCTCAGTAAAAAAAAAAAAAAAACAGACGATTGGAGACATCAAAGACATTCCATTTATTAAGTTTTTTTCCATGAGAATATTCAGAATGAACTGAATGTGATTTCACATTACACCACCTTTTTCAATCCTCATTAATTAAAATGTTTATATTTTAACAGAATATATTCATTCTTTTATTTTTCAGATATATATAAAAATGAGAAGTTGAGTCCATCTCTGTTTTCTACTCCAAACCAACTATTGAATGAATCATTCTACATCTGAGTAGAGGATATAGCGTCTAACCTATATAGGGCATTCAAAGCCTATGCAACTTTGCCTAAAAGACCCTAATTTACATATTTAGATACGCGGACCGCGTTCCTGGATGCGCAGCACCTGAGGGTCTTCTGCCAGCGCCTCCTGTGGGAAAACGCCAGCTCCAGCTATCATGCGGAGTACGAGGCGGATACCATCGTCTTGCATTGTTCTAGAAAATATTTTAACGCTTTGCCAAATGCTTTATTTCTATTTACTTCTTACTGATGAAGGCAAAATAATTTTGCCGAAACGTTTAGAAAATAAAATACTCTAACTGGCCGAAGTGTCTATTTTTCATAAAAATAATCTTTTAATGTTTTATCGATTGAGTTAAAGTCAATTCTAGAACAATTTTTAACGCCTTTCCAAATGCTTTTTTTTTATTTACTTCTTCTGATGAAGACAAAATATATTTGCCGAGACGTTTCGAAAAAAAATACTCTAACTGGCCGAAGTGTCTATTTTTCATAGAAATAATCTTTTAGTGTTTTATCGATTGAGTTAAAGTCAATTCTAGAACAATTTTTAACGCCTTGCCAAATGCTTTATTTTTTATTTATTTCTCCTGACGAAGACAAAATATTTTTATCGAAACGTTGAGAAAAAAAATACTCTAACTGGCCGAAGTGTCTATTTTTCATAGAAATAATCTTTTAGTGTTTTATCGATTGAGTTAAAGTCAATTCTAGAACAATTTTTAACGCCTTGCCAAATGCTTTATTTTTATTTATTTCTCCTGACGAAGACAAAATATTTTTATCGAAACGTTGAGAAAAAAAAAACTCTAACTGGCCGAAGTGTTATTTTTCATAAAATAATCTTTTAGTGTTTTATCGATTGAGTTAAAGTTCATAAAATGTCCAGATATCGGGTTTGTATATGTTAGTTAAGACACCGTTAACTATTACTCGAGAGAATTTAACTAAAGGAAGTATGACAGAAGACTAGTTAGGTAAATTAGAATGACCGTCGAAGTTGTCCCAAAGTTCTCATGGACTTTGTCCAAGTGGAGACAAAGAGGACTCAACCATGTAGAGAAAGGTAAAGGCTCAAAGTCAAATCCAATTATTGAGTGCTGTGATTGTCCTCCCTTTAATAAGGTCTTTGTGAAAAACCATTCTTGCAGGGTTCCAGTCCTATTGTAGTTGTCTGTAATCGAGTTAGATCCATTTTATCACCGAGTTACCCTAACTCTAATAATTTCAGTGTAATCAGACCTTGTTTAATCGTCCAAAACATGCGGCACCATTGTCCTCAATTTACCTTACAACTTCCACAAAACTTCCCCTTCTTTTAAAAAATAGAATTCGATAAAATACAAATTCAATTATGATCATTTTTTGGGTCGGTGTTTGTACCCGAATTCTCTTCCTTTATCTTCATTCATAACAAACTCCTCTATTTTGCATATTCTATTGAAGTTACTCAGAAACCACTTCCGATTAGTAAAGAAAAAAAACTGGCATAGGTGTCGTGTTTTCTCTCTCTCCTTTTTTTTACCTCTTTTGTAAATTGGTTGAAACATATTGATGAGATGCTTTTAAAATATTTCTCCATCTACGAATTCGTTCTTTTTAAACTAGAATATGAATATTTTATTATGTTAACTTTCTTCCTTTTTCTCTCTCTCTATGAACTGATAAAATAAATTTAGTTTGATACTTTCTTCTGTTTTCTTCCCCTAAAATTGAACGTGATTCAGAAATATGCAGAAGACAGATAAAAACAATAACGAATAATAAATAAACAAAATGTTTATATTAAAGGATAGGAAATATATATTTTGAAATTCCCCTATGTATGTATAAATTTGTAAATATTTTACTTTTATTTAATATTAGTATTATCAGTGAATATATAAATGAAACTTAATTACGATTTGGCAACTCTGCACAATATTATGATTAACATATACAGTGATTATTTATTCATGCATTTGAAGATTGAAGAAAACATTTAAAATAATTTAGGAATTCTTTATGTATTTAAATACAATTTTTCAATGTTTATATGAAAATAGAGATTAGGATTACATAATAAATCATAGAATTAATGAGTTATTTTCTCTTTTGTAAATAATATGCACAATTTAAATGAGTATTAATTAAAGAAGCTTATTGTGTAAGGTTTTTAGATTTTTTTAATAAAATGAGTATTAATTAAAAATGCGATATACAAAAGCATACTAACTCTGCAGAATAGTATTAATATTCTCATTAATTGAAAAGTTTAAATAATAGAAAATATATTATTATTTTGCTGGGCAATTTCATATAACAATCATATGTTCCACGTATACAATAGGTAAATGTAGTTAATAAATTTAAAAATCTTAATAATATATAATAATTTTTATACATATAAATTTACTGGCAATGCGCTTCTTTTAAATAACATCAAATATTATCTCTACTACTGATGATATTTAAAAGAAGCGCATTGCCAGTAAATTTATATGTGTAAAATTTTAACGATAGATGGCAATTAAATTAAATTTACTAATATAATAATTTTATTAATAAATTTATTATAAATGTATATATATATAAAGCTAGAGAAAAAAATATATATATTATATAGAAAATATATTTTAAAATTCACAATTGCTTTAGTAAAAAAATAATTAACATTCTTTTTCTAAAGTTATTGTTTTGTTGTTTTGAAGAGATAAACACAAAAATTCAAAATACTCAGTGATTTCCCTTTTTTTTAACTCAGTGAAAAACGACAGCCGTTTCTCTCTGTAACTTAATTGTCTAGGAAACTTAGGCCTAAACAATTTATCCTCAGCTGATTGATGGAAGTAGGACAAGAGGAACAAGATATCCCATTATTCGAACAAATTTCACAGCTAACAAAATGGTGGGCGTTAAAATAATTCGAACCTAAAAAAAAAAGGCAGAAGAACAAGTCTCCAAGCGCGGGGAGAAGTGGGACCAGTCATTTATCAGACGACTAACATATCTAACCCTTGTTTTTCATTCTTTTAATTTTTTATATTTTCACAGAAATTTGTCAGTGTTGTCTATAATTAAACCACATTTGCACTTTCAATGTATTAAGTGAACAGCTATCCAGCTGAGACAATGAAAACAGCACGGTGACTGTTTTACTAGACAGCCAGGAAATGTCGAGTTGACCAACCACTTAGGAAATTATAGAGCTTACGTAATTATTTCAAATATCAGAAGATCGTTGCTCTTTTATTTTACTTTTTTATTTATAAATTAATTTCTATTATAAATTTCCTTATAGAGAGGAATTTTATAATTACGAAATGAACCAAAGTTTAAATGAATAAATCTTTAAATAAAAAGGCATATATTCGATCAAAAATAAATATATTTTCTAAATTATTTTTGATCCAATATATGCCTTTTTAATTGAAGAAATATTTATGGATTGCTTTATTTTCAAAATCAATAAATATATATGTATTTTTAAATGTGAAATAAGAACTGTGTATTTTGAAAAATATAATAAGAATATTCTGTAATATTTTATATACTTATGAGAGAAATGAATTAAAAGGATTTATTTATATTGTTTAATTTTATATTAAAATCGTTTTTATATATAGGTTTTTAACTTTTAATTAGACAATTTTAATTTATATTTAGACATTTTTCATATTTTAATTTAGACACTTTTATTTTTATTTAGACATTTTTGATTTTAATTTAGACATTTTTCATTTCAATTTAGACATTTTTCATTTTGATTATAGAAAAGTCCATGTGTCTAAATTAAAATGAAAAATGTCTAAATTAAAATGAAAAATGTCTAAATATAAATAAAAATTGTGTAATTAAAGGTTAAAAACCTATAGATAGAATCACCTACTTTGAGCATTATAATAATCTAATATAAATTTATGCTGAGCGCGAAAATAGATTGCATATTTTTTAAAAACCAGTTTTTTAGGAGTCATCCAATTTTGTAATTTCCAAATGAAGTTTATTATTAAATATAAATTTATTTCGTGGTCTTATAGCTGGGTTTGGCATTGTATGATTGATTCATGGAGGTAATTTCAATATCGACTGATATTTTATACACAAGCCAATAATCTACGTAAAAAAATATTCCAATTTCTTTACTTGTTTTTCATAAATATCAAATAATGAAGTCCTATAAAATATATATTTATTTTTGAATATATTTTAAAGAAATATAGGTACATATTTTAAAACAATTTATTCGAAAGATCTTGTTAAATGTGTTTTATATATCAAGGATACAATATTAAAATATAATAATAAATATATTTATTCATATGAAAAGGAAAGTAAAAAATAGAATTATTAATATACAAATAGAGTATATTTGAAATATTGGATTTAGCATTTATTCCCAGAGTATGTTTTATATATTTTTAAATATATTTTTATATCATTAACATTTCATTTTAGACTATGTCCTCTATTGTAATTTTATTTTAATACATATTCGAGGATATATTTTCTCTCTTTCCTAGAAAGATATATTTTTATAGTTAAATCAATAAAAATGTTTCTAGGTAGATCTTCTGTATTTTTAAAATAAATACTTGCATGTTCTTTTTAATAGAGGAGCTCTCTTACAGAGTATTTATTATTCTATTAATTTTTACAATATTAAAAAAATGATATATTATTTTAAATTAGAATTTAAGATCATTAGAAAATTATGTATATCTACTAATCTTATGATAATTATGATTATTGGTTATTTTATTATATAATATATAAATTAACATTACAGCGTGTATTATAATTTGATTAAAAACTCTATTCTTATATTACACCACCAATATAGATTTTTTATTCGAGGAAAACAATTTACAGTTTGAAGAAAGTTTTAAGTAATATTTTAGAATGAAACTATGCGAATATTAGGGAATTACTTAATTAAAACTATGCAAAACAGAGTTAATTTCTGAATAAAAGCGTTCCAAAAGAATTTAGTAGTTCTTTTTATAAAATTCAAAATAAATCTGCAAAATGAGTTGAATTTTATATATTTGTCTTTTACACTCAATACTCTACATTTTGATTTCATTTAACTAAATTTGCCTACCAACCATTTGTACATATTTTAATTGTGTTGATATTTTTTTCTCTTTTCATCTAACTAGCTTCCATACTAATATTTGTACATATTTCAAATATCTTTCTTTCCTTTCAATGTTTAGTTTGTCTTTTAAGTGCAAGTGTCCCTAAGGGGACATAGCACTCTAATTCGAAATAAAATTAAAAAATATATATATTTTAAATTTGTATATATTGGATAATGTGTATAAGAAAATATATATTCCTTTATAAATATAAAAATGCATGGCATTTCAACCTCACTTTCATCAATTATTTTGACAGAGAAATATTTTTAATGAAATAATTAGGTCAAAACGTCTAAGTACCATAGAATATTTACTCACTGAATAATCTCAATATTCATAGATTGAATAGAATTAACAATGTTAGCTAATTATTAAATAAATAAATTCTATTATGACTAAGGGATTTAACAATATAATATAAATAACAAGATCTCTAAATAGGGTGATGCTTACATATAAATGACCCTACTAAAAGTAAGCAATTCTATCAACAGAAGTGAATGAAGGGTGGAATATAACAAAAGCCTTTTTGTATTTACCCTGCAATGATGATGATAGCTAAACTGAGGGGTGCTAACAGTATGACGTCATAGTGTTTGGTGACACCTAAGCCATGCAAATGCGACGACACAGCTGGGGTACTACCCCACTCTTCACTCTCTGCCCACGAATTTATGGCTGGGGAGGAATAAATTACAGCCCCAATTTATTAAATAACCCTTCAATTTCAGTTGGTTGTCCTCCTCAGTATGGTGAGATAAGGAAACCTAATACCACACGATATTTGATAGGTACAAATAGGTCTACCATCATGTTATGATGTTAAATCAAATCTATCTTGTCGTCTGTTTTTTTTTTTTTACTTCTCGGCTGTAATATTTTATCATCATCATGTTATTTATTTGTTCGTTTTTTAGAAAGGTAATATATTGCTCTTTTTAGTGCTTTCTCTTGTGTTGAGATTTTTTTTTTTTGGTTCTTATATTTAAACTGGTTAATTAACTCTATTATGAATTTGAATTAGTGACAACTTTGAGATTTATTCAAAGAAATAAGCATATGTAAGTATATTTCAAGATGTCTGTAGTATTTCGGTATTATGTCTTGAGGCTTTGTGTATTCCATATGACTTACCTCGCAATTTATTTCATATATTTATAGAGTATGTTGAACGTTCTGAAAATGATTTATCTAAAACTTTAAATATTATGATAACATTTTAGAAGCATGTCTCTTATTTAGGATATGATTAAAATATTTAGGTTTTATTTCAAATACAGTAGAACTTGGATGATTCGAACTTCTTTAATTCGAAAACCTCTTTAATTTGAATATTTATCTTGGTCCCTAGAATTTCCTATATAAATAATTTAACATCTTTAATTCGAATTTTTGGATAATTCGAATTTTTTTATGGTCCCTTGGGGTTCGAATTATCCAAGTTCGACTGTATATTCAATATGATTCATGTATTCAACTTCTATAACGTTCAATATTTTACTGGACATGGTGACTTCAACACATATTTGTTTAGAATTGGCAAATTTGGTTCACCTGCATGAACTTGTGGAAACTAACAACAAACCCCTGAACACCTTCTGATAAAATGTCCATTAACTTCTGATCTAAGGGAAGAAAACCAACTTTACCTGACTAATACAAAACAAGTTGCTCACAATAAAGACCAATACATCAAGTTTAATAGATTCTGCAGGCTGTATATTTTAAGGCGAAATTGTTGACTGTACATATTTCAAGCTACTATTTCTAATTACTATATGCAAAATTTGACATCGAACGTGTAATTTTCATGCTTCCCAATGTTCAATTGTGTTAATTGTATATAATTTCAGATATACACGCAATTATCCTAATTGTGGATATGGCGTGTCTCTTCCAACTGTTAAATAAATAAATAAAACTTATTTTAAAAAAATATATACTTAAAATTTAATGTTTTTTCTATTGTCGTCTGAAAAAGAAAATAATTCACGAAACCCTTCGTTCAAGTGTTTCTATGGTTCTTGAACTGTTCTCTTCAATTCTTTTGCACACAATTCCCATCAAGTATAATTCTTATTCTTGCTACTGTTTTATTTATTATCATTCAACTTTAATCATTTTATTCGTCCATCAAATGCCACATAATATATGTACCAGTTAATTTATGAAGTGTATAATAAGATGAGTTAATTAAGGAAATAAGGAATTCAAACAATACCTAAGGAAGTTGTACCTTTTAGCATGTATATAGGTATTGAGACAATAACTCTGAAAGATACACTCATGGACAAAACTTAAGAGAGTTATACCTTTTAGCATGTATATCGGGATTCAGACAATAACTCTGAAAGATACACTCATTGACAAAACTCAAAGAAGTTGTACCTTTTAGCATGTATATCGGGATTCAGACAATAACTCTGAAAGATACACTCAAACAAAATTAAGGAAGTTGTACCTTTTAGCATGTCCATCAAGATTCAGACAATAACTCTGATAGATACACTCAAACAAAACTTAAGAGAGTTATACCTTTTAGCATGTATATCGGGATTCAGACAATAACTCTGAAAGATACACTCATTGACAAAACTCAAGGAAGTTGTACCTTTTAGCATGTATATCGTGATTGAGACAATAACTCTGAAATATACACTCAAACAAAACTTAAGAGAGTTATACCTTTTAGCAGGTACATCGGGATTCAGACAATAACTCTGAAAGATATTACAGTGACCTTTATTGAAAATACACGAGATAACCAACTGTGATCAAAATTGCTTCTGTCTCCTTAAAAAAAAAAAAAAACACACCGTGGATCGGCGATATCAGAGACATTCCACTTCCTTAAGTTTTGTCTATGAGTGAATATCTGTATATAATATATTCTTGTTTATTATATTTGACTCAATAATATTTTTTCCTATTAAAAAAAATATATAAAATACTATAAGTGTATAATTAAATTATATAGAACACAGTAAAAAAAAGATATATATTTCAAATTAATATATATAATTTTCTCATTTATGTATTTGCATACATCAATTGAACGAATAAATGTATTTTTTAATAATTTATTCAATACAAAAAAAATCCAATTTTATATAATAATTCAGGATAGAAACTGTTGTGTTGTTTATCTTTTATAAACTACAACTTATATATTTATTATTTAATTATAATTATTTATTTATCACACACATTTAAATTTAGTAAAGATTAATTCTCTATTTACAAAACACAGTCAGTCTATCGTTCTTATTCCATTTCTTCTTATTCACATCACTTATATATTTCACACTATTCTACATATTCCTCCCTTGTTTAGTTAGTATCTAATCATGTCCTTAAATCTAGAAGGAACATGTATTTGTCTTCCACTTCTAGTGATGACAGTCTTGTTTTCATTCTCATTAGGTGATTCATTTGGGTATAAACAGTCCATATCAGATATAGCAATCTGCTCTTCTGGTACAATATCTTCTAAGGTTGCTTCTTGTTCTGGTAGATACCTTGAAGTACTAGGAAGTTCCATTCTAATTTCTGGAGTCTTAATCAAAGTGGTATTCAAATCAATTCCTTTGTTAAAATCTTGTAAGACATTGGCATGTCTTAAATGCTTTGCATTCCTAATGATAAAGCTACCTGTCTCAGTATTGACTAACTTGAATGAATTTGGAGATATAGTCTCTAGAATGATAAATCTTTGATTGTCATAATTTGGTGTCAACTTGCTTTTCATTTCAGTGTTTGCGACATAAACAATATTACCTTTCTTGAAGTCATGAGGCAAGGCCTTATTCTTGCTATCAGCATATTTCTTCATTCTTTCTTTATAGGCTTGATTATGCTCCATCACTTCTTTATCCATAAGAGAATCATTGTCATTTATATCATTGAGCTTATTTCTAATTTCCCTGGAAAAAAGCAATAATGCTGGTGTTTTCCCAGTAGAAGAGTGTGGAGTCGACCTGTATGCCATTAGAACACATTGAAGTTCTTCTTTCCAATCCTTTCCTTGCAATTTTACTGAAATTAGTTGCTTTTTTAAATATCTGTGGAAACGTTCAATTTTTCCATTACTTTTAGGATAATATGGTGACACTCTTATATGTTTTATACCTGATTTCATAAAAAATTGCTCAGTATCTTTGCTTACAAATTGAAGACCATTATCTGAAACTATTTCAATGGGAAATCCATATCTTGCAAAAATTTCTTTTAATTTTGAAATTATAGTTTTCGAAGAAATATCATTTATTATAATCGCTTCCGGGAACGATGAATAATAATCAATAAGTGTCAAAATATATTTTGAATCAATAGGTCCAACTAAGTCTACTCCTACTTTATACCATGGTCTAGGTGGTATTGGTATGGTTGTTAAAGGTTGGTCATGCCTTAAAGGTTGATTGACTTCACAAATGTAACAATTCTTTATACGTCTTTCTATATCTTTGTCCATATTGGGCCAATAGTATTTTTCTCTTAAAATTTGTTTAGTTCTAGCAATCCCTTGATGAGTTTCATGAGCTAAGTCTAAAATATTTCTTCTAAGATCTGTTGGTATAACAATTCTCTTTCCTTTTAAAATGAGATTATCATAAACTGAAAGTTCTTCCTTAAATTTGTGCAAAATTTTAAGTTCATCATCATCAATTTGATATGGCCAATTTCCAGTTTGAATTATTTTAGTTAGAATTTTGAAAAATGGATCTGCTTCACTTTGCTTCTTGATATCATTGAGGGAAATTGCCTTCATTTCTTCTGAAAATATGGAAAGTACTTTTTCTACATAATCATCAACAATATTTTCACATGAAATATTTGTTAAAGGTTTTCTTGAAAATATATCTGCAATATTTTGTTTGCCCTTAAGATACTCTATTTCATAATCATAAGGTTGAAGTCTCCAACTAAGTCTTTCAATTCTTGGTGGCAAGACTGTTGCCTTCTTGGGATTAAGCATATAAATCAATGGTTTATGATCTGTCTTAAGTACAAATTTATTTCCCCATAAATAGTCATTGAAATGCTCAACAGCCCACACACACCCAAGAGCTTCTTTCTCTATTTGTGAGTATCTTCTCTCAACATTAGTCAATGATCTACTTGCATAGGCCACTGGCTTTTTGCTTCCATCATTTTGTCTTTGTAGTAAAACAGCTCCTAAACCTACAGGACTAGCATCAGCAATTACTTCGGTAGGTGCATTCATGTCAAAATAGGCTAAACATGGATTTTTTGTAAGAGCTTCTTTCAATTTTCTGAATGAGTCCTCTTCTTTCTTGCTCCACTTCCATTTTATGTCCTTTCTTGTCAAATTATTAAGTGGTTCGGCTAACTTTGAAAAGTCTGGAATGAATTTTCTTAAAAATCCGCATGTACCTAAAAATGATTTTAGAGAATCTACATTTTCAGGTTTTGAAAAACTTAGAACACTTTCTATTTTCTTTGGATCAGGTCTAATTCCATCTTTACTAACAATATGGCCTAATATTTCCAATTCATTTAGAGCAAATTTACATTTACTTTTGTTTAGTTTGAGTCCAACTTGTTGAAATCTTTCAAATACTTTTTTCAGTCTTTGATCCAATTGTTCTATAGATTGCGCATATACAATCACATCATCTATGTAGCATAACACTCCTTCTAAATGAGACAATATTGAGTTCATAGCTTTTTGAAAAGCTTCAGGTGCGCTGCAAAGTCCAAAAGGAATTTTGCAAAATCTGTAGCATCCTCTGGGTGTAATAAAGGTGGTCAATGGCCTGGACTTTTCATCAAGTTCAATTTGCCAAAAGCCTTTCTTCGCATCAAGTTTAGCAAAAAATTTTGCTCCCTGCAATGCTTGCAAAATATTGTCAACTGTTGGTATAGGATATCTCTCTCTAACTATGGCTTTATTCACTTCTCTCAGATCAACACATAGTCTGATTTCTTCAGTAACCTTTTTTGGAACTGCCACAATGTTTGAGATCCATTCAGAAGCTTCATGGACTTCCTCAATAATGCCATCTTCTATCATTTTGTCTAGCTCTTGATTGATGGCTTCTACCATTTTATATGGAAAATGTCTGCATCTCTGAGCTACAGGAGTAACATTTTCTTTTAGAGTTATTTTTTGACTATAACCCTTCACATTTCCTTGACCTTGAAAAAGGTTCATGTTTTCTTGCATCAAATTATATATATCCTTCGGAATAACTTCCTGTTGAATATTCCTTATTTTTGTTCCACGCTTTATAATTTCTAATTCGAAACTTGCTTTCTTTCCTAAAAGAGGTTCTGCTTTACCTTCAATCACAAAAATCTGTTCCTTTATAGACCTTTCACCCCATGAAACATCTGCAAAGAAATATCCACAACATGGAAGAGGTGAAGGTTGTCCATAGGCATAAAATTTCCTTTCTGTACCATTTAAAGTTGGCATTTGAGACTTAGGAAAAATATTTTTCAAATTTTCAAGTCCTATGAATGTTGTATCACTACCTGTATCAATAGTCATTTTTATTTCCTTTCCATCTATATAGATACTTTCTTTGTTATCAGAGCCTAAAAAGAAAGTGTATTCATCTGAGTCTTCATTATTTTCAGAAATATTTTGAATATTTCTTTTCTTTCCTTCAATATTTTTATATTTATTTTTATTTCTACAAACTCTATTAAGATGACCCATCTTGTTACAAAATGTGCATTTCATATTTCTAGCTCCACATTTATATGGAGGATGTGTAGTTAAGCCACATCTATAGCATTCTTCCAAATTAGGTGCACTTACCTTGGAGGTGCTTCCTTTTTGATGGTACACATTATGAGCTTTTGATCCTTTAACAGTTGATTCATTAGCTGCTTGGAAATTATTTTTATAGTTTACTCTATTTATTGAGGTCATATCTTCATTTGTCAATACTCTAAATTCTTCTTTGGCTGTTTCAAACATTCTTGATATCTCAATTGTTCTTTGAAGATTCAAATTATCTTGTTGCAACAACTTTTCTTTTAATTGCCTATTATAGCATTTTTCTATTATCTGATCTCTGATCATGTCTTCTTCTAAATTTCCAAATTCACAGGATTTGACTAATTCTCTTAGGGCAATGACATATGAATCAATATTTTCATCTGTATTTTGTTTTCTTTGCCTAAATTTAAATCGTTCTGATACAATATTTTTTTGTGGTGTGAAATATTTAGTTAAAGCTTCTTTTGCTTTTTCATACGTATCTTTTTCTTCTGGCAAATTAAAGAAAATTCTTTGGACTTGTGGTCCAAGGCAATGCAAAAGTGTTGCCCTTTTAACGTCATCTTTCTTTGTTGAAACACCGCTTGCTAATTCATAAATTAAATATGAATTCATCCAATGTTTGTACTCGGAATACAAATCTGTAGCATTAAGGTTCAACGGTAATGGAGACGTCAAATTATTTGCCATCTTCTGTTACGCTTATTTAATTATTATTATTATTTTTTTTAATCCTCGTCGCCAAATATGTTGTGTTGTTTATCTTTTATAAACTACAACTTATATATTTATTATTTAATTATAATTATTTATTTATCACACACATTTAAATTTAGTAAAGATTAATTCTCTATTTACAAAACACAGTCAGTCTATCGTTCTTATTCCATTTCTTCTTATTCACATCACTTATATATTTCACACTATTCTACAGAAACCTTTTCCCTAACATTTTATTTTCAATAAATGAGATAGAGAGAAGGGAAAGAAGTGAGAAATTGTAGAAAAGATTTAATCAATTTCGATAAAATTTTTAATCATAACTCACACAGAGAATATATAGAAATTGAAAAGTTTTACTCTGCGAGGGACAATCACCTGTGTGCTCCTTTGACAAAAGGAACAAGCCCCTAAAAAGGAAGAAGAAGGGCAATTGTCAGCAGACGTCATTAACAAAACCCTGCACAAAAACTGAAAATTAATTCGCAAAGGATTCTGGGATTGTAAGCCGGACTCTATTTTTACCCAGGACTTTTCCAAGCGGCTAAATTAAGCCTGAAATTGATCGGCCACGCTGGCCAAGAAGCCGAAGATGAAGGCTTCCTTCCCTAGAACTTCATCCAACGTTGCCAACTTGTTCCACGATTATTTTTTTTACTCTGTGAAGTAATATTTATATTTGAAATAGAAAGAATAGAGCTTTATTCAATTATAAATTTCCATATCAATGCATAAAAGAAATTTCGAAATTTTCTACTAATTAGGAAATATATTTTTGAATAACTTTCAAAACCCTGTACATATTTAATATTGTATTAATTAAATTGCCTTTAAGAAATGCCAATACCAATTTTCCATCGAAATATATATTCCTTATATAAAAATACCTCAATTCAAGACATGCATTATAAATATTTTGAGAATAATTATTATTTTTATAGATATTTATATTAATCCAAAATGAATAAAACGTATGTAAAAAATAGCATAAGAAATTCAAAAATAAACGAATGTAATGTTTTACATTTAACAAAACTAATATCTTTGTGGTATGAACAAATTTTTTTGAGTTCATTCCAAAAATTTAATATCATTTTTATTTCTTCTCAATGTAGTCTAATATATCAAAATACATTTTCAATTAAATTTTAAAATATAATTTAAAATATGATAAAATTAAAAATGATTATTTATAAACGTTTATACACACATCCCTTGACTTATTTTTAATATTATCAAAAAGCATCCAGGGCCAAGTCAAATAAAATTGTGCATGAAACTTGGCCCTGGATGATTTTTATCTTTTTACTAGAATTTTGTGGTAAGATAACTTCATAAATTATAAGATACAATACTGTATAAAAAATATAGGAAGACAGGATTTTTCTGATATAATATTAACAGATATCCTGCAGCCTCAGAGATGAGATGATTCTCAAATTTGCCAGTTCTACTGGTTTCATAATTCCTCTTGTTGAAAAGGATTGAATAGTAGCTGTCATTGTACTGATTACTATCATAGCCAAACACATGGTATACATGTTGGTTGTTTTATCTGTATTTGCCTTGTTCATTTTATAGGAAAAACTGTGTTGCACTTCAATGTGAAATTTGCTCTGTATCGATTGTGAATTGATCTATATTCGTTCCATGAAGATAAAAATACGAGTAGTTATGTAAAATAATCCACTTTCATCTTTTGAAACATAACTACACCTATCCCCTTATTTACACGGTAGATACGTTCTTGAGAAAAACGTGTAAATCGAAAATTAAAAATTTTCGCGAAATTTTTATGCGAAGAAATACAGACACAGTGTGCGTGTGCAGCAAGTCAGCACATAAGCTCGGGATTCCTCGTGAGATGTGTACACAGCGCATGTGTTCAATTACAGTAGCATTTAGTATAGTGCGATAAAAAAAACTTATTTGGAAAACCGTGTAAAAGTGAAAACGTGTAAAACAAGTACCGTGTAAATCGGGGGATAGGTGTATTCACAAAAATAAAAAAGGACTTCCTGATTGGATGTAACTAAATGTGGCTGAATATTTAGTCAGATGGTCAACAGCTTTTATTTACACGATCAGAAGAAGCCTTATTCTTAATTTAATCACCTGATCCCAGTAAAATTTCACTTTTGTACTATTTTCTTCATTTATTCAAATAATGTTTTGTATTTTATTGTGACGGTAAAGACGATTATTGTTTTTAGATTATTATCCTTCAAGAAAAATTGCCATCCATAATATTCACAAGTTTTTTTTTTCGTGTCAATATCAAAATTTGGCGATATGTGGCGAAGGCATTACTATTAATTTATTAACTCGGGTTTCTAGAACGTTCAAATGTCACCAATTGCCCGGGCTGTATTACTGATATATTTTTTTTATTTGCTTGGACAAGTGATGGTCAAATTCAAGAGATGGCGCAATGAAGATTTCATTCTTGGGAGATTCTCTAAAGATTCTGACTTGGCGAAGATTAACAAAATATTTACACTAGAAGGAAAGTTGATGTCATATCACGTGATCGATTATTCATCCAATTGTCAATCACAAACTGATAATGCATATTAAAAAGAGAAAATAAATTCACAATTTTTTTTTTCTGGCATATCTATAATCTACAAAAGGCACAATGCATTTTTACAATCTCTGAGTAGAACTTTCAGGTCAAAGTCAATGGATGAGCCACAACACCAGCTTTGGAAAATTTGAACAAAGTCTAACAACCTGCATACCATGGCTTCAGGCTATGACTCTCATCGTTACACTGGGGACTTCGATTCTTTAGCATTCTACAAGGCGAATTAGGAAATCTTTCAAAGATAATTTTAGCTGATAAAAACAGTAGGAAATATCTTGTTGTGTAAACACAAGGTAATAAGACTAAATCCAAATAAATAAATAAATTACCTTGTGTTTATAATATATAATCCAAATTGTGCCTTATCAATCTTGTTGTGTAACTTATTGAATAATCTGTATATGAGCGTACTGTACAAAGATTATGTCGATATGTGAGTGTCCTTTCTCATAGTAGAATGTATTCCATGTTCTATTTACGGTCTCCTCCTGGCTCAGTCCCTCTGGGGCATTGTTGTCCTTCCACCACGTGAAGAAGTCAGTAAGGAGTTTTTCCTTTCCTAGTAGATAGGATCCTTAGTATATCCCATTTCTCGCATACTCATCCAGAACTTTAAAATGGAAAATAATTATTATGGAGAATACCATGATTGTAGTAATATTATTTTATTCGGGATCAACCCTTGTGGCCCACTGTACGTATTACATCCCAAACACGATGCAACGCCAGCCCTCTCTGTCTTGAGCTCAATGTACTATCTCGGTGACCGTTAAGCCAGTTATAGGTGTTGGAAATTGGTTAATCCACAAGCTGAATACATCATCAACCCTTTTATAAAGGTTTATAGAAATAAAGAAATTTTTAGTTATATCTTGTCTATTACCTCACTAATAAGCTTTACATCTTTTTCTTTTTTTTTTTTTGAAGGGCGACAGTGGGTTGCCGAAAAGTCAAAGACAATAGACTTTTTTTTAAAAAGGGTTATGGAATCTGCAAATTGAATCAACAATATTATTAAGTCATGTTTAAAACGATTTCAGTATAATTCCTACAGATAGATATTCCTCTACACTCAGATATATGTTATGAAGACTAAAAAAAAACGAAGTGTGAACAAAATTGCCTCTATTTCCTTAAAAAAAAACAGATAACCGGATACTTTCCACTTTCTCAAGGTTTATCTATGTGTATATGCTAATTCAAAGATCATCGTTAAATCAATCTTCGGAATATAGCATATTAAAGGTTAATAAAGATCTTCAAAATAATCGATTTTACAACACGCACATTACCTTAGCTAAACTTGGCATTATTACATAACAAACGAAATTCTCTCATTTAAACACATTTGATATACTAATAGACGACTCCTACAGTCTACAATTCGTGTAGAAGGAACACAGACAGAGTCCTACTTCAACTGTTTTACGCTCTACTGCTCTATCAACGTCACAAGCCAATAGAAAGATCAAAAAACCAACACAGGCAACAAATCAACAAGAACTTGCATAGTTCATTACTGGCCGAGGTATCTTTAATTTGAAGAACTCTGAATACCGGCCAGGCACCATCTATCTTTACGATAAGAACTTACATGATGTAGAAAACTAAAGATTTAACCATATTTGTAGATTATTATTTCAACTATTTTCCTTTATTTCTTTAAAAACACCTTTTTTTTTAAATATAAATATCACGTACAAAATTAGAGATAACAAACACATAGAACATGATAATGCAATTTATTACGATAAAAAAATAATGACAAAATTATTAACACAACAATTAGAAAAAATAATCAGACAAATATGACGAGTAAAAATATTTAAATTAATAATAGATCAATTAAATTAAATATAAATATATACTATAATATAAATTTATTTTAAACAATACTGAATATTATGAAAAAGACATCTCTTATCATGCAACTGAAAGTTGCTGATGGCTTTCAGTTGCACAAAAAGGAGAGACCTTTTTCATAATTTATGCATCTTATCCCAGTACAATATCACATTTGTGCTATATTTTTCAAAATTGAATATGTTTCCAACGAAATTACTATAATAGCGTTTATATAACTTCTTAATCATAATAAAGAATTTTGAGAAAAGAATCTATATTTCAGATATTTATTTAGGTTATATTTCGGATTGTTATATATATTAATACTGATATAAGATATATATATATATATATATATATACGTAAAATAAATATATATGGTGATCATATAAACACATAAATAAATATCTATATTCTCATTGAAAAGGTATATATATTGGATCAAAATATGATTTATATCACCACTATTTCAGTTGGCTGAACGCCAACCTTTATCAAGGTATTATAACATATTAATATGTGTCAACAACAAACTCAGCGCCACATAACGTCAATAGAATTAAGTTGAAAAAAATATTTTTACTTATATTCAATGGGGAGAAAAAAATTAATATAAATGATATTTTTATCCAATATATGCCTTTTTAGTTAAAGATTTATTTTTATGGATTTCTCTATTTTCAAAAAAATATGTATATATGTTTGGCATATATATTTTGTTTTTATATTATATTCTTTAATAAAAAAAATATCAATCCATATTTG
The DNA here is from genome assembly GCA_030710605.1 of Cordylochernes scorpioides. NCBI lineage: Eukaryota > Metazoa > Arthropoda > Arachnida > Pseudoscorpiones > Chernetidae > Cordylochernes > Cordylochernes scorpioides. The sequence continues at coordinate 76,670,650 of CP092875.1, forward strand.
CTTCCTATATACATATTAATTTATGAATTTATATGAGAATATTGAAAAACATCTTCTTTTAAGTATATAACCTTTTTTAACTAACACCAAGTTGTGAATGTAGGCGAGGATTTTATGATGTAAGTTGGAAATAATAAAATTCATTAAATAATATAATTAATATAATCCATATATTTAATATAAATACTCATTTTTATTGAAATAAATTATATTGAATATGTGATATCACATTATTTATAAACAATAATTAACGATAATGTCTATATATATATATTTTTATGAAAATGACACGAGAAATTACCAGTCTTAAAGATGTATTAAAATGTTATAAGAGTTATCAGCCGATTATATTTTTAAAACAAACATGAATACATCGTTTGGGAAAGTTTTTAAAAAGAATGAAAAATATATTAAAGGGCCAATTTTATAAAGGTTTACAAAAAAATATGTACAAATGGAGAAATCTTATATATAATAATATATATACCATGGTATATAATAATAAGGATAAAAATATGCCATTTTAATTGAAGATCTATTTATGGATTGCTCTATTTTCAAAAAAATATATATATTTATTTTATAAATTATATAATAATTTATTAAAACATCTAAATATCTAATTTTAAGGTGAATAAAATATGAATATATATTATTTTAATAAATTAGAATTAAGTTTAAAATCATGTGTGTGTGTTAAACATATTTATATTACCAAGATAATATATTTAAATATAGCTTCACATCCATACAAATAAATAAATATAAAACATCGTTTGGTTATCTATAAATACCATTAGCAAAGATTTAAATAAATATTTATTTTTTGCCAAAAGAACACGGAAGCTTACAAAATATAATCTTGATGGATGGAGGTAAAATAATCCAGAAGTAGTTAAACTATGTTAGTTATTCTGATGAAATTTCATCTTTCTTTTTAAAAAGGTGAATTCAAAAGATATTAAATTTAATCTCAGACGATAAAAAATTCATTAAGTTTCAAGTCTTTTTTTCTACTATTCACACACAAAATTATTTTAATAAAATATGAATATATATTATATAATTAAACATAAAAGGTTTTAATAGTTGTCTATTAAAATATATAACGCTTAAATAATATTTCTTACCTCTAATTTTTTATTTAAATGACATTGAAAATACGCCTGGAGGTTGGCTAATCAATGAACAAAAGAAAAATTGCTCCTAAATGGTTTAAAATGAAATCATCCTGAAGTTACTGTGAAAAAGTTAATATGTCATTTAAATTCTATATTCGCTTCAGCATTAAAATTTGACTTGTGACTTTGAAATAGATGGGTTTATGATTTTTTGGGGGATATTGTGGAAATTTTTTTGATCACATAAAATTTTTGCTTGAGGTCATTTTAAGTTAAATTTGAATTTTATGTATCTTTACTCATTTTCATAGATTGAATTTAAAGGGTTAAAATTGAATTTCTTTATATATATACGAAATAGAATGTCATCTTATAAATCATTTATATATGTTTAACAAAAGATAAATATACATATATATTCCATTATAGCTAGTTTAATTACAAATCAATAATAGAATATAAAATATATTAATTTTATTATATTCAAACTAATTCCAGTTACAACTTAACTATACGTTTATAAATATCTAGAAAAAATACACGCTAATCAATAAACATATTATTGTGAATTTTATATTAATAATATTTTTATTTTCAAATTTGAAAATACTTTAAATCTGCATATATGAAAATATTAAAATACTACTGTATTTATTTTCATTTTTAAAAATATATTTATTAAATAAAATATTTGAAAAATAATTGAAATAACATCAATTATATTAAAAAATCATTGCCTTTAAAAAATAATAATCAATCTATGTTAGAAATTTAGGCAATATATCTTAAATATACTAGATCGATTATTAAGGTTACTAGACTTTCAAACGTTTTATAAAAAAAAAATAATAAACTATATAAAAATAGTAAATAAATGAAAACATTATAAATAATATACAAACATGAAAAATATATATATTCCAGTAAAGATATCAATTGAGAAATCACACCAAACGAATTCATTATTAATAATCTAATTAAATCATTAAAAAGATAGAGGGGTTAACTCCTTTAAGGTGGGGGTGCTCACAGGGGCCTACTCATAGATAATAATATTAACTCATTAGAGAGGGTGGAATTAGTGCTACCACCTGCAGCTCTGCAGTATTGAGCGACAGCTGCTGGACCTTTTTTTTTTTCATCTTTCAGTGTCGGCTGTTGTCACATATTGTGGCAACATGTGGCCCTCATTGAACGTTTCTCGTTAATTATGGACCATCTTGACCGGAGGACCACTTCTGGACACTACCTATAGCAGACGATATATAAATTATCAGACGATTTCATATATATCATACTTATTTTAACTCATAGAATATTTTTAAATTATTCATCAGAACTATCTCTATAATCCTCGTCTGATATTTAATGTAATTAAGTTGTTACTCTTCCCATATATCGTTAAATACATAAATAAAATACTGATATACGTATATCAATAGTATATCTTGTATATCAGTTATTTTATAAATATTTCTTTATTTTTAGAATTCCTTCTCTCATATAGAAAAATGTTTATTTTAAATATAAAATGAAAGGATTTAAAAGCACGAATGTTTCTTTTATACATAATACAAACTTCTACTGCCCTTCCTGCGATGTAAAAATATATTAGGAGGGCTTGGCTCATCAGTGGTGAACCCTCCCAGCGATTTCGCCAATTTAATCCACCAGACCGCTTCTCAGAGCTCTAATACTGTATTGGATGATTCTGCTTATATACGCAGCACTGAAGGATGGAATCTCAGAAATGTATTTCAATTTATTAAAATATTTATTTTTTCACAAATAAACTATTTTTAGTTGGTTAATAAATTATTATTTTACTTATATATTTTAAATAGATTATTTAATACCTATAGAGTATATGTACATTGTGTATGTTGTGTGATTCATACATATATTAATATATACATGTCTATATATTCAATGAATATATTCATTTACCTCCATAATTCTTTATTATAAACCCGGACTCCACACAATGGAACGATATCTCGATTATGAATACTTTATTTGGAATATTAATATGTATATTTGTGAAAGGTTGATTTACAATATTAGAATATGATATGTTAATTTTATTTTAAACAGATTAACATCATTATTTTTCAAAGAAATCATACTGTAAATCATATATTCGGGTATATATATTATTAGGAAAAATACTGATCTACTTCTATCTCTCTCTATTTATATCTATTTATTCATATATTTATCATTATATAATCATATTTTTTCATAATTATATTTATTCTGTATTTAACCTTATATAAACTTATATGGACATTGAAATAAAGTAGTTTCAATCTCAATCTCTCTATCTCTCTCAGACATATAAGGAGAGCAATTGGTTTAAAAAAGACGTTGATGTTGGAAAATTTTGAAGAAAGAAGGAAGAGAGGAAGACTTATAATGAATAGACTATAATGGGTTGAGAAAGTTAAGGAAATGTCACTAGATGAGTTGCGAGTGTTGTCCAGTAATAGATCAAATTGGACAATATTTGTCTATGTCATCAACAAAAGCCAAACTTGATTTGATGTACGCTAAACAACAACTTTATTATTAATGAAACCTCCCATGAGAGACCCATCTGATAATCTACATGCCTCCTGTATGACATTTGGAAGACTGAAAAATGGCTACTTATGATCTGATCCAACCTCCAATAAACGACAACCTCTAGAATAGACTCATAATATCTAGATATTTGATCAGTTATTCCTTTTATATTGAAGAGGTACTACTATTTTAAAATGCAAAATATTTTCTTACAATTATCACAAAATATTTTGTAATTTTAAACGTTCTTACAATTTTAGCCTCAATAGAATAAAGGTACTACTATATTGCATTTATTAGTATATTTCAAATAAATAGGTTCAAATAGAATATATATCCCAATTTATAATGCATCACTACCACGCATTATGTTTATTACCCCTGTATCAAATGTACAGTTTGTCATAAGGAATATGTCAAATATTATCAGCTTCAGCAAATTCACACACAAATCCCAACTTGCATAACTTCGATTTCATAAGATTCTACGAGAAAATCAATGACATTGGTCGAATTTGACGAAAAAAGTGTTTTAATACAAGAAAATAAGACTTAATCCAAATAATTTATTAGTGTGTGACGTTTCGGCAACAGCATTGTCACCATCATCAGACAAAATAATAAAAAGCGTCACACACTAATAAATTATTTGGATTAGGTCTTATTGGTTCGGTTCAACATCACATTAATAGGTACCGCTCAGCAAGAGCAACCTAGTTCATGATAATTGAAACAGTGAATAATATGTGATGGTTATTCACATATTAAACAAAATGTTAACGTGGGATTTAATTCCAGTTCATGACTGTCGGGAATCGAGGGAGTTACCCATTCGTCCACCGACTTCTTAATTTTAGGTCTTATTTTCTTGTATTATAATCTATAATCCAAATTGTGATTTATCAAAAAGGTGTTTTAGATTTCGATGTGCCAAGGCCGTTCTTAAGACAGGATACATTTTAATTTTTCGGGGGTAAAATATCTAATTTATAAAAAGGTCACTTCTCTTATTTAAAAATGCATCAAAATTCATTACCAGCTAAAATATTTTGTATGCAAAATCAACGATTCCATAACTTCTCTTCTAGAATGTTATGAAATCGAAGCCGCTTCTGTTACCGATGAGAACCATTGTTCTAAATAATTGCTTATAGTTATTAAAATTAGAGACATTTTGGCCAGCAAATGTTTTTTTCGAAGTGTCTATTAATTTTAAGAACTACGAATGCTGGCCAGGAAACCTTTATCTTCAAGAGGTAATGGTATATAGGTTTTCTTCGTCTGAATTTGTCAAATCTGATGCTGTGTTAAAATCTTTATCACCAATTCTACATTCAATTCAGGATTGATAAAACTGAATGCATTTTTATGAATTTTTATATGGGAATGGTCATGTTTATATATGAATAGCTTTATACTGCATATATAATGATGAATGAATAGATATGTAATGCCAGTAGGAGGATTGAAAATGCATAATAGGCAATGCATCTCATTGAGAATTTTTCTTCTCAGATATCATAAAAACTGTTGGAATATTTAATTTTATTAATATATATATATATATATATAGTGTAGAAACTATATAACAAAATTATAACAGTGATTCTAATTTTAAAAACTTAAGGAGCAAACTGATAATAATGATAACTTATATCAGTTAGATTTGATTAGATTAGCAAGCTAAATCTAAATTAATTATAATAATAAATAGTTATTTAATTTTATAGTCCAGTTTTGTATTAAGATTATCTTCACTATTATGATCATTTAAATACAAATTATAAAATTTGTAAAATGTTATTAATTTGTAGATAGAGAGAGAAAAAAAATAAAAAATCCTTTACTTCTATTACATCCTCAAGTTAATTATATATTTATAATTAATAACAATAAAAAAAATTAACAAAGTAACGTCTATTACATCGGCTTTTACACGTCATTCAGACATACTCTAATCCTATATATAGAATAATCGAAGAGATAATATATATAATAGTTAGAAAAAAGAGAGAAAGACAGAACCATGCACTTTTAATCAAACTAATAATAAGGAAAAAAAAAAAGAGTTTTATAAAGAAGGTAGATAAGATTGTTAGTATATATATATATATTTTTTTATGATTTTATATTTTATCCTTTTTTTTTTTTTTTTTAAAGATTTTTAAAGGTTTTTTTATTTTATAATATGATTATAAATAGTTGTATTTAGTAATATATCTATAGTATGAATTAACATTTGTTATAAGTTTGGATATTATGTTTTGAAACCCTAATGGTAGACCAGACATACACAAAAAACTTTAAATTGAAATAAATTGGAAAAAGAGATCTGCTGGAACGGGGATCATCAGATAAAATTCCAGCGACATTTCAACCCCTTCTTTATTATGTCATAGATCTCTTTTAAACCGGATTTTATGTGTTAATATTAAGTTGTTTCAGTGAAATATTTAAATGAACATATATAACAGATACAAGTGTTAACAAATTCAAACTGTAAACCTACCTCTGCCGTGGAGTCCTCCATTGTGAATATCTATTTCTGGCTAACACATGTCGCGGGAGGGGAATGTCCCCCCACATTTCAAATTTAGACCATTTATTCAGAATTTTTTTGAACAACAAGAAAATTAAAGAAGAAAGGAAAAATAGTTAAGGGAAGAAAGCTAAATTTCATAATCTTTACAGCTAGTTATATCAAAATAACTGATTTAACACTTATTCATCTTTTAATATTCCTTTAAAAAGGCAAATTATAATAGTTTAATAAAGCTATTAATTGTGTAAATTCAACTTTATTTAACTTCCATTTTCCTCCCCAGAAATTGGAGATTAAACAAAAATGAACTATATACTTTAACACTTTAAAAATCTTGTGAAAAAATCTTTTAATCAGTTATTTAATCAAAGTTTAATTAACTGTTAAAGATTATAAATTTGTATTAGTTAATATTAATAGAAATTATAGAAAGTTGAATTCATAAATGGATATTTCCATTTATTTTTTTTTAAATATTTTATAATTGATATACTGTTGAAATATTTTACTTGTTTGATACTAAATTTGTTTTTAATAAATTCCATGTTTAAATTTTTAACATCTTCTATGAAATTATCTAATATATTATTTATTCTATAAAATCTTAGAAACTGACCATAATATATACCTTTACAGCAATTTAATGATATATTAGAATTCATATTACAGTATTTTATAATATTGAAATTATAATTACTCTTTTTGTTATAAACTCTAACAGCACTATTTGTAAGGTCTATATTCAAGTCTAAAAAGTTAACTTTTTTGTTTCTATAAATTTTTTCATTGTTCTTAAGTTTCAAGTATTTAGGATATATTTCAGGTATTAATTTTTTAAACAGTGGATTATTAAATATTATTATGTCATCTACATATCGGAATATTTGCCAATTAATATTATTTTGTAGAAAGTATTCTCTTTCGTACCAGAACAATATTAAATTTGCTAATAACGGACTAGAAGAAGTACCCATGGGAACGCCTTCTGATTGAATATATATTTTATTTTTAAATTCTATATAGTTAAAATTTAAAAATGTTTCCAGTAGAGTTTTTGCTGTTTTAAGATCTAATTTAAATGTTTTATATCTGTTATGAATAATTTTAATGTAGAAAGTTTTGTCATTAATGAATTCATTAAATAAATTGGTTATTTTATTATTTAGATCTCTTAAATTTATTTTAGAATATAGGTCCTCAAAGTCAAATGTGTGTACTGTTTCAATGTTTGTCCAATTGTTCATTAAATAATTAATGATTTTTTTATTTGAGTCGATAAATTTATAATTATATTTATTAGTTAATTTATTTATAATAAATTGTAGTGTTGAGGCTAATTGTATATCAATATTTTTTATGACTGAATTTATACCAGATGTGATTGTTCTGAAAGAAATAGGTTTTTTGTGTAGTTTAGGAATTATATAGAACTTTGGTATGTTTGGATTTTTGTGGTTATTATAAATTTTTAGTGAATTTTCAACATTTTTGATGTCTTTTTTGATTTTTGTGCCTGTAGTTCTAGCAAAAGTGTATTTATGATTATTATCAATTTCCTTTTTTAGTATATCGTGGTATAGATTTTTACAAATTAAAGATAAATTATTGGAACATTTATCTATAGGAGTGATAATATAGTCCTTCTGTAAATTAATTATATTTTCTTTAAAAGAAGGAATGTCTGAATTGGGTTTTGTGTATTTAAGTGTATTATTATAATAATTTATAATTTCCTTTTTAATATTATGTTTCCATTCCAGAAAAGTAAATTCTGGAATACTGTATCTTATACTAGTTTTATTTATGAAAATATCTATATCTTTTAATATAGATTTAATTGTATTATTATAATTGTGTTTAATTTGAGGTATATATTTATACCCTTTATTTAAAATTTCTTGATATTCTGGATTTAAAAAAGAAAAGTTGCTAGTTAATATATGACCTGAGAACTTATATTTATCAATATAGTTGTTGCAATTACATTTAATTTTTTTAAAATTTGCCAAATTATTAATAAATTGGTTATAATTGCAAACTAAATTACCTATATTTTTATTGTATCTCCAGATTGTTTTAAAATTTAAATTTTTTATAGGGAAAAGATTATTGATGATTTGGTTATTAAAAATATCATTAAATTTAATATGATTAAATAAATTGTTATTAAATTTAATGATAATATTAATGTTATTAGTATTTTGTTTAATTTTTCTGTATTTAAAGATGTCGTGTGTGATATCTATTAATCTGTTAGTCAGATTATGAATTTTAATATATTCTATGAGTTTGATAAATTTATTATTATTTAGTTTAAATAATGTTTTAATAAATTTATCGACGAAGTTGTTAGTGTACATTTGTTTTGGGTCCAGTAATTCTTCAAATTCAATGTAACCTAATTTATTTGTAGTTTTACCTCTAGTTTTATTAGGTTTAGTTTTAAATTCATTTTTATATTTGCAACTGATTTCATAAGTTGAAATTTCTTCTGTTTGTGGTTTGTATGTGTAGTTTAATTCGTCGTTAAGTCCATAAGGGAATAATGTGTTGTGTTTATAAATGTAGTTGTTTTCTAATAATAGTCGTTGTTTTTTGTTTTGACATATGTCTAGTATTTCTATCTTAAAGTTGTTAAAAGTATGTAATTGATTGTGTTCTTTCATATATATATTACCAATTGATTTTTTAGCGTGGTTTCTATGTAGGTTTATTCGTATATTTAATGGATTACAAGTTTGTCCTATATATGATAGTTGACAAATTTGGCATGTTAATTTATAAATAGTATTCACTAATTTACAACTAGTTGTTTGAAAAGTGTCATGGTTCTTAAGAGAGGGACAAGTTTGACAATTTTTTCTTAGGCAATTCTTAGCGAGTTTAAATTAACATAAAAGAGGTGCTAACACTAATATGTTTGTAGTTTTTTTTAGTTTTTTTAGTTTGTTATTCTTATGAATTTTTTAAATATATTTTACTTAATTGTTTTTGTGGTGATAAAATTTGTAATAAATTGAATAATTAATCTATAAATATATAGATATTACTGTTTGTTATCTGTTATATTTTTAAGAATAACTAATAAAAAAAACATCTTTAAACTAACAAAAACACTGAAAAAAACAAAAGTTCTGAAATTATTTTTTTTTCTAGAATTACTTTTATAATTTAATTTTTAATAATCAAACAATGAAAGATAATTAAAATTTGTATGAAGATTTATTTATATTAGAATATCTAATATAATTTAATTTGTATATTATGTTATATATAAAAAAAATATATCATAGAGCAAGCTCATATGAATTAATATAGTGTAGAAACTATATAACAAAATTATAACAGTGATTCTAATTTTAAAAACTTAAGGAGCAAACTGATAATAATGATAACTTATATCAGTTAGATTTGATTAGATTAGCAAGCTAAATCTAAATTAATTATAATAATAAATAGTTATTTAATTTTATAGTCCAGTTTTGTATTAAGATTATCTTCACTATTATGATCATTTAAATACAAATTATAAAATTTGTAAAATGTTATTAATTTGTAGATAGAGAGAGAAAAAAAAAAATCCTTTACTTCTATTACATCCTCAAGTTAATTATATATTTATAATTAATAACAATAAAAAAAATTAACAAAGTAACGTCTATTACATCGGCTTTTACACGTCATTCAGACATACTCTAATCCTATATATAGAATAATCGAAGAGATAATATATATAATAGTTAGAAAAAAGAGAGAAAGACAGAACCATGCACTTTTAATCAAACTAATAATAAGGAAAAAAAAAAAGAGTTTTATAAAGAAGGTAGATAAGATTGTTAGTATATATATATATATTTTTTTATGATTTTATATTTTATCCTTTTTTTTTTTTTTTAAAGATTTTTAAAGGTTTTTTTATTTTATAATATGATTATAAATAGTTGTATTTAGTAATATATCTATAGTATGAATTAACATTTGTTATAAGTTTGGATATTATGTTTTGAAACCCTAATGGTAGACCAGACATACACAAAAAACTTTAAATTGAAATAAATTGGAAAAAGAGATCTGCTGGAACGGGGATCATCAGATAAAATTCCAGCGACATTTCAACCCCTTCTTTATTATGTCATAGATCTCTTTTAAACCGGATTTTATGTGTTAATATTAAGTTGTTTCAGTGAAATATTTAAATGAACATATATAACAGATACAAGTGTTAACAAATTCAAACTGTAAACCTACCTCTGCCGTGGAGTCCTCCATTGTGAATATCTATTTCTGGCTAACACATGTCGCGGGAGGGGAATGTCCCCCCACATTTCAAATTTAGACCATTTATTCAGAATTTTTTTGAACAACAAGAAAATTAAAGAAGAAAGGAAAAATAGTTAAGGGAAGAAAGCTAAATTTCATAATCTTTACAGCTAGTTATATCAAAATAACTGATTTAACACTTATTCATCTTTTAATATTCCTTTAAAAAGGCAAATTATAATAGTTTAATAAAGCTATTAATTGTGTAAATTCAACTTTATTTAACTTCCATTTTCCTCCCCAGAAATTGGAGATTAAACAAAAATGAACTATATACTTTAACACTTTAAAAATCTTGTGAAAAAATCTTTTAATCAGTTATTTAATCAAAGTTTAATTAACTGTTAAAGATTATAAATTTGTATTAGTTAATATTAATAGAAATTATAGAAAGTTGAATTCATAAATGGATATTTCCATTTATTTTTTTTTAAATATTTTATAATTGATATACTGTTGAAATATTTTACTTGTTTGATACTAAATTTGTTTTTAATAAATTCCATGTTTAAATTTTTAACATCTTCTATGAAATTATCTAATATATTATTTATTCTATAAAATCTTAGAAACTGACCATAATATATACCTTTACAGCAATTTAATGATATATTAGAATTCATATTACAGTATTTTATAATATTGAAATTATAATTACTCTTTTTGTTATAAACTCTAACAGCACTATTTGTAAGGTCTATATTCAAGTCTAAAAAGTTAACTTTTTTGTTTCTATAAATTTTTTCATTGTTCTTAAGTTTCAAGTATTTAGGATATATTTCAGGTATTAATTTTTTAAACAGTGGATTATTAAATATTATTATGTCATCTACATATCGGAATATTTGCCAATTAATATTATTTTGTAGAAAGTATTCTCTTTCGTACCAGAACAATATTAAATTTGCTAATAACGGACTAGAAGAAGTACCCATGGGAACGCCTTCTGATTGAATATATATTTTATTTTTAAATTCTATATAGTTAAAATTTAAAAATGTTTCCAGTAGAGTTTTTGCTGTTTTAAGATCTAATTTAAATGTTTTATATCTGTTATGAATAATTTTAATGTAGAAAGTTTTGTCATTAATGAATTCATTAAATAAATTGGTTATTTTATTATTTAGATCTCTTAAATTTATTTTAGAATATAGGTCCTCAAAGTCAAATGTGTGTACTGTTTCAATGTTTGTCCAATTGTTCATTAAATAATTAATGATTTTTTTATTTGAGTCGATAAATTTATAATTATATTTATTAGTTAATTTATTTATAATAAATTGTAGTGTTGAGGCTAATTGTATATCAATATTTTTTATGACTGAATTTATACCAGATGTGATTGTTCTGAAAGAAATAGGTTTTTTGTGTAGTTTAGGAATTATATAGAACTTTGGTATGTTTGGATTTTTGTGGTTATTATAAATTTTTAGTGAATTTTCAACATTTTTGATGTCTTTTTTGATTTTTGTGCCTGTAGTTCTAGCAAAAGTGTATTTATGATTATTATCAATTTCCTTTTTTAGTATATCGTGGTATAGATTTTTACAAATTAAAGATAAATTATTGGAACATTTATCTATAGGAGTGATAATATAGTCCTTCTGTAAATTAATTATATTTTCTTTAAAAGAAGGAATGTCTGAATTGGGTTTTGTGTATTTAAGTGTATTATTATAATAATTTATAATTTCCTTTTTAATATTATGTTTCCATTCCAGAAAAGTAAATTCTGGAATACTGTATCTTATACTAGTTTTATTTATGAAAATATCTATATCTTTTAATATAGATTTAATTGTATTATTATAATTGTGTTTAATTTGAGGTATATATTTATACCCTTTATTTAAAATTTCTTGATATTCTGGATTTAAAAAAGAAAAGTTGCTAGTTAATATATGACCTGAGAACTTATATTTATCAATATAGTTGTTGCAATTACATTTAATTTTTTTAAAATTTGCCAAATTATTAATAAATTGGTTATAATTGCAAACTAAATTACCTATATTTTTATTGTATCTCCAGATTGTTTTAAAATTTAAATTTTTTATAGGGAAAAGATTATTGATGATTTGGTTATTAAAAATATCATTAAATTTAATATGATTAAATAAATTGTTATTAAATTTAATGATAATATTAATGTTATTAGTATTTTGTTTAATTTTTCTGTATTTAAAGATGTCGTGTGTGATATCTATTAATCTGTTAGTCAGATTATGAATTTTAATATATTCTATGAGTTTGATAAATTTATTATTATTTAGTTTAAATAATGTTTTAATAAATTTATCGACGAAGTTGTTAGTGTACATTTGTTTTGGGTCCAGTAATTCTTCAAATTCAATGTAACCTAATTTATTTGTAGTTTTACCTCTAGTTTTATTAGGTTTAGTTTTAAATTCATTTTTATATTTGCAACTGATTTCATAAGTTGAAATTTCTTCTGTTTGTGGTTTGTATGTGTAGTTTAATTCGTCGTTAAGTCCATAAGGGAATAATGTGTTGTGTTTATAAATGTAGTTGTTTTCTAATAATAGTCGTTGTTTTTTGTTTTGACATATGTCTAGTATTTCTATCTTAAAGTTGTTAAAAGTATGTAATTGATTGTGTTCTTTCATATATATATTACCAATTGATTTTTTAGCGTGGTTTCTATGTAGGTTTATTCGTATATTTAATGGATTACAAGTTTGTCCTATATATGATAGTTGACAAATTTGGCATGTTAATTTATAAATAGTATTCACTAATTTACAACTAGTTGTTTGAAAAGTGTCATGGTTCTTAAGAGAGGGACAAGTTTGACAATTTTTTCTTAGGCAATTCTTAGCGAGTTTAAATTAACATAAAAGAGGTGCTAACACTAATATGTTTGTAGTTTTTTTTAGTTTTTTTAGTTTGTTATTCTTATGAATTTTTTAAATATATTTTACTTAATTGTTTTTGTGGTGATAAAATTTGTAATAAATTGAATAATTAATCTATAAATATATAGATATTACTGTTTGTTATCTGTTATATTTTTAAGAATAACTAATAAAAAAAACATCTTTAAACTAACAAAAACACTGAAAAAAACAAAAGTTCTGAAATTATTTTTTTTCTAGAATTACTTTTATAATTTAATTTTTAATAATCAAACAATGAAAGATAATTAAAATTTGTATGAAGATTTATTTATATTAGAATATCTAATATAATTTAATTTGTATATTATGTTATATATAAAAAAATATATCATAGAGCAAGCTCATATGAATTAATATAGTGTAGAAACTATATAACAAAATTATAACAGTGATTCTAATTTTAAAAACTTAAGGAGCAAACTGATAATAATGATAACTTATATCAGTTAGATTTGATTAGATTAGCAAGCTAAATCTAAATTAATTATAATAATAAATAGTTATTTAATTTTATAGTCCAGTTTTGTATTAAGATTATCTTCACTATTATGATCATTTAAATACAAATTATAAAATTTGTAAAATGTTATTAATTTGTAGATAGAGAGAGAAAAAAAAAATCCTTTACTTCTATTACATCCTCAAGTTAATTATATATTTATAATTAATAACAATAAAAAAATTAACAAAGTAACGTCTATTACATCGGCTTTTACACGTCATTCAGACATACTCTAATCCTATATATAGAATAATCGAAGAGATAATATATATAATAGTTAGAAAAAAGAGAGAAAGACAGAACCATGCACTTTTAATCAAACTAATAATAAGGAAAAAAAAAAAAAGAGTTTTATAAAGAAGGTAGATAAGATTGTTAGTATATATATATATATTTTTTTATGATTTTATATTTTATCCTTTTTTTTTTTTTTTAAAAGATTTTTAAAGGTTTTTTTATTTTATAATATGATTATAAATAGTTGTATTTAGTAATATATCTATAGTATGAATTAACATTTGTTATAAGTTTGGATATTATGTTTTGAAACCCTAATGGTAGACCAGACATACACAAAAAACTTTAAATTGAAATAAATTGGAAAAAGAGATCTGCTGGAACGGGGATCATCAGATAAAATTCCAGCGACATTTCAACCCCTTCTTTATTATGTCATAGATCTCTTTTAAACCGGATTTTATGTGTTAATATTAAGTTGTTTCAGTGAAATATTTAAATGAACATATATAACAGATACAAGTGTTAACAAATTCAAACTGTAAACCTACCTCTGCCGTGGAGTCCTCCATTGTGAATATCTATTTCTGGCTAACACATGTCGCGGGAGGGGAATGTCCCCCCACATTTCAAATTTAGACCATTTATTCAGAATTTTTTTGAACAACAAGAAAATTAAAGAAGAAAGGAAAAATAGTTAAGGGAAGAAAGCTAAATTTCATAATCTTTACAGCTAGTTATATCAAAATAACTGATTTAACACTTATTCATCTTTTAATATTCCTTTAAAAAGGCAAATTATAATAGTTTAATAAAGCTATTAATTGTGTAAATTCAACTTTATTTAACTTCCATTTTCCTCCCCAGAAATTGGAGATTAAACAAAAATGAACTATATACTTTAACACTTTAAAAATCTTGTGAAAAAATCTTTTAATCAGTTATTTAATCAAAGTTTAATTAACTGTTAAAGATTATAAATTTGTATTAGTTAATATTAATAGAAATTATAGAAAGTTGAATTCATAAATGGATATTTCCATTTATTTTTTTTTAAATATTTTATAATTGATATACTGTTGAAATATTTTACTTGTTTGATACTAAATTTGTTTTTAATAAATTCCATGTTTAAATTTTTAACATCTTCTATGAAATTATCTAATATATTATTTATTCTATAAAATCTTAGAAACTGACCATAATATATACCTTTACAGCAATTTAATGATATATTAGAATTCATATTACAGTATTTTATAATATTGAAATTATAATTACTCTTTTTGTTATAAACTCTAACAGCACTATTTGTAAGGTCTATATTCAAGTCTAAAAAGTTAACTTTTTTGTTTCTATAAATTTTTTCATTGTTCTTAAGTTTCAAGTATTTAGGATATATTTCAGGTATTAATTTTTTAAACAGTGGATTATTAAATATTATTATGTCATCTACATATCGGAATATTTGCCAATTAATATTATTTTGTAGAAAGTATTCTCTTTCGTACCAGAACAATATTAAATTTGCTAATAACGGACTAGAAGAAGTACCCATGGGAACGCCTTCTGATTGAATATATATTTTATTTTTAAATTCTATATAGTTAAAATTTAAAAATGTTTCCAGTAGAGTTTTTGCTGTTTTAAGATCTAATTTAAATGTTTTATATCTGTTATGAATAATTTTAATGTAGAAAGTTTTGTCATTAATGAATTCATTAAATAAATTGGTTATTTTATTATTTAGATCTCTTAAATTTATTTTAGAATATAGGTCCTCAAAGTCAAATGTGTGTACTGTTTCAATGTTTGTCCAATTGTTCATTAAATAATTAATGATTTTTTTATTTGAGTCGATAAATTTATAATTATATTTATTAGTTAATTTATTTATAATAAATTGTAGTGTTGAGGCTAATTGTATATCAATATTTTTTATGACTGAATTTATACCAGATGTGATTGTTCTGAAAGAAATAGGTTTTTTGTGTAGTTTAGGAATTATATAGAACTTTGGTATGTTTGGATTTTTGTGGTTATTATAAATTTTTAGTGAATTTTCAACATTTTTGATGTCTTTTTTGATTTTTGTGCCTGTAGTTCTAGCAAAAGTGTATTTATGATTATTATCAATTTCCTTTTTTAGTATATCGTGGTATAGATTTTTACAAATTAAAGATAAATTATTGGAACATTTATCTATAGGAGTGATAATATAGTCCTTCTGTAAATTAATTATATTTTCTTTAAAAGAAGGAATGTCTGAATTGGGTTTTGTGTATTTAAGTGTATTATTATAATAATTTATAATTTCCTTTTTAATATTATGTTTCCATTCCAGAAAAGTAAATTCTGGAATACTGTATCTTATACTAGTTTTATTTATGAAAATATCTATATCTTTTAATATAGATTTAATTGTATTATTATAATTGTGTTTAATTTGAGGTATATATTTATACCCTTTATTTAAAATTTCTTGATATTCTGGATTTAAAAAAGAAAAGTTGCTAGTTAATATATGACCTGAGAACTTATATTTATCAATATAGTTGTTGCAATTACATTTAATTTTTTTAAAATTTGCCAAATTATTAATAAATTGGTTATAATTGCAAACTAAATTACCTATATTTTTATTGTATCTCCAGATTGTTTTAAAATTTAAATTTTTTATAGGGAAAAGATTATTGATGATTTGGTTATTAAAAATATCATTAAATTTAATATGATTAAATAAATTGTTATTAAATTTAATGATAATATTAATGTTATTAGTATTTTGTTTAATTTTTCTGTATTTAAAGATGTCGTGTGTGATATCTATTAATCTGTTAGTCAGATTATGAATTTTAATATATTCTATGAGTTTGATAAATTTATTATTATTTAGTTTAAATAATGTTTTAATAAATTTATCGACGAAGTTGTTAGTGTACATTTGTTTTGGGTCCAGTAATTCTTCAAATTCAATGTAACCTAATTTATTTGTAGTTTTACCTCTAGTTTTATTAGGTTTAGTTTTAAATTCATTTTTATATTTGCAACTGATTTCATAAGTTGAAATTTCTTCTGTTTGTGGTTTGTATGTGTAGTTTAATTCGTCGTTAAGTCCATAAGGGAATAATGTGTTGTGTTTATAAATGTAGTTGTTTTCTAATAATAGTCGTTGTTTTTTGTTTTGACATATGTCTAGTATTTCTATCTTAAAGTTGTTAAAAGTATGTAATTGATTGTGTTCTTTCATATATATATTACCAATTGATTTTTTAGCGTGGTTTCTATGTAGGTTTATTCGTATATTTAATGGATTACAAGTTTGTCCTATATATGATAGTTGACAAATTTGGCATGTTAATTTATAAATAGTATTCACTAATTTACAACTAGTTGTTTGAAAAGTGTCATGGTTCTTAAGAGAGGGACAAGTTTGACAATTTTTTCTTAGGCAATTCTTAGCGAGTTTAAATTAACATAAAAGAGGTGCTAACACTAATATGTTTGTAGTTTTTTTTAGTTTTTTTAGTTTGTTATTCTTATGAATTTTTTAAATATATTTTACTTAATTGTTTTTGTGGTGATAAAATTTGTAATAAATTGAATAATTAATCTATAAATATATAGATATTACTGTTTGTTATCTGTTATATTTTTAAGAATAACTAATAAAAAAAACATCTTTAAACTAACAAAAACACTGAAAAAAACAAAAGTTCTGAAATTATTTTTTTTTCTAGAATTACTTTTATAATTTAATTTTTAATAATCAAACAATGAAAGATAATTAAAATTTGTATGAAGATTTATTTATATTAGAATATCTAATATAATTTAATTTGTATATTATGTTATATATAAAAAAAATATATCATAGAGCAAGCTCATATGAATTAATATAGTGTAGAAACTATATAACAAAATTATAACAGTGATTCTAATTTTAAAAACTTAAGGAGCAAACTGATAATAATGATAACTTATATCAGTTAGATTTGATTAGATTAGCAAGCTAAATCTAAATTAATTATAATAATAAATAGTTATTTAATTTTATAGTCCAGTTTTGTATTAAGATTATCTTCACTATTATGATCATTTAAATACAAATTATAAAATTTGTAAAATGTTATTAATTTGTAGATAGAGAGAGAAAAAAAAAATCCTTTACTTCTATTACATCCTCAAGTTAATTATATATTTATAATTAATAACAATAAAAAAATTAACAAAGTAACGTCTATTACATCGGCTTTTACACGTCATTCAGACATACTCTAATCCTATATATAGAATAATCGAAGAGATAATATATATAATAGTTAGAAAAAAGAGAGAAAGACAGAACCATGCACTTTTAATCAAACTAATAATAAGGAAAAAAAAAAAAAGAGTTTTATAAAGAAGGTAGATAAGATTGTTAGTATATATATATATATTTTTTTATGATTTTATATTTTATCCTTTTTTTTTTTTTTTAAAGATTTTTAAAGGTTTTTTTATTTTATAATATGATTATAAATAGTTGTATTTAGTAATATATCTATAGTATGAATTAACATTTGTTATAAGTTTGGATATTATGTTTTGAAACCCTAATGGTAGACCAGACATACACAAAAAACTTTAAATTGAAATAAATTGGAAAAAGAGATCTGCTGGAACGGGGATCATCAGATAAAATTCCAGCGACATTTCAACCCCTTCTTTATTATGTCATAGATCTCTTTTAAACCGGATTTTATGTGTTAATATTAAGTTGTTTCAGTGAAATATTTAAATGAACATATATAACAGATACAAGTGTTAACAAATTCAAACTGTAAACCTACCTCTGCCGTGGAGTCCTCCATTGTGAATATCTATTTCTGGCTAACACATGTCGCGGGAGGGGAATGTCCCCCCACATTTCAAATTTAGACCATTTATTCAGAATTTTTTTGAACAACAAGAAAATTAAAGAAGAAAGGAAAAATAGTTAAGGGAAGAAAGCTAAATTTCATAATCTTTACAGCTAGTTATATCAAAATAACTGATTTAACACTTATTCATCTTTTAATATTCCTTTAAAAAGGCAAATTATAATAGTTTAATAAAGCTATTAATTGTGTAAATTCAACTTTATTTAACTTCCATTTTCCTCCCCAGAAATTGGAGATTAAACAAAAATGAACTATATACTTTAACACTTTAAAAATCTTGTGAAAAAATCTTTTAATCAGTTATTTAATCAAAGTTTAATTAACTGTTAAAGATTATAAATTTGTATTAGTTAATATTAATAGAAATTATAGAAAGTTGAATTCATAAATGGATATTTCCATTTATTTTTTTTTAAATATTTTATAATTGATATACTGTTGAAATATTTTACTTGTTTGATACTAAATTTGTTTTTAATAAATTCCATGTTTAAATTTTTAACATCTTCTATGAAATTATCTAATATATTATTTATTCTATAAAATCTTAGAAACTGACCATAATATATACCTTTACAGCAATTTAATGATATATTAGAATTCATATTACAGTATTTTATAATATTGAAATTATAATTACTCTTTTTGTTATAAACTCTAACAGCACTATTTGTAAGGTCTATATTCAAGTCTAAAAAGTTAACTTTTTTGTTTCTATAAATTTTTTCATTGTTCTTAAGTTTCAAGTATTTAGGATATATTTCAGGTATTAATTTTTTAAACAGTGGATTATTAAATATTATTATGTCATCTACATATCGGAATATTTGCCAATTAATATTATTTTGTAGAAAGTATTCTCTTTCGTACCAGAACAATATTAAATTTGCTAATAACGGACTAGAAGAAGTACCCATGGGAACGCCTTCTGATTGAATATATATTTTATTTTTAAATTCTATATAGTTAAAATTTAAAAATGTTTCCAGTAGAGTTTTTGCTGTTTTAAGATCTAATTTAAATGTTTTATATCTGTTATGAATAATTTTAATGTAGAAAGTTTTGTCATTAATGAATTCATTAAATAAATTGGTTATTTTATTATTTAGATCTCTTAAATTTATTTTAGAATATAGGTCCTCAAAGTCAAATGTGTGTACTGTTTCAATGTTTGTCCAATTGTTCATTAAATAATTAATGATTTTTTTATTTGAGTCGATAAATTTATAATTATATTTATTAGTTAATTTATTTATAATAAATTGTAGTGTTGAGGCTAATTGTATATCAATATTTTTTATGACTGAATTTATACCAGATGTGATTGTTCTGAAAGAAATAGGTTTTTTGTGTAGTTTAGGAATTATATAGAACTTTGGTATGTTTGGATTTTTGTGGTTATTATAAATTTTTAGTGAATTTTCAACATTTTTGATGTCTTTTTTGATTTTTGTGCCTGTAGTTCTAGCAAAAGTGTATTTATGATTATTATCAATTTCCTTTTTTAGTATATCGTGGTATAGATTTTTACAAATTAAAGATAAATTATTGGAACATTTATCTATAGGAGTGATAATATAGTCCTTCTGTAAATTAATTATATTTTCTTTAAAAGAAGGAATGTCTGAATTGGGTTTTGTGTATTTAAGTGTATTATTATAATAATTTATAATTTCCTTTTTAATATTATGTTTCCATTCCAGAAAAGTAAATTCTGGAATACTGTATCTTATACTAGTTTTATTTATGAAAATATCTATATCTTTTAATATAGATTTAATTGTATTATTATAATTGTGTTTAATTTGAGGTATATATTTATACCCTTTATTTAAAATTTCTTGATATTCTGGATTTAAAAAAGAAAAGTTGCTAGTTAATATATGACCTGAGAACTTATATTTATCAATATAGTTGTTGCAATTACATTTAATTTTTTTAAAATTTGCCAAATTATTAATAAATTGGTTATAATTGCAAACTAAATTACCTATATTTTTATTGTATCTCCAGATTGTTTTAAAATTTAAATTTTTTATAGGGAAAAGATTATTGATGATTTGGTTATTAAAAATATCATTAAATTTAATATGATTAAATAAATTGTTATTAAATTTAATGATAATATTAATGTTATTAGTATTTTGTTTAATTTTTCTGTATTTAAAGATGTCGTGTGTGATATCTATTAATCTGTTAGTCAGATTATGAATTTTAATATATTCTATGAGTTTGATAAATTTATTATTATTTAGTTTAAATAATGTTTTAATAAATTTATCGACGAAGTTGTTAGTGTACATTTGTTTTGGGTCCAGTAATTCTTCAAATTCAATGTAACCTAATTTATTTGTAGTTTTACCTCTAGTTTTATTAGGTTTAGTTTTAAATTCATTTTTATATTTGCAACTGATTTCATAAGTTGAAATTTCTTCTGTTTGTGGTTTGTATGTGTAGTTTAATTCGTCGTTAAGTCCATAAGGGAATAATGTGTTGTGTTTATAAATGTAGTTGTTTTCTAATAATAGTCGTTGTTTTTTGTTTTGACATATGTCTAGTATTTCTATCTTAAAGTTGTTAAAAGTATGTAATTGATTGTGTTCTTTCATATATATATTACCAATTGATTTTTTAGCGTGGTTTCTATGTAGGTTTATTCGTATATTTAATGGATTACAAGTTTGTCCTATATATGATAGTTGACAAATTTGGCATGTTAATTTATAAATAGTATTCACTAATTTACAACTAGTTGTTTGAAAAGTGTCATGGTTCTTAAGAGAGGGACAAGTTTGACAATTTTTTCTTAGGCAATTCTTAGCGAGTTTAAATTAACATAAAAGAGGTGCTAACACTAATATGTTTGTAGTTTTTTTTAGTTTTTTTAGTTTGTTATTCTTATGAATTTTTTAAATATATTTTACTTAATTGTTTTTGTGGTGATAAAATTTGTAATAAATTGAATAATTAATCTATAAATATATAGATATTACTGTTTGTTATCTGTTATATTTTTAAGAATAACTAATAAAAAAACATCTTTAAACTAACAAAAACACTGAAAAAAACAAAAGTTCTGAAATTATTTTTTTTCTAGAATTACTTTTATAATTTAATTTTTAATAATCAAACAATGAAAGATAATTAAAATTTGTATGAAGATTTATTTATATTAGAATATCTAATATAATTTAATTTGTATATTATGTTATATATAAAAAAAATATATCATAGAGCAAGCTCATATGAATTAATATAGTGTAGAAACTATATAACAAAATTATAACAGTGATTCTAATTTTAAAAACTTAAGGAGCAAACTGATAATAATGATAACTTATATCAGTTAGATTTGATTAGATTAGCAAGCTAAATCTAAATTAATTATAATAATAAATAGTTATTTAATTTTATAGTCCAGTTTTGTATTAAGATTATCTTCACTATTATGATCATTTAAATACAAATTATAAAATTTGTAAAATGTTATTAATTTGTAGATAGAGAGAGAAAAAAAAAATCCTTTACTTCTATTACATCCTCAAGTTAATTATATATTTATAATTAATAACAATAAAAAAATTAACAAAGTAACGTCTATTACATCGGCTTTTACACGTCATTCAGACATACTCTAATCCTATATATAGAATAATCGAAGAGATAATATATATAATAGTTAGAAAAAAGAGAGAAAGACAGAACCATGCACTTTTAATCAAACTAATAATAAGGAAAAAAAAAAAGAGTTTTATAAAGAAGGTAGATAAGATTGTTAGTATATATATATATATTTTTTTATGATTTTATATTTTATCCTTTTTTTTTTTTTTTAAAGATTTTTAAAGGTTTTTTTATTTTATAATATGATTATAAATAGTTGTATTTAGTAATATATCTATAGTATGAATTAACATTTGTTATAAGTTTGGATATTATGTTTTGAAACCCTAATGGTAGACCAGACATACACAAAAAACTTTAAATTGAAATAAATTGGAAAAAGAGATCTGCTGGAACGGGGATCATCAGATAAAATTCCAGCGACATTTCAACCCCTTCTTTATTATGTCATAGATCTCTTTTAAACCGGATTTTATGTGTTAATATTAAGTTGTTTCAGTGAAATATTTAAATGAACATATATAACAGATACAAGTGTTAACAAATTCAAACTGTAAACCTACCTCTGCCGTGGAGTCCTCCATTGTGAATATCTATTTCTGGCTAACACATGTCGCGGGAGGGGAATGTCCCCCCACATTTCAAATTTAGACCATTTATTCAGAATTTTTTTGAACAACAAGAAAATTAAAGAAGAAAGGAAAAATAGTTAAGGGAAGAAAGCTAAATTTCATAATCTTTACAGCTAGTTATATCAAAATAACTGATTTAACACTTATTCATCTTTTAATATTCCTTTAAAAAGGCAAATTATAATAGTTTAATAAAGCTATTAATTGTGTAAATTCAACTTTATTTAACTTCCATTTTCCTCCCCAGAAATTGGAGATTAAACAAAAATGAACTATATACTTTAACACTTTAAAAATCTTGTGAAAAAATCTTTTAATCAGTTATTTAATCAAAGTTTAATTAACTGTTAAAGATTATAAATTTGTATTAGTTAATATTAATAGAAATTATAGAAAGTTGAATTCATAAATGGATATTTCCATTTATTTTTTTTTAAATATTTTATAATTGATATACTGTTGAAATATTTTACTTGTTTGATACTAAATTTGTTTTTAATAAATTCCATGTTTAAATTTTTAACATCTTCTATGAAATTATCTAATATATTATTTATTCTATAAAATCTTAGAAACTGACCATAATATATACCTTTACAGCAATTTAATGATATATTAGAATTCATATTACAGTATTTTATAATATTGAAATTATAATTACTCTTTTTGTTATAAACTCTAACAGCACTATTTGTAAGGTCTATATTCAAGTCTAAAAAGTTAACTTTTTTGTTTCTATAAATTTTTTCATTGTTCTTAAGTTTCAAGTATTTAGGATATATTTCAGGTATTAATTTTTTAAACAGTGGATTATTAAATATTATTATGTCATCTACATATCGGAATATTTGCCAATTAATATTATTTTGTAGAAAGTATTCTCTTTCGTACCAGAACAATATTAAATTTGCTAATAACGGACTAGAAGAAGTACCCATGGGAACGCCTTCTGATTGAATATATATTTTATTTTTAAATTCTATATAGTTAAAATTTAAAAATGTTTCCAGTAGAGTTTTTGCTGTTTTAAGATCTAATTTAAATGTTTTATATCTGTTATGAATAATTTTAATGTAGAAAGTTTTGTCATTAATGAATTCATTAAATAAATTGGTTATTTTATTATTTAGATCTCTTAAATTTATTTTAGAATATAGGTCCTCAAAGTCAAATGTGTGTACTGTTTCAATGTTTGTCCAATTGTTCATTAAATAATTAATGATTTTTTTATTTGAGTCGATAAATTTATAATTATATTTATTAGTTAATTTATTTATAATAAATTGTAGTGTTGAGGCTAATTGTATATCAATATTTTTTATGACTGAATTTATACCAGATGTGATTGTTCTGAAAGAAATAGGTTTTTTGTGTAGTTTAGGAATTATATAGAACTTTGGTATGTTTGGATTTTTGTGGTTATTATAAATTTTTAGTGAATTTTCAACATTTTTGATGTCTTTTTTGATTTTTGTGCCTGTAGTTCTAGCAAAAGTGTATTTATGATTATTATCAATTTCCTTTTTTAGTATATCGTGGTATAGATTTTTACAAATTAAAGATAAATTATTGGAACATTTATCTATAGGAGTGATAATATAGTCCTTCTGTAAATTAATTATATTTTCTTTAAAAGAAGGAATGTCTGAATTGGGTTTTGTGTATTTAAGTGTATTATTATAATAATTTATAATTTCCTTTTTAATATTATGTTTCCATTCCAGAAAAGTAAATTCTGGAATACTGTATCTTATACTAGTTTTATTTATGAAAATATCTATATCTTTTAATATAGATTTAATTGTATTATTATAATTGTGTTTAATTTGAGGTATATATTTATACCCTTTATTTAAAATTTCTTGATATTCTGGATTTAAAAAAGAAAAGTTGCTAGTTAATATATGACCTGAGAACTTATATTTATCAATATAGTTGTTGCAATTACATTTAATTTTTTTAAAATTTGCCAAATTATTAATAAATTGGTTATAATTGCAAACTAAATTACCTATATTTTTATTGTATCTCCAGATTGTTTTAAAATTTAAATTTTTTATAGGGAAAAGATTATTGATGATTTGGTTATTAAAAATATCATTAAATTTAATATGATTAAATAAATTGTTATTAAATTTAATGATAATATTAATGTTATTAGTATTTTGTTTAATTTTTCTGTATTTAAAGATGTCGTGTGTGATATCTATTAATCTGTTAGTCAGATTATGAATTTTAATATATTCTATGAGTTTGATAAATTTATTATTATTTAGTTTAAATAATGTTTTAATAAATTTATCGACGAAGTTGTTAGTGTACATTTGTTTTGGGTCCAGTAATTCTTCAAATTCAATGTAACCTAATTTATTTGTAGTTTTACCTCTAGTTTTATTAGGTTTAGTTTTAAATTCATTTTTATATTTGCAACTGATTTCATAAGTTGAAATTTCTTCTGTTTGTGGTTTGTATGTGTAGTTTAATTCGTCGTTAAGTCCATAAGGGAATAATGTGTTGTGTTTATAAATGTAGTTGTTTTCTAATAATAGTCGTTGTTTTTTGTTTTGACATATGTCTAGTATTTCTATCTTAAAGTTGTTAAAAGTATGTAATTGATTGTGTTCTTTCATATATATATTACCAATTGATTTTTTAGCGTGGTTTCTATGTAGGTTTATTCGTATATTTAATGGATTACAAGTTTGTCCTATATATGATAGTTGACAAATTTGGCATGTTAATTTATAAATAGTCTAAATTTGAAATGTGGGGGGACATTCCCCTCCCGCGACATGTGTTAGCCAGAAATAGATATTCACAATGGAGGACTCCACGGCAGAGGTAGGTTTACAGTTTGAATTTGTTAACACTTGTATCTGTTATATATGTTCATTTAAATATTTCACTGAAACAACTTAATATTAACACATAAAATCCGGTTTAAAAGAGATCTATGACATAATAAAGAAGGGGTTGAAATGTCGCTGGAATTTTATCTGATGATCCCCGTTCCAGCAGATCTCTTTTTCCAATTTATTTCAATTTAAAGTTTTTTGTGTATGTCTGGTCTACCATTAGGCTTTCAAAACATAATATCCAAACTTATAACAAATGTTAATTCATACTATAGATATATTACTAAATACAACTATTTATAATCATATTATAAAATAAAAAAACCTTTAAAAATCTTTTAAAAAAAAAAAAAAAGGATAAAATATAAAATCATAAAAAAATATATATATATATACTAACAATCTTATCTACCTTCTTTATAAAACTCTTTTTTTTTTTCCTTATTATTAGTTTGATTAAAAGTGCATGGTTCTGTCTTTCTCTCTTTTTTCTAACTATTATATATATTATCTCTTCGATTATTCTATATATAGGATTAGAGTATGTCTGAATGACGTGTAAAAGCCGATGTAATAGACGTTACTTTGTTAATTTTTTTTATTGTTATTAATTATAAATATATAATTAACTTGAGGATGTAATAGAAGTAAAGGATTTTTTTTTTTCTCTCTCTATCTACAAATTAATAACATTTTACAAATTTTATAATTTGTATTTAAATGATCATAATAGTGAAGATAATCTTAATACAAAACTGGACTATAAAATTAAATAACTATTTATTATTATAATTAATTTAGATTTAGCTTGCTAATCTAATCAAATCTAACTGATATAAGTTATCATTATTATCAGTTTGCTCCTTAAGTTTTTAAAATTAGAATCACTGTTATAATTTTGTTATATAGTTTCTACACTATATTAATTCATATGAGCTTGCTCTATGATATATTTTTTTATATATAACATAATATACAAATTAAATTATATTAGATATTCTAATATAAATAAATCTTCATACAAATTTTAATTATCTTTCATTGTTTGATTATTAAAAATTAAATTATAAAAGTAATTCTAGAAAAAAAATAATTTCAGAACTTTTGTTTTTTTCAGTGTTTTTGTTAGTTTAAAGATGTTTTTTTTATTAGTTATTCTTAAAAATATAACAGATAACAAACAGTAATATCTATATATTTATAGATTAATTATTCAATTTATTACAAATTTTATCACCACAAAAACAATTAAGTAAAATATATTTAAAAAATTCATAAGAATAACAAACTAAAAAAACTAAAAAAAACTACAAACATATTAGTGTTAGCACCTCTTTTATGTTAATTTAAACTCGCTAAGAATTGCCTAAGAAAAAATTGTCAAACTTGTCCCTCTCTTAAGAACCATGACACTTTTCAAACAACTAGTTGTAAATTAGTGAATACTATTTATAAATTAACATGCCAAATTTGTCAACTATCATATATAGGACAAACTTGTAATCCATTAAATATACGAATAAACCTACATAGAAACCACGCTAAAAAATCAATTGGTAATATATATATGAAAGAACACAATCAATTACATACTTTTAACAACTTTAAGATAGAAATACTAGACATATGTCAAAACAAAAAACAACGACTATTATTAGAAAACAACTACATTTATAAACACAACACATTATTCCCTTATGGACTTAACGACGAATTAAACTACACATACAAACCACAAACAGAAGAAATTTCAACTTATGAAATCAGTTGCAAATATAAAAATGAATTTAAAACTAAACCTAATAAAACTAGAGGTAAAACTACAAATAAATTAGGTTACATTGAATTTGAAGAATTACTGGACCCAAAACAAATGTACACTAACAACTTCGTCGATAAATTTATTAAAACATTATTTAAACTAAATAATAATAAATTTATCAAACTCATAGAATATATTAAAATTCATAATCTGACTAACAGATTAATAGATATCACACACGACATCTTTAAATACAGAAAAATTAAACAAAATACTAATAACATTAATATTATCATTAAATTTAATAACAATTTATTTAATCATATTAAATTTAATGATATTTTTAATAACCAAATCATCAATAATCTTTTCCCTATAAAAAATTTAAATTTTAAAACAATCTGGAGATACAATAAAAATATAGGTAATTTAGTTTGCAATTATAACCAATTTATTAATAATTTGGCAAATTTTAAAAAAATTAAATGTAATTGCAACAACTATATTGATAAATATAAGTTCTCAGGTCATATATTAACTAGCAACTTTTCTTTTTTAAATCCAGAATATCAAGAAATTTTAAATAAAGGGTATAAATATATACCTCAAATTAAACACAATTATAATAATACAATTAAATCTATATTAAAAGATATAGATATTTTCATAAATAAAACTAGTATAAGATACAGTATTCCAGAATTTACTTTTCTGGAATGGAAACATAATATTAAAAAGGAAATTATAAATTATTATAATAATACACTTAAATACACAAAACCCAATTCAGACATTCCTTCTTTTAAAGAAAATATAATTAATTTACAGAAGGACTATATTATCACTCCTATAGATAAATGTTCCAATAATTTATCTTTAATTTGTAAAAATCTATACCACGATATACTAAAAAAGGAAATTGATAATAATCATAAATACACTTTTGCTAGAACTACAGGCACAAAAATCAAAAAAGACATCAAAAATGTTGAAAATTCACTAAAAATTTATAATAACCACAAAAATCCAAACATACCAAAGTTCTATATAATTCCTAAACTACACAAAAAACCTATTTCTTTCAGAACAATCACATCTGGTATAAATTCAGTCATAAAAAATATTGATATACAATTAGCCTCAACACTACAATTTATTATAAATAAATTAACTAATAAATATAATTATAAATTTATCGACTCAAATAAAAAAATCATTAATTATTTAATGAACAATTGGACAAACATTGAAACAGTACACACATTTGACTTTGAGGACCTATATTCTAAAATAAATTTAAGAGATCTAAATAATAAAATAACCAATTTATTTAATGAATTCATTAATGACAAAACTTTCTACATTAAAATTATTCATAACAGATATAAAACATTTAAATTAGATCTTAAAACAGCAAAAACTCTACTGGAAACATTTTTAAATTTTAACTATATAGAATTTAAAAATAAAATATATATTCAATCAGAAGGCGTTCCCATGGGTACTTCTTCTAGTCCGTTATTAGCAAATTTAATATTGTTCTGGTACGAAAGAGAATACTTTCTACAAAATAATATTAATTGGCAAATATTCCGATATGTAGATGACATAATAATATTTAATAATCCACTGTTTAAAAAATTAATACCTGAAATATATCCTAAATACTTGAAACTTAAGAACAATGAAAAAATTTATAGAAACAAAAAAGTTAACTTTTTAGACTTGAATATAGACCTTACAAATAGTGCTGTTAGAGTTTATAACAAAAAGAGTAATTATAATTTCAATATTATAAAATACTGTAATATGAATTCTAATATATCATTAAATTGCTGTAAAGGTATATATTATGGTCAGTTTCTAAGATTTTATAGAATAAATAATATATTAGATAATTTCATAGAAGATGTTAAAAATTTAAACATGGAATTTATTAAAAACAAATTTAGTATCAAACAAGTAAAATATTTCAACAGTATATCAATTATAAAATATTTAAAAAAAAATAAATGGAAATATCCATTTATGAATTCAACTTTCTATAATTTCTATTAATATTAACTAATACAAATTTATAATCTTTAACAGTTAATTAAACTTTGATTAAATAACTGATTAAAAGATTTTTTCACAAGATTTTTAAAGTGTTAAAGTATATAGTTCATTTTTGTTTAATCTCCAATTTCTGGGGAGGAAAATGGAAGTTAAATAAAGTTGAATTTACACAATTAATAGCTTTATTAAACTATTATAATTTGCCTTTTTAAAGGAATATTAAAAGATGAATAAGTGTTAAATCAGTTATTTTGATATAACTAGCTGTAAAGATTATGAAATTTAGCTTTCTTCCCTTAACTATTTTTCCTTTCTTCTTTAATTTTCTTGTTGTTCAAAAAAATTCTGAATAAATGGTCTAAATTTGAAATGTGGGGGGACATTCCCCTCCCGCGACATGTGTTAGCCAGAAATAGATATTCACAATGGAGGACTCCACGGCAGAGGTAGGTTTACAGTTTGAATTTGTTAACACTTGTATCTGTTATATATGTTCATTTAAATATTTCACTGAAACAACTTAATATTAACACATAAAATCCGGTTTAAAAGAGATCTATGACATAATAAAGAAGGGGTTGAAATGTCGCTGGAATTTTATCTGATGATCCCCGTTCCAGCAGATCTCTTTTTCCAATTTATTTCAATTTAAAGTTTTTTGTGTATGTCTGGTCTACCATTAGGGTTTCAAAACATAATATCCAAACTTATAACAAATGTTAATTCATACTATAGATATATTACTAAATACAACTATTTATAATCATATTATAAAATAAAAAAACCTTTAAAAATCTTTAAAAAAAAAAAAAAGGATAAAATATAAAATCATAAAAATATATATATATATATACTAACAATCTTATCTACCTTCTTTATAAAACTCTTTTTTTTTTTCCTTATTATTAGTTTGATTAAAAGTGCATGGTTCTGTCTTTCTCTCTTTTTTCTAACTATTATATATATTATCTCTTCGATTATTCTATATATAGGATTAGAGTATGTCTGAATGACGTGTAAAAGCCGATGTAATAGACGTTACTTTGTTAATTTTTTTATTGTTATTAATTATAAATATATAATTAACTTGAGGATGTAATAGAAGTAAAGGATTTTTTTTTTCTCTCTCTATCTACAAATTAATAACATTTTACAAATTTTATAATTTGTATTTAAATGATCATAATAGTGAAGATAATCTTAATACAAAACTGGACTATAAAATTAAATAACTATTTATTATTATAATTAATTTAGATTTAGCTTGCTAATCTAATCAAATCTAACTGATATAAGTTATCATTATTATCAGTTTGCTCCTTAAGTTTTTAAAATTAGAATCACTGTTATAATTTTGTTATATAGTTTCTACACTATATTAATTCATATGAGCTTGCTCTATGATATATTTTTTTATATATAACATAATATACAAATTAAATTATATTAGATATTCTAATATAAATAAATCTTCATACAAATTTTAATTATCTTTCATTGTTTGATTATTAAAAATTAAATTATAAAAGTAATTCTAGAAAAAAAATAATTTCAGAACTTTTGTTTTTTTCAGTGTTTTTGTTAGTTTAAAGATGTTTTTTTTATTAGTTATTCTTAAAAATATAACAGATAACAAACAGTAATATCTATATATTTATAGATTAATTATTCAATTTATTACAAATTTTATCACCACAAAAACAATTAAGTAAAATATATTTAAAAAATTCATAAGAATAACAAACTAAAAAAACTAAAAAAAACTACAAACATATTAGTGTTAGCACCTCTTTTATGTTAATTTAAACTCGCTAAGAATTGCCTAAGAAAAAATTGTCAAACTTGTCCCTCTCTTAAGAACCATGACACTTTTCAAACAACTAGTTGTAAATTAGTGAATACTATTTATAAATTAACATGCCAAATTTGTCAACTATCATATATAGGACAAACTTGTAATCCATTAAATATACGAATAAACCTACATAGAAACCACGCTAAAAAATCAATTGGTAATATATATATGAAAGAACACAATCAATTACATACTTTTAACAACTTTAAGATAGAAATACTAGACATATGTCAAAACAAAAAACAACGACTATTATTAGAAAACAACTACATTTATAAACACAACACATTATTCCCTTATGGACTTAACGACGAATTAAACTACACATACAAACCACAAACAGAAGAAATTTCAACTTATGAAATCAGTTGCAAATATAAAAATGAATTTAAAACTAAACCTAATAAAACTAGAGGTAAAACTACAAATAAATTAGGTTACATTGAATTTGAAGAATTACTGGACCCAAAACAAATGTACACTAACAACTTCGTCGATAAATTTATTAAAACATTATTTAAACTAAATAATAATAAATTTATCAAACTCATAGAATATATTAAAATTCATAATCTGACTAACAGATTAATAGATATCACACACGACATCTTTAAATACAGAAAAATTAAACAAAATACTAATAACATTAATATTATCATTAAATTTAATAACAATTTATTTAATCATATTAAATTTAATGATATTTTTAATAACCAAATCATCAATAATCTTTTCCCTATAAAAAATTTAAATTTTAAAACAATCTGGAGATACAATAAAAATATAGGTAATTTAGTTTGCAATTATAACCAATTTATTAATAATTTGGCAAATTTTAAAAAAATTAAATGTAATTGCAACAACTATATTGATAAATATAAGTTCTCAGGTCATATATTAACTAGCAACTTTTCTTTTTTAAATCCAGAATATCAAGAAATTTTAAATAAAGGGTATAAATATATACCTCAAATTAAACACAATTATAATAATACAATTAAATCTATATTAAAAGATATAGATATTTTCATAAATAAAACTAGTATAAGATACAGTATTCCAGAATTTACTTTTCTGGAATGGAAACATAATATTAAAAAGGAAATTATAAATTATTATAATAATACACTTAAATACACAAAACCCAATTCAGACATTCCTTCTTTTAAAGAAAATATAATTAATTTACAGAAGGACTATATTATCACTCCTATAGATAAATGTTCCAATAATTTATCTTTAATTTGTAAAAATCTATACCACGATATACTAAAAAAGGAAATTGATAATAATCATAAATACACTTTTGCTAGAACTACAGGCACAAAAATCAAAAAAGACATCAAAAATGTTGAAAATTCACTAAAAATTTATAATAACCACAAAAATCCAAACATACCAAAGTTCTATATAATTCCTAAACTACACAAAAAACCTATTTCTTTCAGAACAATCACATCTGGTATAAATTCAGTCATAAAAAATATTGATATACAATTAGCCTCAACACTACAATTTATTATAAATAAATTAACTAATAAATATAATTATAAATTTATCGACTCAAATAAAAAAATCATTAATTATTTAATGAACAATTGGACAAACATTGAAACAGTACACACATTTGACTTTGAGGACCTATATTCTAAAATAAATTTAAGAGATCTAAATAATAAAATAACCAATTTATTTAATGAATTCATTAATGACAAAACTTTCTACATTAAAATTATTCATAACAGATATAAAACATTTAAATTAGATCTTAAAACAGCAAAAACTCTACTGGAAACATTTTTAAATTTTAACTATATAGAATTTAAAAATAAAATATATATTCAATCAGAAGGCGTTCCCATGGGTACTTCTTCTAGTCCGTTATTAGCAAATTTAATATTGTTCTGGTACGAAAGAGAATACTTTCTACAAAATAATATTAATTGGCAAATATTCCGATATGTAGATGACATAATAATATTTAATAATCCACTGTTTAAAAAATTAATACCTGAAATATATCCTAAATACTTGAAACTTAAGAACAATGAAAAAATTTATAGAAACAAAAAAGTTAACTTTTTAGACTTGAATATAGACCTTACAAATAGTGCTGTTAGAGTTTATAACAAAAAGAGTAATTATAATTTCAATATTATAAAATACTGTAATATGAATTCTAATATATCATTAAATTGCTGTAAAGGTATATATTATGGTCAGTTTCTAAGATTTTATAGAATAAATAATATATTAGATAATTTCATAGAAGATGTTAAAAATTTAAACATGGAATTTATTAAAAACAAATTTAGTATCAAACAAGTAAAATATTTCAACAGTATATCAATTATAAAATATTTAAAAAAAAATAAATGGAAATATCCATTTATGAATTCAACTTTCTATAATTTCTATTAATATTAACTAATACAAATTTATAATCTTTAACAGTTAATTAAACTTTGATTAAATAACTGATTAAAAGATTTTTTCACAAGATTTTTAAAGTGTTAAAGTATATAGTTCATTTTTGTTTAATCTCCAATTTCTGGGGAGGAAAATGGAAGTTAAATAAAGTTGAATTTACACAATTAATAGCTTTATTAAACTATTATAATTTGCCTTTTTAAAGGAATATTAAAAGATGAATAAGTGTTAAATCAGTTATTTTGATATAACTAGCTGTAAAGATTATGAAATTTAGCTTTCTTCCCTTAACTATTTTTCCTTTCTTCTTTAATTTTCTTGTTGTTCAAAAAAATTCTGAATAAATGGTCTAAATTTGAAATGTGGGGGGACATTCCCCTCCCGCGACATGTGTTAGCCAGAAATAGATATTCACAATGGAGGACTCCACGGCAGAGGTAGGTTTACAGTTTGAATTTGTTAACACTTGTATCTGTTATATATGTTCATTTAAATATTTCACTGAAACAACTTAATATTAACACATAAAATCCGGTTTAAAAGAGATCTATGACATAATAAAGAAGGGGTTGAAATGTCGCTGGAATTTTATCTGATGATCCCCGTTCCAGCAGATCTCTTTTTCCAATTTATTTCAATTTAAAGTTTTTTGTGTATGTCTGGTCTACCATTAGGGTTTCAAAACATAATATCCAAACTTATAACAAATGTTAATTCATACTATAGATATATTACTAAATACAACTATTTATAATCATATTATAAAATAAAAAAACCTTTAAAAATCTTTTAAAAAAAAAAAAAGGATAAAATATAAAATCATAAAAAAATATATATATATATACTAACAATCTTATCTACCTTCTTTATAAAACTCTTTTTTTTTTTTCCTTATTATTAGTTTGATTAAAAGTGCATGGTTCTGTCTTTCTCTCTTTTTTCTAACTATTATATATATTATCTCTTCGATTATTCTATATATAGGATTAGAGTATGTCTGAATGACGTGTAAAAGCCGATGTAATAGACGTTACTTTGTTAATTTTTTTATTGTTATTAATTATAAATATATAATTAACTTGAGGATGTAATAGAAGTAAAGGATTTTTTTTTTTTCTCTCTCTATCTACAAATTAATAACATTTTACAAATTTTATAATTTGTATTTAAATGATCATAATAGTGAAGATAATCTTAATACAAAACTGGACTATAAAATTAAATAACTATTTATTATTATATATATATGATACATTTTGAATAATAGAAAGTAAATTTCCAGTTTAGCTTTGTTCATAGTTTCTCTCTCCCTCTCATTTCCTTAAATTCAATTTTATGTATGCAAATAAAACCAAAATGTCTAAATTCAATTGTACAATATAAATATTTTAATATGTAAATTTTAAAGCAGTTAACATGTATGTAAATTTTGTTTTTGTATAAAAGATTTGGAAAATAAAGAGAGAGATGATTGAGGTGGAGACAGCCACAAACGACTGCTAATTTTTCACATATCTATAGTAGAAATACATCATAAATATATATATTCTGTGATATTGGATATGATAATAACCTAATATAAAAAGTTGTTGTTGTTAAAGGTGACGAAAAAAACTTGATTAAGAAATATATAGCCACTATTATCTTTTGTATTTATTGTGTTTTCTTATTGTAATGTATGTATAATAAATAATACATTTAAAGGAGAAGTCTGTCAATCATCAAAAAACAACAAAAACTCATTAATATTCATTAAAATATTCTCCTAAATCGAGGTATATTACATTATATTAGTATATATATGAACAACAAATGTCAATAATTCACACATATACCAATATATCTTATTAAATATAATTTGTCTTTATTATTTAAGTTATTATTATGAAATAAAAAAATCACAGAATTTCTACTTATATTAAAAATATTACTTTGTAGTTTGTATTTACTTTTCTTCAACTTTCTTCACAAACGTCTTAATTAATAAATTGATAAGGTGGCATTTTAAAAGGTGTCACTACTTTTATTTACACAGAGTTATGTTGTGGAAATTGTTTTAAAAAACTGGCAACACGGATAAATCAGCAGTTTTTCAGTTAATATAATGTCAGCAGGTCTTTATTTTCGGGGCAGAATTCGTGGCGAAATATTGACTCATACAATAACTGTAATTTCTGATCCCCAATTTTCTTCTGGCGTCCCTCGATTGATTTTGGAAAATTTGACAGAAGAAATTTTATATCTATGATTGAAACCTTGCAATATTCAATAGAGTGTAAAAATATTTGTAATCTTACAACAGGTAATAAATGATCTAAGAAAAATGATTTTTACGTTATCATCATCGAAAAACATTTTTTTTTATTCAATCAAAATAAAATCGCGAGATTCCTTGGTCAAATATATTTATTTATATCAAAAGAAAATATATTTTTAAATATTTATTTAAAACGTGTATATTAAATATGAATATAGAGATTAATTGCGAGAGATTAGAATATATATATGTATTATATAAACTAAAAATAAAAAATATTTCCTAATTTAAAATATATATATTTTATTTTAATTCGTTGATAATTCTACATGTGTTTTGACCATAGTTTCAGAAAATATGCCAAATTTTTAAATATTTGTTGTAAATATGTAGTTAATTCACCTATCTTTAAAATTCACTAATATTGAATTAATTTTTTAAAAGTGGCATATTCTGAAACTTTGGTCAAAAACAAAATAGAATATATATATATACAGATGGCGCTCTGCCTTCTGTAAAGCACATGTGCTCCTGGTCAGGATATGCCATTTTTATTTTTGATTTCAACACCTGATCTTTTTATCTTTTATTTTTTTATTTCATTTTTTCATATATGGCGCTCTGCCATCTAAAAAGCACATGTGCTCGTGGTCAGGAGATGCCTTTTTTATTTTTAATATCAACACCTGACCCACTTATCTTTTATTTTTTTCTATTGTTTTTTCATGTGTTAAGCGTCATTACGCAAATTTGGCCTAAAATACCCATTTTCTGATTTCTCAGGAAGCCATTGGGACCAAAAATATTTTTTGGTCGCAGTGGTTACAGCCTTCTCCACGCTGACGAGCGCCAACAGCGCGAAACGCGTTCGTGGATGGCTTTTCTTGATAAATCAAGAAATTGGTTTGGCCAAATATCACGGAGCAAGCTAAATAAACGTTTAGTTCATTTTTGCTCCACTAGATGGCGCTCTGCCATCTAAAAAGCACATGTGATCGTGGTCAGGAGATGCCTTTTTTATTTTTAATAGAATTATATATATATTATATGAAAGATAGTTGGTATATATATATATAAGAGAAAGATTATTGTTAATTAAAAATAAATTAGTAAATTTTAACTATTTTTAAAAAATTATCAATACTCCTTCTTTAATTTCAACTATATTTCATAATATAGATATAACTCTACATTATTGTTCAGTATTAGCTTGCTATACTAACTTTATACCTTCAATTTGACATCACATTATTCTATAACTTTATTTAACCATTATAAAACCTTTATTTATATATATACATTTAAGGTATATATATATGCATTTAATACAAAATATTAAATACTGAATGATTGATTATTCTATTTCTGGGCTAAATAAGAAGCATGAATAAATCCTTAGGAAATTTCACATGTAAGTAGTTGATGATTATTACCATCTAGACTATTGAAGACATATTCAAATTAGTCCAATAACAAATATATTTGCATATTTTGTTGAAAGGAAATAATAATAATAATAATAATAATAATAATAATAATGATATTGTATTGAATAATTTACGCTATCATCATGACCTTTACTACTAAAATTAAAAGAATAATAATAATAATAATAATAATAATAATAGGTCATGAGACACGAATTTTCTTACACATTAGAATAAATTACTTTTCTTACTGTGGTGATAAAATATTGCCACGTGGAAAATTAGGGAAGACCACAACTTCGGGAGGAGACAACAATTTATTTCAGGCAAGGACAAACTATGAATGGTAAACAAAAGATAAGCCACGAGGAAAAATTACAGAGTAGCAAGATATAAACATAAAAATGACCAATCTGTTAATAAAAATAATAAAATTAATAAATACTTTGTTACAATATTGAAAAGGCTTGGCTTATCAGTAATAAAACTCTACGAGCGGCTTCGCCAATTTGATTCACTAAATCGCTTCTTAGAGCTCTAATAATATATTGGGCGATTCTGCTTTTATATTCTGCACTGAAGGGTGGAATCTCAGAAATGGTATTTAAGCAAACTATGGACATAAGCTCTTTTAGGACAGTAGAATCACATTGCTCAGTGCAAATATTTGAATGTAATTCTAATGTCCTAAAAGCCTATGTCCATAGTTTGCTTAAATACCATTTCTAAGATTCCATTCTTTAGGGTTGCATATAAAAGCAGACCGATCCAATACAGTATTAGAGCTCTAAAGGAGCGGTCTGAGCAATTCTCTTCCGCAAACATTAAGGATAAGGCCAGTAAGGTATAATTTAATTACAAAGCAATAACACGCCATCTATATAAGAAATAGAAGCATTAAACCAGGAATGTTTATTTTATACATGAAACAAACTTCTACTGTCCTTACTGCGATAAAAAAATATATTGGGAGGCCTTGGCTCATCAGTGATGAACCCTTCAAGCGGATTCGCCAGTTTCTTATATATACATATAGATTCACTCAATAACCGCTAGAGGGCAGATAATAAACATATTCCATTATTACCTCAACGGTCATGTAGATGGCACGTTTTTTGCGTTTTCTTTTATTAAATCCAATATATGCGTTTTTATCATCTAATATATAAATATTTAATAATAACTTTATTTTTCAAAAAAGGTTACAAGTTTTTCTCTAAAATGTGTAACGATTGGTCAGACTATTTATAATTTTTTTTTTATAACTTCAAAATAATAACAGTAAAAGTAAACAGAGATATTTACATTTGCTATCTTGACTCCTGGTTAGTGCTGTGGCCCTCGCAGATATGGTCGGTCCCCTGATGTCCTGCAGCTCTCCAGCAATCTTTCTATGACTGTTGGCTCCTCGATAAAATGGTCCTCTGGCCTTGATCCATTCTTGTCTGTCAAGTCTCTTATCATCAGCTCTATGTCGTTCTCCTGGATCTCTTCTTTGGTCGTTTAATAATAATAATAATTAATATTTACAATACTAAATATTTATTAATGCATTGTTTTATAAAACGACATTTGAAAATTATCCTGCATGTGTTTCTTTTCAACAAAAAATCAAAGTTTATTTTAAAGAGAAATAACGATTGTTTCTAACCTTTGGGATGAGGTAAGAAAGGATGAATTGTGAAAAGTAATGATAAACGGAAAAATAAAAGTGTCCAGTTCCCATCCCTGGACACTTTTATTTTTCCGTTTATCATTACTTTTCACAATTCATCCTTTCTTACCTCATCCCAAAGGTTAGAAACAATCGTTATTTCTCTTTAAAATAAACTTTGATTTTTTGTTGAAAAGAAACACATGCAGGATAATTTTCAAATGTCGTTTTACAATCACAAGCCGCATTATATTACATTGTTTTATGGAACATGCACTTGGACATACCTCGAGAAAATATGGTCACCCTTATGGTTCACTCCCACAAGTCCAACCCCTTCTCTACGTGGCGGGCGGGAGAAGCAGCACAAGTAAGGGACTGCCCTGTAGGGTGAAGTACGGTGTCGTGAGCCCCGAGCCGCTACGGTAACCGTGAAGGCCTACAGGGAACTCTGAAATGTGGCTGACTAACGGGGTAATAGCACTCTCCCATTCCATGGAGCAATAAAATCAGTCACTCTTAGTATATTTATATAATAACTATATCCATATGTATCTACTATAATATGCTTAATATCCTATCAAAAGAAAATATATAAATTCCAACCAAATCAAACACCTAGTTTGTTCTAAATATATTCATTAGAATTGAAATATATACATGTTATGAATATTTTGGTTGTTGTGGTTAGATAAGGCTTGATAAGACAAAGGATCGATAAGATAAAGGGTTGAGGTGCAGTCGTGATAAAAAAAGATAATTATTTACCGTCAAGTAGCTTTTATTTTCAATTACTTGAGGAAAGGTTACACATTAGTTAGTTTTCACATTATATAGAATTTATAAGTTAATCCTATATTAGTGATTTAAAATGATTGATTGGTTAACTACGCATATTTACAACAAAATTATATAACTAAACTGAAAGTGTTTTTAAAAACGATGATAACAAAAATAAAAATATCAATGAATATAATAAAATATATATTTTTTTAAAAATAGAAATATTTTAGGTTTTTAGATTATATAATATTTTTAGATTATATAATATACATATTATAAAAAAAGAATAAGATTTTATGCTTAATTTTGGTTATCCTGAGGATTATGCTATGGAATTATTTGCGGGTTCTTTTTAGTACTAAATGGTATTGGTAATGCAGTCGTGGCAAGAATCTTGAAAGTAAAATAATAAAAATAGTAAAGATTAAAAATTGCTTTAAATGAGCTTATGAGATATATAAAAATATAATTTGATAAAATTAATGCCTGGCTTAAGGCGTAAGAATAAAAAAATGAAAAACTAATTTACATAATGTACAAAAGATTGAGCCGGCCATCGGGAAATAACAATAATGAGTTTTTGTAGGGTAAGCGTGACCTCTGGCGGTCGATTTAAACAGAGTATTTGTATTTATGAAATATAATTTTAAATAAAATAATATTTTCATTTAACATACATAAGTGATCTAAATTTAAAATTTAAAAAGGTTCACCATATACAAAACAATTTTAACAAACTATTTATATTCCTCAAAGAAATTTCCAATGCACAATTACATTTCTATATATGAGATTAATATACATTTGAAGATATATGAGAATTTTAAAATATATTATTTTGTAAGAAACAGAAATAACTAAAAATAGGAAAATATATTCAATAATAAATAACAGAGAAAACAATAAAAGAAAAGAAAAATCATATTTCACAGATAAAATATATTCACAGAATATTCAATATAACATAACCAGAATAAAATACATATATAAGTAGATAAATAAATTTACATGGAAAAAAATATCAGACGAAAAATATGCTATTTTGATGTAAATAAACGTAAACAAAAGATGTTTGTACAAGCAGAAGTCAACAAAAGAATTCAGAGTACAGGAAATGGGCGATTTAGAATTATCATCAATCAAAAAACGAGCTTGGCACCATATTGCTGATCATCTGCGATGTATTAATCTGATAAGAGAGTTAGGCTTCAGGCCAATCCTGCCTAGCGGTCAGACAGAAAAAAAAAGATGAAAAATACCTTCGGAGTCTTCTGCACAATTAATCTTGAGCCCAGTAGATCGTCGTCTGCGACCATTTGTAGAGGGCGCGCCGAACTTAATGATGACATTCTCCTGGGAGATTTTAGGCCTGATGATATCATAGAATCTTTCTCTTTTTTTTTTTTCATATGTTGATTGTATGGATCAAAATCTGAGTTTGATATCTGAATTTATATACATCACTGTGAATTTTTGGATGTTCATCTTTGTTATAATGCTTTAAGATATAACCTAATCCCGCTTATAACACTCCTCTATCAATCGCATCGCTTCCTATTTGTCATATTACTATTCCAGAATACCTGTTTATACTGTTTATTGAGATCTTTTCTCCAATAGAATAGAATAGTATTCTAAAGAGAATTTCATCTCTATACATTCTATGATTTTGAAAATAAAGCAATCCATAAATAAATCTTTAATTAAAAGGTATATATTGGATCATTAGAATTATGAGATAAATTATATTTTGATCCAATATATGCCTTTTAATTAAAAGAAATATTCTATGATTTGTACATTTAAATATCCACCA
Organism: Cordylochernes scorpioides; assembly: GCA_030710605.1. Lineage (NCBI taxonomy): Eukaryota > Metazoa > Arthropoda > Arachnida > Pseudoscorpiones > Chernetidae > Cordylochernes > Cordylochernes scorpioides. Next base: position 76,712,930 of record CP092875.1, read on the forward strand.
CTGTAAAGATAGAAACTTGAAAATATTTCGAAAGTTTCTTTTGGAATCAAGTTAAGCTATAGCTCTCTATCATTAAGCCAATTATTTTTTTAACTAATTGTAATAATAGTAATGTAAAAATGATAATGATAAATGATAAATGAATCTTACAGAAAATAGTAAAACAAAACAGTGTGATATTTTATGAAAAAGGCATCTCCTTATTGTGCAACTGAAAGTTTCTGATGGCTTGCTCCATCTATAGGGATAAATATCAACTATTCTCGTTGAATTTTATTATTCCAGAATTGACCAAATACCTATTCTTGTTTAATCAAAAAAAAAGCTAACCACGTTTTTTCACAGTGTGATATTTGTTTGTGAAAATTGAAATTATTTTTATGAAAAAGAAGAAGTGTAATAATACCTGTTGTAGAACGAGTTCTCGAATATTTGCAGTATTTTGCTAAATGAACAAAATTATGGCGAAAGAGAGAAAGATTGAGATTGAAACTGATTTATTACAATGTCCATATAATGTACACAAAATAATTGTTGAGTTTTCTATGATATTATTTATTTATTTTTTCTCTGATTATGTATATTGACCGTTGACTATTTTCTATATAATTGAGTTTTTTAAAATAGAGTGTGAATAGTAATTTGGTCGGGCTTATTACTCTCTTTGACTGAGGTATTGGAATCCCCATTGGGATGTCGCCTAGGTATTGGAATCTCCATTGGGGTGTCGCCTGGGTAGTTGAAAACCTATACAGTCCTCTAAGGTACGGCTTCTAATTCGTTAAGGACAAAGGAACCTTAACACAATTAAATCAATAAATAAAATTTAAAATATCTAAAGAGAGAATGATGTAGATAATTTATAATATCGAATATTAATTAATTAAATAATTAAGCTATATTCCTCAATACAGAGGGTGCTCGTATATTACCATGGGGCTAGTACTATATTAATATCTCTCACCAATAGAAAACATATGGTTCACAGTTTCTGTGTAATAGACTGGTACATCAGTTCTCTTCAGCTAATTCGATGATGAATTATGGAATATATTTGAAGCAACTTTACCATTTTAAGTCATGACAAGAAACTGGGAAAATAAAATTCTTCAACTTCTATTAACGGCAGTTCTTTTCCGATATATCAGATTGATTATCTATGCCAATCTGCCTCATAGAGTAGGTCCATGCTTGTATCTTTAGAACTATATATATAAAGTTCTTCAGATTAGGAATGGAATTTTATTATGATGCATTAGCGCGCCATCTGTTATCAAAATTCGAAACTATTATAGACGCGTATGATTCTTTTTAAAAATAAACAATTCCTACTGTTCTTACTGATATTCTGCTGTCCTCAAAGCGTATGTCCATATTTCATCTGAAATACCCATTCCAAGAGTCTAGCATCAGTATCACCATAAAGGGAAGATCGAAAAATGTAATATAACAGTGGTAGGGTAGATTAAATTGGCGAAACCGCTGGGAGGGTTCACCATTGATGAGCCAGGCCCTCCCATTAATTTTTCCAATGCAGTAAGGGCAGTAGAAATTGTTTATTTTTTAAAACAATCATACGCGTCTATAATAGTTTAAAATATTGATGAGAATTGAATATTAGCCTTCCCAATATACATTATGTACAAATGGGAAGCCCACATACCATCTTTAACTATTGTAAGGAAGTTACAACTTCTATAATAAACTACATATATTCATACAGAAGATTAATATAAATAATCTCAATGACCTATAATATTCGTTTATAATAATAAATATTTTGCATGAATATATCATTCTAAAAAAATATTCTAACGATTCAAAATTGTCATTTTAAACTCTTCTTTGAGCAAATCAATCTATTTCAAAATGTCAAGTTGTACTAAACAGAACTTTGCGACGTTTTAAAAATAAAATTTTAAAAAGGATTATCTTATATTTGTAATTTTTCAGAAGGTTGCTATGTTGGTAATATCATTGTATGACTATAGGGATGTTTATTCGATTGCTCATAAGTCTTGGAGTCTATTTTGATGCTAGAAATCTCTTTCAGAATCTCTTTTTAAATTTGTTATGTAATTTCCTACCTAATATCCAATAAACTTAGGTTGTGTAGTTCCTATTAAAAGAGATTGTATGCTACTGTTATATATTTGGATAATATTTTATTATTACAGAATTATCATAAGAACTAAAAACACGAATATCTCACGCTATATATTGATTACATCACACAACAACAACCAAGTCCTTGGTCAAAACCATATATACATATTATATATTACAGAATTATTTTATATTTGGTAGAAATCCCGTAATATTTATAAATAATGGCTTTTTTACAGTATAAGTATTCGTAGCCCTTCAAAATATATTTATTATATTCCAAATTATTAACTACTCACATATGTTTTCTTTATGAAATTAAACAATCATTTACAGCATTTACTGGAATGATAAACTATTGGAAAGGAGCTAGTGCATCATGGATAGTTATTCGAAAGCTAATGAATCTTGGAGTCTATTTTGATGCTAGAAATCTCTTTCCAAATCTCTTTTCGAATTATTTAATTTGGACGTAAAACCTCGTAATATTTATAAATAATGGCTTTTTTACAGTATAAGTAGTCGTAGCCCTTCCAAAATATATTTATTATATTCCAAATTTATTACACACATGTGTTTTCTTTATGAAATTAAACAATATTCTTCAGCCTTTACTGCAATGATAAACTATTGGAAAGGGGCTAGTACATCATTGAATAAAGGTAATTGAATAATTTATTGTTTTTATAAAATAAACATGCGCATAATTAGTTTATAACTTGATAGGAACAAATAACAGGCGTTTAAATCGTCTGTAATTAATATTTATTATAATTTTTAACTATTATTAGATACTATGAAAAATAGACACTTCGGATAAGATCTTTTGTCGAAACGTTGAGAAAATAAAAAACTCTAACTGGCCGAAGTGTCTATTTTTTATATAAATATGAATGCCTGCCAGGCAGCCTCTATCTTTACGGTATTATGAGATACATATTTTAAAAAATATATTGCATAGCATATTTATAATTATAGGCTATAGACTATTATATATTCATTTAACAAAGATCCTCTTTGTTATTTGAAAATTGACTATTAAAATCATCTATAGTGAAGTATTTTCCCAATATTTTGAAAAAACTGTTTTTTGAAATTAATAGTATGATACTTTTTATATCATTTTGTGAATTTACAACCACATATATGTTGGTTTTATATAATATATTAGGTTTATATTTATATATAACACATTAAAATAAATAAATTGAATAAAAAAAAGAAAATTATTATTGATCTTGTGTGTTAATATTTTTAACTTAGATATTTTATAATTCATAGAGTGGTGTGAAGAGAAAACTGTGGTGCCGGATCTAAATTATTTTAAAGTTCATTAAAGATGTATTGAGGCTCTAACAATTGGGAGATTTAAAAGTTTTTTTTTTGTTAAAAAAAGTTTTGAAAACTTACATAAAGTTTCTTAAAAGGAAACTTTTAATTTTGTTTCTAAGTACTTTTCACTAAAGAATTTAAATTTTTTTCTATGTTGCTAATTGCCTCGTAGATATCTTCTGCCAAGAATTGTAACACAATAAGTCAAAAATACCAAAGGACTTCGAATATATCCCATTTAGAAGTTTCAAAACAATAATCAACTCGCTTAATTTAATAATTAATAACCCCAGACAAAATATAATTATATATATAATGTAGAAATAGGGCGAACTGTTATTTTTAAAAATTTATAATTTTAAATATACGTTCTCATATACATGAAGACAAAACATGACATTGGCCAATTCTGGAATAATTAAAAATCAACGAGAATAGTTGATATTTATTCCGATAGATGGCGCAAGCCATCAGCAACTTTCAGTTGCACGATAAGGAGATGCCTTTTTTCATAAACCATAAGGTAGTTATACTTTTTAACATGTATTTCGGAATACAGCCAATAACTCTGAAAGATATTACAGTGACCTTTATTGAAGACACACGAGATAACCAAGTGTCACCAAAATATCTCTCTCTCCTCCAGAAAAACAGACAAAAGGCGACATCAAAGACTTTCTACTTCCTTAAGTTTTGTCCATGAGTGTATTTGTAATAAAATATGTTGAGAATATATATTTATTTGAAATATATACAGCCTTCATTAGTGGCGCCCATCACGTGAAAGACTTCGTCACCAATGGGCAAGTCGATGTGATGGCTGGCGTTGCCCAACTCAAGACCAAGATAATACAACAACAACAAAAGCCTTTATTGAGGGCCTCTCGTCCTATAAAGGATTCGCCAGAGTAATTGAAGAGAAGAGAACTAAGAATACAGAGATATATGTAGTAGGTATAGTATAGTATTTTCTACACTGTGACTATATACAGCAGCAACAACAAAGTCTTAATGTACAACTAAAAGAATGGTGGCATATTTAACGAACAGGTCGAGAATGACAGACAGTCTTTATTAAAGTTTTACCCGGCTGCATTTACAAATGGCAGTGGATACGAGCGTTTTACATAGGCAAAGAATGAAAACCAGAATCAAGACTGGAGCTACCAATCTGCCATATTGCCATAACAAAACTAAATTTTAAACTAGTTGTGAGATTATGTTATTGTAAATAATTTTGGAATCTAACTAATGTGTAAATTATAATGTGAATAAACATATTATAATAATTGTTAAAAAAAACAAGCCTTTTAGTGGAATCAAAGTCCCATACAGGATTCGTCATTCTAATCCTGACAAAGATTATTTACATATAATTATTTGACCGAGATAATACAAGTTATTGTAAATGGTTTCCTTTGCAACAATAGAAATATCTTGATATAGTGATATCATTTTAATCATGATCGAACTTTTCTTATAACGTTCAATAAATTCGAAGTTTTTAGATTATAAGTTGATTAATCACCTGTGATATTATCAAAAGAAGAACAAAATCACGAAACGAAGAGTGTCTTGTAGTTTAAAGATGAGTAAAATAAAACTGCGAATAAAGAGGAGTATCTTATACGAATTTTATTAGAAAGCTTTCGGACGCATGCGTCCTTCTACAGGCTTTACGATTCTGTAAAAGGACACATGCCCCCGAAAGCTTGCTAATAAAATTCGTATAAGATATTCCTCTTCATTCGAAGTTTTATTTTACTATTTTAATTCGAAGAGTTTAATTTAATCAATTTAAAGATTAATTTCATATAACGTTCAATGAAAAAAACGAAAGAAAAAATATAAGAGATAAAAAGATCAGGTGTTGAAATCAATATTAAAAATGGCATATCCTGACCAGGAGCACATGTGCTTTACAGAAGGCAGAGCGCCATCTGAAACAGGCTAAATCAGTGTTTAGTTGATTTCTGTTCCACCAGATGGCGCTCTGCCTTCTGTAAAGCACATGTGCTCCTGGTCAGGATATGCCATCTTTAATATAACGTTCAATGATTCTAAAGTTCTTTGGATCCATATCCTAAATTGAATATACACTAAGTCCAATATATATCATCAGAATAAGACTTGAATCGTTAGATCAGAAGAGTTTGACTTCAATTTCGTATAACGTGTGATAAATTCAAAGTTTTAGGGTCCATATTGTTGCATCAATTTTAGTGCGCCTTACATTTATTCAAAATATTCTACGATATTTAATATTTATTTAAAGCATATTATTTAGATTATCATCATTCCTTTTTATAGTTTCATTCCTTTTGTAATATTGTTATTGTACATATATCTTGATTGGTTATTGGAGCGAGAGAGGACCTAGACTAAGACTGCGGATCACGACTTACGAGGGAGACAACGAATAAATAAACGCAATAACTTTGAAAAGTAATTCATTTTTATTTACTTCTGTTTATTTACTTTTATTTATTTGCTTTGAGTATGAAGGCCCGCTCGGGAAACGTGAATTAACACAAAGAAGAAGGAAACCAAGGTCGACGACCCTGCAAAGCTGCAACATGGAGCAACAATATCATATGTTTAATAAACACTTGGGGCAAAATATGATCAAAAGAAGAACAATTTCGTGAGGTAAAGATATAACTTTCTTTAGGTTACATAAATTTACCCTTACAAAATAAGAAAACCAAACATCAAACAGAAAGATTAAGATTAAAACTACTTAATTACAACGTTCCAATAGGGTTATATAAGGTGACATACAGGAAATGAATAAATATGAATTTAAAAATATATATATAATGTTGAATATATAAAATATATAGAAAAAATAATAAGATAAAAAGATAAAAATATATATAGAGAAAATGGAATTATTTCTAAGATTGAGATTATGATCTTGAAATTTGTTATATTTGATAATTGTTATATAAAAAGATTTTTCCGTTTGATTTTGATTATCTTGAGGATTATGCTATTTTAATTCAGTCGTTGTTAAAATCTTGAAAATATAATAATAAAAAATAGTATTGATGATTAATTGCTTTAATTGAAATAAAGGAATATATAAAAAAACATAATTTGATTAAAGTACTGCCTGGCTTAAGGCGTAAGAATAAAAAAAATGGAAAACATATTTACATAATGTACAAAAGGTTTGAGCCGGCCATCGGGAATCAACAACAATCAGATTTTAATAGGGGAAGCGTGAACTCAGCCGGCCGATTCAACAGAGCACCTGCATCCATGAAATATAACCCTAAATAAAACAATATTTTTTATATAACATATATATTATATATATTATATAATCTAAAAACTAAAATATTTCTATATTTTGAAAAATTTGTTTTATTTTTATTCATTGACAATTCTGCTTTTGTTATCATCGTTTTTAGAATGACTTTCAGTTTTGCTGTAAATATGCGTAGTTAACATATCTAATTTTTTAAATCACTAATATAGGATTCACTTTATAAATTCTATATATTGTGAAAATAACTAATATGTAATCTTACCTCAATTAATTGAAAATAAAAGCTACTTAATGGCAAATAATTATATTTTTTTATCACGACTACACCTTCAACCCTTTATCTTATCGATCCTTTGTATTATCAACCCTTTATCTAACAACAAACAAATTATTCATAATATATATATATATATATATATATATATATAATAAAAATGGCATATCCTGACCATGAGCACATGTGCTTTACAGAAGGCAGAGCGCCATCTGAGGGAACAGAAATCAACTAAACATTGATTTAGCCTGTTCCCTGATATTTGGCCAACCCAATTTCTTGATAAATCAAGAAAAGCCATCCACGAACGCGTTTCGCGCTTTTTGGCGCTCGTCAGCGTGGATTAGGCTGTACCACTGCGACCAAAAAGATATTTTGGTCCCAGTAGCTTCCTGAAAAACCAAGAAATGGGTATTTAAGGCCAAACTTGCGTAAATACGCTTAACACATGAAAAAACGAAAGAAAAAATATATATAAAAAGATCAGGTGTTGAAATCAATAATAAAAATGGCATATCCTGACCATGAGCACATGTGCTTTACAGAAGGCAGAGCGCCTTCTTTTCTTTCGTTTTTTCATGTGTTAAGCGTATTTACGCAAGTTTGGCCTTAAATACCCATTTCTTGGTTTTCGGGAAGCTACTGGGACCAAAAAATATTTTTGGTCGCAGTGGTACAGCCTAGTCCACGCTGACGAGCGCCAAAAAGCGCGAAACGCGTTCGTGGATGGCTTTTCTTGATTTATCAAGAAATTGGGTTGGCCAAATATCAGGGAACAGGTTAAATCAATGTTTAGTTGATTTCTGTTCCACCAGATGGCGCTCTGCCTTCTGTAAAGCACATGTGCTCATGGTCAGGATATGCCATTTTTATTATTGATTTCAACACCTGATCTTTTTATATATTTTTTTCTTTCGTTTTTCATATATATATATATATACGATTTGAAAATAGAGCAATCCATAAATAAATCTTTAATTAAAAAGGCATATATTGGATCAAATTCTTGTAAGGCGTAGAGCGTCATAACCAAAACTGGTTGAAATCGTTTTGAGAATAGAGAAATCCAAAAATATTTGATCCAACAAATGCCTTTTCAATTAAATATATATACGATATACTGTCGTGTATTTAGGTTGATTTAAAAGTAGAGATATATTTTAATCTTTATTTATTTAAATGGCTTTTATTATATTACACCGTATTAGATGCAAGCTTAAGAATTACAAGTTAACAATCGAATTATATGATGATAAATTATATGTTATGATATATACAATATATCGCAGAATCTGTGGTTTAAATATTATTATTATATTAATATATTATATACAATATTATATTATATAATTAAAATATAAATATACGACAAATATATGCCTTTTTAATTAAATATATATACGATATACTTAATTATTTCGTCCTCTAAGCCAGAAAGAAAGAGAAAGATTGTTCTCTAATATACGAAAATATGCTAAAGAGTCTATAATGATAGTGATTTCTAAATACAACCCTCAAATATAATTAGTAAAAAATAAACAAATAGAACAAAAAATAAAAATATTTCAAATAAATAAGTGAATATACTCTAGAACCAAAACCAGTGATCATATATTTAATATAGAATTTCGATATTTATTGTTTTGAGATAAATAGAAATAGAAACAAAAAAGGGTTTTCCATTTAATTTAAAGATAAATTAAGAATGGAACTGTTTTACGTGGAGGCTTTGAGATGATTCAGTGGTTCTTGAGTTTTAAATAAAAAGTTTTTTTTTAAATAGAGCAATCCATTAATAAACCTTTAATCAAAAAGGTATATATTGAATCAAAATATCATTTATTTTACCAATATTTCAGTTGGCTGAACGCCAACCTTTATCAAGGTATTATAACATATTTAATGTGTGTCAACAACAAACTCAGAGCCACATAACGTCAACAGAATTAAGTTTTAAAATATTTGTTATATTCAATGGGGAAAAATAGAATAAAAAGGTGAGCGGCTTTTTGCTGCTTATATTTCCAGTCATCTGTGGTATCATCAGACTTGGAATCTTCAGCATCCACAGCTTCTTCTTCCTCAATTACCTCCTCTTCCACCTGGGCAGATGTTCATGAACTTACTAAGGAGTTGGTCCACACGGTCTGCAAAGGCTGAGGTGTCGCCGAGCTTGAAGTCGGAACGGAGGATGGCCGTCTCATGAAATCAGGTTGGTCATTTTGATGGCCACCAATTTTTTTTTTATTAATTGATAATTCTACTTTTTTTATCATCGTTTTTAGAATGACTTTCAGTTTTGTTGTATATATTGTTGCATCTTGGCTAATGAACATATTTTATTTTAATTTGTAATATTATTTTTTCATATATTTTAAATTCAAATTTATATTTTCTATTTATTTATTTTATTAAACAGAATATATGTATTATAGAATCATCATTTGTATTTAGGTACACTGTGTGACTTCACTGCTCTCTTTGATGTGAGAAATAAATAAATTATTCTGGAGGCTACTTAAAGTAGAGTTATCTCATTATTCCCTTATATAAATTTGTAGGATGGTTGAAACATGCTCTGGTAAGATGCAAGACCCGGCACAGGAGAGAATCAAGGTTGAAGAGTCTGCCAAGCTGCAACCTGGTGCAACAATATGCGTAGTTAACATATCTATCTTTTTGAATCACTAATATAGGATTAACTTTATAAATTCTATATAGTGTGAAAATAACTAATGTGTAATATTTCCTCAAGTAATTGAAAATAAAAGCTACTTGATGGTAAATAAACAGTGCACTCTGATTGGTAAATGTAATAAATGTTGATTGGCTGAATAAGGACATGTGACAATCAGTAGCCAATCAGAAGGCGACTAAACATGAAATTTGAACATTAAGACGTTTGTGAAAAAATAAATTATGAAAAAGGCATCTCCTTATCGTGCAACTGAGAGTTTCTGATGGTTTGCGCCATCTTTCGGAATAAATATTAACTATTCTCGTTGATTTTTATGGGTATTTGGCCAATTCTGGAATAATTAAAAATCAACGAGAATAGATGGCGCAAGCCATCAGGAACTTTCAGTTGCACGATAAGGAGATTCCTTTTTCATAATCAAGACATTCCTTATTGAAATTAAATTTCTATGAATCTAGCACCTTCAGAGAGAGGATATAACAACATATAAAATATTCATATTTTCTTCTGCTTGTGTTTATTTATTCGATATTTATTATATACTAGAAAACTTTATATCATTTTGAATTTTATAAATTTCCTTGTTTTTGAAATATATTCATTAGAGGCTTTTGCACCTTGTCCTTTTTTATTTTTATGTTTATACTTCAATTATGATAATAATTTGCAAAGATAAACTTCTCAAAATAATATTGTATATTTTAATATATTTTAAAATTATTACTTCATTGAAATTTATCAAATCTCTGTTTAGGTTTGCCTTTAAACTTGTTGAAGTTGAATTTATATAGCAAAATCTAAAAATAAAACGCATTATTTATTCTGTAGAGAAAATTTAATAGGTTTTAAATAATAAAATATATAATTTAATATATAAAAAATAGAGTTTGAGAGAGCAATAATATTTTTTAAAAAATCCAATAGACCGAAAAGTAAAACACATCAAATTTTAAAAGCAGACGAAACCAACAATTTTATAACTTTCGTCTGTTTGCCTATAAAACAAATAAACAAAATGGCGCGAAGTCAAATATTGAAGCAGACGACAATTAATATTTACACAACAGAACATGTGCTTATTCCAACTTGGCGCCAACTTGTTGACCTAATCATCAAACGCGTCTGCTCTAGAATTCCCTAGGACGTAATGAGAAAGGATTTGGATGAAATTTTAAAGTCAAATGCAGCTATAAAATCAATTCTGGAAACTTTATGACCGATTGTGCCACGACAATAAACTCACAGGACTCTGTGGTAATGATGTTTGAGGAAAGAATGTAGATTATTTCTTTTTGTTTTGTTTCTTTAGAGATCGTCTGCAATGATAACAACAGGTGTATAAAGTGAGAGATTTTTTTTTTGTATAAGTTGGTAAGATCGTATTCTTGTTTTTATTGTTTACATTTCCTAAGATTCTTGCTAGATTTTTTAATTAAATTTTTTACCAAAGAGGTGTTATATATTTACGATTAGAATTTTATTCTCAATAATATGATATCTTTGTATTTGAAATATAGATGCAAATAATATTATAATTGAATTAAATAAATTTCAAAATATTTGCATAGTTTCTTTATTCAGATATTGGGAGACAAGCTTTCACGTGGTCGCGCTTCATCAGGCCACTGTCTCCGCGATTGACATAAATACTGGATATTTATTGGTCTTTTTTTTATAGAAATATCAGGATAGAATATATGCCGGATGATATAGATTCATAAAAACATAGGTCATCTGTTCCATCATGACAGTTAGCAAAATAGAATTGGCCTAGTCACTGTACCAGCTAATCATCTTTTTGATAAACTCTGAAGATTTCATTTGATCCTTTTTATCTTATGATATCAATGTTCGTTTTGATCTTAAAAAGATAATTGACCCTAAACCAGTGGTCGTCAACCTTTCGAATAAGAAGAGTCAGAAATTACAATTTACAAAAATTTGAAATTATTAAAGAGCCACAAATATTTTTCTTGTCAACAATAAATAATGAGGTAATTTATAATACAATATAATGCTGCTTATGATTGTAAAACGATATTTGAGAATTATCTCGCATGAGGTTCTTTTAAACGAAAAATCGAAATTTATTTTTAAGGAGAAATAAAGATTATTACTAACCTTAGGGATGATGTATGAAAGGATGAATTGTGAAGGGTAATGATAAACGGAACGCATGCGGGATAATTTTCAAATATCGTTTTACAATAAATAAAGTTTTTATTTATGTGAATACTACACGCAGCTTCACATTCAAAGAGCCGCATGTAGTTCGCGAGCCGCAGGTAGCCGACCCATGTCCTAAACCATGGTCTCCAAGTGGATGTTTCTTAATTTACTAAAGCTGATGCTGGGGCTTTGTTACCGATCCTTGCCCATTCGTTTGCAGAGACGGTCTATAGATGGCACTTAGTTTCAAATGGCAGGGATCTGTCTAGATTCAAGGCGGCTTTAAGCTCCTGATCCGTTCTTGCCCTTGGAGAGGGCTACGTCGATTGTAAATATCTCTCTTCATTCCCACCATTATTATTACCTATTACTACCTTTGAGTGTAAAGATTGACGAGATGTAAATAAAGTTGTTTAATTGTCAATTGTCTTAGTTTCAACGTCTATTTTAACGACCTCTATTTTTATAGTAATATCATTGATGTGTTATAGGTATGGCACAGGGTCTTGTAATGACTACCTATATTTTTTCATCGCAGTAAGGACAGTAGAAATTCGTTTTATGTATAAAAGAAACATTCGCGCTTTTAAATCCTTTTATTTTATATGTATAGATGGCGCGTTATTGCTTTGTGTTAATTTATTTCTAATGGCCTTGTCTTTATAGTTTGCTGAAGAGCATTGCTCGAAGCAAATATTTGAATATAATTCTACTGTCCTATAAGCTTATGTCCATAGTTTACTTGAAAACCATTTCTAAGATTCCATCCTTCAGTGTAGCATATAAAAGCAGAATGATCCAATACAATATTAGAGCTCTGAGAAGCGGTCTGGTGGATTAAATTGGCGAAACCGCTGGGAGGGTTCACCACTGATGAGCCAAGCCCTCCCAATATATTTTTTCATCGCAGTAAGGACAGTAGAAGTTCGTTTTATGTATAAAAGAAACATTCGCGCTTTTAAATCCTTTTATTTTATATGTATAGATGGCGCGTTATTGCTTTGTGTTAATATTTTTATGCCCGGAAACTTCGTTACGGAGATTGTCATGCTTTTTTAAAAAATAGGTGTTGAATGTTATTCCAGATTTTTACTTTTGCATCGCAACAACAATTTTATCCTAGAATTCTAGATATTGGAGGCTATTTTCTTGTGAAGAAAACATAGCAATTTGTTTAAGATAAATAAATGATATTTATACAAAATAATTGAAAACTTTAGTTATTGGCATGTGCTCTCGCGGGCGTGCATCAGACTGTTTCCAACTAAAGTAATGGATATTAATTTCTATAAATATCATTCAGAGTTTGTACATAGAATATCAGCCCGTTGAAGAGCAGTATATTTGCTCGAAAACTTGCAAATTTAAAATTAAAAGAAACTTTTACCTGATATTTATTTTTACTTTTTTAATTTCTTTCAAATAATAAATGAGTCAAATTTAAAGCAACAAAATATATGATAGGAAAATTGAATGATTAAAAACTATAAAAATATCTAATAATATATATACACCAATACCTCGCTTTGCGTAGTTTCGTTTTGCGTTTTTTTCGAAGTTGCGTCGCTGCTTAATTTTCCCTGTGCGTCGTTAGATTTTCGAAGTTGCGTTGTTTTGGATTCGAGTCTTTAATTTTTTTTTATTATTTTTTTTCCTAAAATATGGCAACACCTTTGTTTTTGATTGCGCCTTCACATATCTTCACTTTGCGTCGTGTTTTTTTGGAACGTAACCCCGACGCAAAGCGAGGTATGGGTGTATTTGGGGAATAAAAAAAGGGAAACACATGGAGTAAAAAACTAACGAAAACTCTTGTATATAGATCCCTTTATATATTTCAGTATTTTTGGAAGAGATTGCTTAAAACTTTACAACTGAAACCTCTGTAATTGTGTTATCTATATGGATATGTGTGATGATATTGGAATTAAATCACTGAAATATGACAAATAAATTAAAATATTTATTGACTTTTGGAAGCATTTTTATTTTAAAATTCGAAAACAAAACAATTTGGTGATGATAAATAAAGTAAAATTTGAAAACAAAAAGATTATACGATTGGAAAATTAAATAAATTAACAAATATATGTTATATAAAAATATTATTTTATTTAAAATTTAATTTCATAGATTAAAAAATACTCTGCTAAATCGACTACCAGAGGTCACTCTTACCCTATAAAAACTCGTTGTTTTATCCCGATGGCCGGCTCAAAACTTTTGTACATTATGTAAATAAGTTTTTCTTTTTTTTATTCTTACGCCTTAAGCCAGGCATTACTTTTATCAAATCGTCTTTTATATATATTCCTTAGCTCAATTAAAGCAACCTCTGATCAAAACCATTTTTATTATTATTCTTTCAAGAATTTTAACCACGATTGCATTACCAATACCATTTAGTCCTATAAAGAACCAGTAAATAATTCCATAGCATAATCCTCAACATGATCAAAAATCAAGCAGAAAATCAAATATCATTTGTATTTATAACATATATATATTCCTACTAATAATTAGGTAATAAAATACTGTGTGACACAGTAAGTAATAATAACAAAATTTTGGTATATTGATTGCTATGTAGAGTTCAATATCTTTAAAGGAGATTGTTTAAAACTTTTCAACTGTAAACTCTGTTAATGTACACGGCCATTGGGGAAATCTGGAATTTTCATATCATATTATTATCTATATAAATTACGTGTTTTTTATATAACAATAATTAGGGTAAATAGTCAAAAGAATATTATATGGGATATCAGTAGAAGAATATTTGAATTACTTCTCTATTAGTATATACATTTATTATACTGAAACAGCCAGGTTATCTAATCAGAGCTATTATCATAGTGCTTTGTAATAGTAAAGTCATTGATTCTTCCTAATGAAATAAACAACAGGGGGTTAGTGGAAAGATGGACTAAACCGTTGGTTTTCCACCGCTACGAATCGGGTTAGATTCCCGCATTGGACACTTTTTTCTGATTATAAAAAACTAGCCGAATGACCCGGGCAACGCCCATGTTTTACCCGATTGAATGTTTTGATTCAAATACTATTTATGTACTGTTGGTTTCCGTAGACGTCTCTTACTGGGAAAAAGAAAGAGAGGATTCCATTTGGTTATTAACTAATATATGCATTTATTTAAGGAGCGACCCGCTCCAACACAATGGTTACAGAAACGAAAAAGCGAGTGGGGGGGGGCATGATGGGGGGGGGGGAGGCAAAGGTGGCGTGATCGTAGCCGACCAATAGGAGGGCGCCATTCCAAAAAAAAAAAAAAAAAGCAAACGGTGACAGAGACGACTGATGAAGAATGACGCTCGTAACTGTATATAGAATGCTTCAATGGCCCCTGATCAGGGAGTGCAAGTAACCAAACGGTGTTCTGGCATATTTGTAAGTGCAAAGGCGAACTGATTTTCACATGTGTAAGACATGTGGTACACTTACAGTAAAAGCAGTCGCCAACTTCTACCCATCATGATTATCATGGCCTGTACCACGTGTACTAGGGATAAGAAAAAAGTAAAAAAAAAAACAATAATACAAACACACACAATAATTCTCTATTCATGATAAAATTGTGAAAAAAAGTTTTAAAATTACAAATATTTTCTCACAATGAGTTTCTTTTTATTACAAAACGCTAGCTTTCAAGTGATTATCGCTCTAGCTTAAAAACTAGCGTTTTGTAATAAAAATAAACTCATTGTGAGAAAATATTTTGTAATTTTAAAACACACAATAATGTAATAATAAAACAACAATTCAAAACTATAAAATAGTTATAATAATAATCACAAATGTATATATTAGGAATATAAACACACACAAAACGATTAGTAAATACCTATATGAATTAAATCGATTTTTTGATACATATTGTAATGTGGAGGTTGAATACATTCAGTATATTAAGAGGACTTGATTAGATAAATGAACAAAATTCTTACAGAAAAACCCATAAAGATCTTAATCATTTAACTGCGTACGACCAATAATAAATGGGAAGTCTTTATAATAAATGACGGAATAATCTGATAAATAAATTAGTCATATTCTTGTAAAATTTTTCTCTTTACTTAATTCTCTCTGATTATAAAGATAAATGGTTGAAGTGGCCATTTATATTCTAATA
This sequence comes from Cordylochernes scorpioides, assembly GCA_030710605.1. Classification (NCBI taxonomy): domain Eukaryota; kingdom Metazoa; phylum Arthropoda; class Arachnida; order Pseudoscorpiones; family Chernetidae; genus Cordylochernes; species Cordylochernes scorpioides. The sequence continues at coordinate 76,728,933 of CP092875.1, forward strand.
TATGGAAATATTTTGAAAATATAGCAATCCATAAATAAATCCTTAATTAAAAAGGCATATATTGGATCAAAATATAATAAAATATAACAACACATTGTTATTGACGCACATTAAAAATGTTATAACATCTTGATAAAGGTTGGCGTTAAGCCAACTGAAATATTGGTAAAATAAATGATATTTTGATCCAATATATGCCTCCTTTTAATTAAATATGGATATATATTGTGAATTTGGGGATAGAATGATAATATGTATATGTAAATATAGTACCTTAACACAAAGCAATAACGCGCCATATATATATATTATATAAATAAAAAAATGATAAAGAGATTTTCTGTTGAATTTAGATCATGTTGAGGATTATTGTAATGGTGATGCAGTCGTGGTTAAAATCTTGAAATAAAAATAATAATGGTTTTGATCGGAGATTTCTTTAATTGAGCTTTAAGATTATATGATAAACATAATTTGGTAAAAGTACTGCCTGGCTTAAGGCGAGTAAACAAAGAAAAAAAATATTATTTACATAATGTACAAGGTTTTGAGCCGACCAACGAGGATAAAACAACATTTATAGAGTATTTATAGAGAAAGAGCGACCTCTGGCGGTCGATTTAAACAGAGTATTTGTATCTATGAAATATATAATTTTAAATAAAATATTTTAATATAACATTTTAAATAATACCTTTATATAACGAATACAACGAATAACTATATACAACGAATGAAGACATTAAGACGCGAACGTTTCTTTTCACAAATAAATCAAATTCATACTGTCCTTACTGCGATGAAAAATATTGTTTGCGGAAGAGCATTGCTCGATGCAAATTTTTGAATGTAATTCTACTGTCCTAAAAGCTTATGTCCATAGTTTTCTCAAATACCATTTCTAATATTCCACTCCTCAGTGCAGCATATAAAAGCAGAATGATCCAATACAGTATTAGAGCTCTAAAGAAGCGGTCTGGTAAAGTAAATTGGCGAAACCGCTGGGAGGATTCACCACTGATGAATCAAGCCCACCAAATATTTTTCATCCCACACACACACACACACACACAGTAAGAACAGAAGAAGTTTGTTTTATGTATGATAGAAATATTTGTGCTGTAATGATTTCTTTTCCTTTTCGTGAAATTATTAATTTGAAATTTCGAAAAATATGAATTTCCAAAAATGATTCTTAATAAAATGTGTTTGTCTATGATAAATATAGATTATAATATAGAATAATGCGCTGATTAGCCAAGCCCTTCCAATATATTTTCATCGCAGTAAGGAAAATATATATTTTTTTATATTTTATATTTATATATATATATATATAATAATTTATATTTTTATTTGTCATATATAATAACACTATGTAGCTCTGAGTTTGTTTATACAAAAAATGTAATGCCTTGACAAAGGTTGGCATTCAGCCAACCGAAATATTAGCAAATAAATCTTTTATTTAATCCAATATATGTCTTTTTAGTATCTAAAGATTTAAATATGGATTGCTCTATTTTTATAATAATACAATATGTTATAATACTAAAATTATAAAAGGTATAAGACCAAAGATATGAATTTCAATACTAACTGAATGAAGGGTAGTGTATTTTATTATATATATATATATAATCGGAATTGTGCGTTTCTTTATATATGAAATTTCTATTCTAAAGGTATTTTAAAATAGACTTTAAATATTTTAAGGAGATAAATTATAAATATCACATTTTCAAAATCGAAAAAAAAATATTTTTTTCGCAAGAATATAGAAAAAAAATAACCAGAGAAGTTTTTGAAGAACTAAAACTTATAAAATACAAATATATATAAAAAACAAAGCTATAAGGAAGTAGAAAATAATAGAGAAAAATAATAAAGTAAAATATATATATTTATATATCTACTTTATTGTATGAGTGTTAAACAAAGAAAATATATCAATGAATAAAAGGAAAAATCAATAAAAATCTTGTGATTTAGTAGGAGCATAATTCACCGGTATGTTTAACGAAAACGGCGATGGATATATAGCGATGTAAGGATGCTTTTTTTGGTGTGATTATCTAGAGGATTGTGTGAATTTAAGGCATCTGAAATATTGGGTGCTCTCACATCAATTTCTAATTGGGCGTAAAGTCTAAACTCACTACTCTGTGAACTTGTTGAAGCGTTTAAAACCCCGGAGTAACGTGACAAATTATTTAGTAGCGTTTATTTTTACTGAACTCCAATTATTTATCATCATTTTCTTCTTCTTCTTTTTTCTTTAAACAAAGAAATTGCTGTTTTATTTCGGGCCAAAGTCAACATTTATTATTTGACTCCTTCTGTGAACAATAAATTCAAAATGTTTAAATTTGACCAAAAATATCGCTCTGAGAAAACATTTTATTATTTTATAATAATATAATAATATTTAAAAATTTTGGAATTAGAATTTAAATACATAAACCTTTAAAATATATAAATATTTAGATTAGAATTATTTATAATGAGATTATATGTGTGTTGAAAAAATTATTATATAATTTTTATTTATATACGTTTAAAGATGGGCAATTAATAAGAGAAAAGTAATTTATTCTTAAAATAATATTTATTTATTAAAAATAGATAATATAAATTTTATTTTATTAAAAAATCATTAATTGATATAATATAAATACGATGTAAATTATAATATAATATTTTGTCATACAATCTATGATTCGCTAAAAGAATGACCCGACTCGGATATAAACATAGAATGATTAATTGTCAAACGAATAATTTTAAATTAAAATATAATTTCGGTTGAATTTAATTGGAAATTATATAAAGATAGGGACTATGAGTATATATTACTATAATTTACGAATATTTTTCTAAAGTTAATTTTCCTGAAATTTTCAATTAAAAATTTTATAAATATGAAAAGGTATCATTAAAGCACGAATGCTTTTTACATATAAAACGAACTTCTACTATCCTTACTGCGATGAAAAAATATTGGGATGGTTTGGCTCTTCAGTGTTGAACTCTCCCAGCAGTTTCTCCAATTTAATCTACCAGACCGTTTCTTAGAACTCTAATACTGTATTGGATCATTCTGCTTATATATGCTACACTGAAGGGTGGAATCTTAGAAATGTTATTCAAACAAACTATGATTAAAAGCTCTTAGGACAGTAGAATTACATATAAATTCGTTATTTAATGATCTCATATCCTATATATAAATGGTGCGTTATTGCCTTATATTAATTTTATATATTATCGCTATTTTAAAGATTTTCTATATAATTCGTATTGATCGGAAATCTTCAGAAGATGGAATCAAAAATCCCATGGAGTGGCTAATCAGATAAAAAAAAGTCCATAGCCACAGCTCTCAACATAAAATCAAAACCCAATAAACAAGAAGTGGAAGAGACTTCCCCGACAATGCTGCAGGCAAAATTCCACTTCCCTCTCAACAGGTTTAGGCATATTCACGCACATTGAACAGAAATACATGGTTATTGATTTACCAAGTAAAGACTTGGCTATATTGACTGTTTGTGTTGAGTATAGTTTTCACCATTAAATAAATAAATAATTGGGATGAGAGGGTAACACGCTCGATTACCGATATAAGTCGGTGGTTGAGAGGGTAACACGCTCGATTCCCGACAGTCATGAACCGGGATTGAATCCCGCGTTAAAATTTGTTTAATATGTGAATAACCTTCACATATTATTCACTGTTTCAATTATCATGAACTAGGTTGCTCTTGCTGAGCGGTATCTATTAATGTGAATTTGAACCAGTAAATAAATAATAAAACAGGTTTCTCAGGAGATGAATTTCTTTTCATTCTTATTAAACACAATCTCTCGAGCTTTCAGGCATTTCTTCCCTTCTGCAGGAGTACATAGAACGAATAAAACGCACTTAGATGATCTACCCAACTATATATACGAGGGCCATCCAATAAATAAGTTCCCCTATTTTTTTTTTCTGCGAACGAAACGCTGAAAAATTAGTTAATAGTATTAGAAATGGTCACTAGGATCCGTTGGAAGCGCGTGACCTTCAAAATCACGCTACTCGTACGCGCAAGTCCGTAGTGCTTCAGTTTCCATGGGGCTACCACTGGTGAACGTGTCCACTTGCGAACACAGTTCTGTAATTCGTTTTTTCACGGCGAAAAATGAAACTGCGGTCAATATTCATCGCAATATAGTGTCAGTGTATGGTGAAGGATGTATGAGCATCCAAATGGTTCGCCGATGGCGTTTATGGTTCTTGGAAGGACGGCAAAACGTGCATGATGACGAGCGAAGCGGCAGGCCCGTTATTCCTACGCACAATGCAGCCGTTGCTGCTCATCGGAATGTGGTGGAAGCAGATCGCTGCATCACCATTGACGAAATAATGATTCGACTGCCTCCTGGAATCGAAATTGGACGCTCTTCGATTGGAACAATCATGTCAGATGTTTTGGATTTTCGCAAAGTCTGCGCAAGATGGGTTCCGCGTTTGCTCTCGGAAAATCACAAGCAACAACATATTGAGGCAGCCCGAGCTTTCTTGGAAATGCATCGAAGAGATGGAGATCAACTATTTTCCCGTATTGTCACTGGAGATGAAAGCTGGGTGCATCATTCAACTCCAGAAACAAAACGACAAATCATTGTGTGGAAGAAGCCTGAGGAAAGTGCACCAAAAAAGGCGAAGGTCACAATTTCTGCAGGCAAAGTTATCGCTATCGTCTTTTGGGGCTGTAGTGTGTTTTATTGGTTGACTACCTGCCCCCAAACACTACGGTTAACGCTGTGAGGTACTGCGAAGTCCTCTCTAAACTCAGAGCTGCAATAAAACGGAAACGTCTTGGACTTTTGTCTCGGAAAGTGTTACTCGTCCATGACAATGCTCACCCTCCCACAGCTAGAACGACCCAAACGTTGCTGGAAAACTTCAAATGGGAAATTTTCACACATCCACCTTATTCTCCGGAACTTGCCCCAAGCGACTTCCATCTTTTTCCAGCACTCAAGTTGCACCTTGGAGGCAAGCACTTTGCGAATAATGACGAAGTGCAGGCGGAGGCGAACCACTGGCTACGAAGACAGGACACGGCTTGGTACAACAGTGGTTTCAAAAAATTGCTACAACGGTACCAAAAATGTTTGGACAGAAATGGTGATTATGTAGAGAAGTAGTCTATGAGTTGTATAATGAAAATAAAATAACTGCATAATTGTAAATAATTTTGTTTATTTGTTAAAAAATAGGGAAACTTATTTATTGGATGGCCCTCGTATATAATAAAAATAAAGAAGGCATCTCCTGACCACGAACACATGTGCTTTTTAGATGGCAGAGCGCCATCTATATAATATAAACACCTGACCCACTTTTATTTTTTATATTGTTTTTTCATATATATATATATTGTTGCTAATATAATCCCTTCGGTATAATTATTAATAAAAAACAATTCGCTGAGGGAAAATTTATTATATGTATATCGGCAATACAAGCTTTCGGGCTCAACAGCCCTTCGACAGGTATAACTATGTTACTGAAGTTTATCGAATCTAATCCATATATATACATACAAAGAAGCAGGAATTATAAGACAGATATGCTAAAAAACTGATTTACATACTACAAAAATAAAAATAAAAATAAATTATTGGTTAATGCTAATTCTCTATTAAGGTTATGCGATTACAATAAATTACAAATTAAGAAGCCGGAGGTTCCGGAATTATACTATGATATACGTCGGGCACACAAATCTATAAGTATCATTGGGTACTGAATTGTTGACCATATTAGTCATATTAGAGCCCCGAGAGTGTTACTTGCCACTCCCTGGTGACATTGTAGCAATTTATCATTGGATATGGGGTCGGTGGAAGGCTGGTTAAACCGTTTGGTTTTTGACCACTACGACCCGGGTTTGATTCCCGCATTGGACATTTTTTTCTATTTAAAAAAAAATGCTACAATGGCCCCCCGATTCTTGCACAAGTCCAACCCCACCAGCGAGTGCAAGTAACCAAACGGGGCTCTGGCACATTTGTAAGTGCTAAGTCGAACTCCTTTCACATGTGTAGACATGTGGTGCGCTTACAGTAAAAAGCAGTCGCTAACTACCCACCATGATTATCATGGCCTGTACCACGTGTACTAGGGATAAGCAAAAAAAAAAAACACAAATCTATGGATCTATTGATTCCTTTTAGTTTTTTGGTTAGTAAAGCTTCGAGTACTAGGCGCTGGTGCTTGCCCTTTATATCCTGATAATGGGTTGAGGGTTCTCCAATATTGAAAATAAAGGGCAAGCACCAGCGCCTAGTACTCGAAGCTTTACTAACCAAAACACTAAAAGAAATCAATAGATCCATAGATTTGCCCGACGTATATCATAGTATAATTCCACAACCTCCAACTAATCAATAATCTCCGGCTTCTTAATTTGTAATTTATTGTAATCGCATAACCTTAATAGAGAATTAGCATTAACCAATAATTTATTTTTATTTTTATTTTTGTAGTATGTAAATCAGTTTTTTAGCATATCTGTCTTATAATTCCTGCTTCTTTGTATGTATATATATGGATTAGATTCGATAAACCTCAGTAACATAGTTATACCTGTCGAAGGGCTTTTGAGCCAGAAAGCTTGTATTGCCGATATACATAAAAGAAAACTTTCCCTCGGCGAATTGTCTTTTATTAATATATATATATATATATAAATTAAAAAGGTATATATATCCTGACCGCGATCACATTATCATCTCTAGCGCAGTCAGGATATGCCTTTTTATTTTAATATCAACACCTGACCTTATATATCTTATATGAAGAAAATATATTTTCTGCTTGATTTTGGAATAGTTGAGATTATCTTGATTTTGGTTATCTTGAGGATTTAGCTATGGTGGTGCAGTCGTGGTTTAAAAATAATCTTGAAAATATAAAGTCTTGATCAGAGATTTCTTTATTTGGGCTAAGAAATATATATAAAACATAATTTGGTAAAAGTACTGCCTGACTTAAGGCGTAAGAATAAATAAAACAAAATATTATATTTACATAATTATAAACATGTTTGAGCCGACCAACGGGGAACAACAACAATCAGTTTATATAGTGGAAGCGTGACCTCTGGCGGTCGAATTAGCAGAGTATTTGTATCTATGAAATATATAATTTTTTTAAAATAAAATAATATTTTTTATATAACATATATATTTTATATAACATTAAATATTAGGATAGATTACTTTGCACCATGCTAACGAGGAGCAGGAACAGAAGCCAATATGTGAGTAACCTTCGTTGCATTATGTATGAAGAAAAATAACAGAAAGAAGAATTTTGACAAATATCATTCAAAGACGATTTAACGCCAGTCAATCAAAAGATACAATAGATTCTAATAATTATATTCAAAATAAGAACATTAATGGGAGTATCTTCTTTTGATGTGAAAACTGGTACAAACGCGAAATTGTACTTCGTTTTTCTTGATTAATCAAGAAAGGCTTCTGACCAATTCTGGAATGAAAAGGAATTAACGATCAATTGATATTTATTCCGATAGATGACGCAAGCCATCAGCCGCAAGCAAATAGAGAACACATCTCGGATAAGAGGACCAACGGTGCTGCAGGATCAGTAGCGGTTGGTCAGCGACAGGTCGCTGTATTGCAGACGATGCAAAAAGAGAGAGATATGAAAAAACTTTCCAAATTCAGATGGATCAACAAGTACGCAAGTAGATATTCTATACAATTATCTTTATTCCAAAATTCTCATATTTTATATTGAATTTTATTTCTTAATACCGCTTTCCAAAAGAAAGAATTATGTTATAAATTCTTTATTTGCACTCCCACACAAATTTATTGACAAAACCTCCCCATATGCTGCAAATCCCTTCTGAAACAAACATATTGGCATGAGAAGTATAATTCCCAAGACTACAGAGTTGGTCAATGGTCAAAATTACTTTAGTTTCCATAATTTCCCTGACACATCCTATCATATATAGAAATTAAAAAAAAAAAACTATTATAAAATAAATAAAGCTTCTAGGGTTAAGTTTCTTGTACAACTTTTTTTATTTTCAAGCTTTCGGACTTGTCAGTCCTTCAACAGGAATATCACGTTAATAAATTGATGATATATACTATTTTTATATACACATTATTATTTACATATTTTAAATATTTATGATATTGAAAGGGAGAAAAAATATTTTACATTCTTCGTGTGTTAAAAACAAATTTTAGAAAATATACGTGCATGGTGGAGGATACGTGCTGGTTGAATGATATCTCGAATTTTGAATTAAATTTAATAAATCCTTGAACTATTGTGTTATATATAGAAGAGTTCCTACATCTATGGGATAGTATTTATCCATATTGCTTCGTATGTTTCTGATATTTCGATGTATCTGTTTATGCTGTTTGGTTATCATAGTATCATAGTATCATTTGGTATTTACTATGGATATTGTCATAATACACTATAAATATCAAAAATAAACGTCCATACCTTTGAAATAGTAATCTCTTCAATCTTCATTTCAACAAGCCCATCATCTTGTCTGTCTTCCAAAAAGCCCCAGACGATGCTCCAATCAATGACTTTAAGTTCCCAGAGTAATAAATGGGCAGCCGAGTCCCCCAGATAATTCTACATCTGCTGCTACTTAGGAGGGAAAATTGGGACTTCCTCTCACAGTCCCATTTATCAATGATGGAAGATGAAATTAAGTTTGTAACAATTAGTTAGTCTTTACGATGTCAAAGCTAATGGGGCAAACATACGGGGAGGGAAGCTTAAAACAATATCCATTAGCTAGCAGTCATCGCTGCGGCTCTCAGTTTCAAATAAAAATGGATGAGAGTATGTACAATAACACTTTAGATGTACATATTCAACATGTACTTGCTGGAAGATGGTATTGACAATTATATATTGTTTATTGGCATCTAGTCAACGGTCAAGAGAGAGTTTACAGAGTTTAAATAGTAGAGAAAATATATACACCAGAAGAGGTCTTCTCCGAAGGAACGTCTGGATCCTATCAGGAGCTTAGAATCGTCTTGAGTTCAGACAAGACCTTGCGAGTTATGGAATCCGTGTCCCCAGCAAGCTCGATGACTGTGTTGAGGAACTTGACGAGAATAATCTTGTGTTTAGGTAAGGTATCCGCGAGGAAACTCTCCCTAAGATGGGAGTACAGGACTGCATACGCGACATCATTAATGGTCGTCCCTCGGTTATATAGGGACCTAAGGAGAGTTTCATCGTTCAGTTGTTCGATTATGTCAAATAACTGATTCTCACGTTCCATTTCCTGCTTCTCCTGAAGCGTCGGGGCAGGTAAGATGGTATTCATGTACAAATAGAAACATCTTTTGATTCATTACCTCAGTATAGAAACGCTCAACAGTTTAAAAACAATTTTGGCAAATTCAACCGATTTTACATCTCCTCTTGTAGGATGGTATGAAATTGAAGCTACTCCTGTGTACTAATAAGGGCCAATAACCTGTACCTATGGTTAATAGGTTAGCTTTTGTCGGAATATGTCAAAACTGGTGTTGCGACACATTCGTTATCACCAGAATAATGTCCAGGAGTGATGAACCTATGCTTTTTAACAGAATTTGTGCCTCTTTTAGTAGACATTTATATCGTCGCGTGAAGGCATCGCGTGATTAATTAAAATATTTTCCAAATAAGGAAAGACCATGACAAAAATAGTCGTACAGCTTAGCGAAATATTGGATTTTTGTAATCAATAGTATGTTTTACTTTATTTTTGATCCAAAATACGTCGTTCCATATATGTATATGTCATTATATATGTTCTTCCAGGAATAATAAAGCAAACCTAGAGCCAGCCCAGAGAGAGACGGGATGTAAAGTCCGGTCACTTGAGACAGCAGCGACATTACAAGGGGCGGCAAATGGGGCCCGTCCGTTAACACCTTGGGACTTTTGAGACAGAGGGGGATTGTGTGCGACACGAACGGACGCCCGGCTGTTGCCGGGCCCGTCTCTCCTCCTCTCTCTCTGGTTGCCTAGCTTCCTCTTCCAAACTTGTGGTGTCCTTATTTCTTTCCCCACCTTATTATATTGCCACATATATATAAGCACACACATATATATATACAAGTACTTATATATATTTATAATGAAAGGATTTAAAAGCACGAATGTTTCTTTTAAACATAATACAAACTTCTACTGTCCTTACTGCGATGAAAAAATATATTGGGAGGGCTTGGCTCATCAGTTGCTCATCAGTTAAATTGGCGAAACCGCTGGGAGGGTTCAACACTGATGAGCTAAGCCCTCCCAATATATTTTTTTCATCGCAGTAAGGACAGTAGAAGTTTGTATTATGTATAAAAGAAACATTCGTGCTTTTAAATCTTTTCATTTTATATGTATAGATGGCGCGTTATTGCTTTGTGTTAACTTATATATATATATATATATATATATATATATATATATATATATATATATATATATATAATCAAAATATAAAAATATTCTTTAATTTAAAAAAAAATATTTTATTTACATTCATTGATAGTTCTACTTGTTTTTTGACTATAGTTTTAGAAGACGCCGACTTTTAATAATTGTTGTAAATATGTTATAGTTAACCCTACCTATTTTTTAAAATCACCTTTATAGAAATCATTTTAAAAATTCTATATTGCTGTGATAAATAATTTTTGTGTAATTTACTTCAAGTAATTCAAAATAAAAAACTACTTGAAAGGTAAATAACCATCTTTTTTCACGACTGCACCTCTTTTTCAACAACAAAACAAAAAATAATTACAACATATATATACCGTATTTGTCCTTATGTAATTATTAATAATCAACGATTAGTTGAAATAATTCTTATAGATGGCGCAAGCTATCAGTTACACGATCAGGAGATGCCTTTTTATTAATTTACATATATCAACGTGTATCTAACTGTCGAAATCCAACAGTCTGACACTCGTATGTGGTTGGATTTTGTTGAACAAGAAAATGGCCAGACCAAAATATCCTGGAATAAAGATGAAATAAATCTTAGTTTATATTTATTCAGAAAGATGTCACTTTGCCCTTTAAAAAACAAATTAAGCGTCTCAGGGTATGCAATTTCTCTTCCATATATACATACTAGCCGAATGACCCGGGCAACGCCCGGGTTTTACCCCGATTAAATGCTTTTATTCAAATACTATTCGTTACAATTATAAATATGCGCCGTGGAGGTCATTCTTGTACAATATATAAATGAGTTTTAAAAATTGTAAAAAAAAAAAAAATGCATCGGCCGGGAATCGAACCCGGGCCGCTCGCGTGGCAGGCGAGCATTCTACCACTGAACCACCGATGGTTATAAGAAATGGACATATTTGGGTATTTATTCCATTCACAAAGCAAACGATGACAGAATTGATTAAGAATTGTTGCTTGATTATGACGCTGATCACTGTATATATTAATATATATACTTATATAGTGGAACCTCCATAAGAGACCGTCTAAGAACTTGGAAGTAGACTCTCCAGGAGGTAGTCTCTCCAGGAGGTAGTCTCTACTGGAGGTAGTTCGTCATTAGAAGTTAGATCAGATTAGAACAGGTTATTCTGTATTCTTTCATGGTTTTTAGGTGTGAGGATTTTGACAATTTGAAAAAAGAGTATTCAACTCTGAAACCTTTTGTTTTATTTAAAGAGAGTTTGTGTAGAAATTTCGTCAACACACCACGACCCAAGATAGAATCCCGCATTAAGTACTTTATTTTCTTAAAACATAGTCTAACCCTACCACTGAGGGAAAATGTTCAAACGAAACTCTGGAAGTCGCTAACTACCCACCAATGTTTCAAAGCATGTTGAAGACCTTCCAGCCAGAAAAATCTTGCCTTATTATCAAAATAAACATTTCCCTCTCAAATTTCTCTTACATAAATTATAAATCAATAAAGCGCCATATATATATTGAAATGCGCTTTAATAGTTATAGTAATATATTGGAATGGCGCTTCAATAGTTTAGCTTTGCGCAGAGGCGATGTCGTAGCCAGTGAGAAGCTTCCGAGGCGCGATTGTTGCTAGTTGAAAACCTTACCCACTTCAATAGTTTAATTGAAATCCTATAGTTATAAAGTTAAAAAAAAGAGCAATTTATTATTAATTTCTTATTAACAAAGATTACTAAACCAATGGACAAAGATTAAGGAGTAGAAAGTATTTGATATCGTCAGCCGTCAATTTTTTTTTATTATTATTATATATATATATATATTTTGAAAAAAGAGGCAATATTGATAACACTTGGTTATCTCGTGTATCTTCAATAAAAGGCACTCTATATCAAATATATTTCAGAGTTATTTGTCTGAATTTCGATATACATTCTAAAAGGTACACCTTCCTTAAGTTCTATACAAATGTATATACATCACTATAAGAAAGGGACAGAGAAAATTGTACTTTCATATGTAGTTTAGTTTTTATCACGCGTGGATACACACGCACTTGGCCTTAAATACTCATCTAGGAAGCCTCAAGGACCAGCGTTTGTTTGTTGCATAACAACTTGTACCCACGATAAAAAAGTCTAACATAAAGATAGAGGCTGCCTGGCCGGCATTCAATGTTTTTCAAATAAAAGACACTTCGGCCAGTAATTCTTTTTATTATCTCGACGTTTCGAAAAAAATCTTTTGTCCTCGTCAGGAGCGAACAACGCTTTGCCAAATGTTTTAATTTTTGTTCGCTCCTGACGAGGACAAAAGATTTTTGTCGAAACGTCGAGACAATAAAAAGATTTACTGGCCGAAGTGTATTTTATTTGAAGAAAAGACTGACAACATAAATGCGTACGTAGTTGTCTTTTTCTTGTTTAAACATGAAAAAAGGTATTTTGAGTGTTTTTTATTTTTTTGCTTATCCCTAGTACACGTGGTACAGGCCATGATAATCATGGTGGGTAGAAGACGACTGCTTTTACTGTAAGTGCACCACATGTCTACACATGTGAAAAGCAGTTCAACTTTGCACTTACAAATGTGCCAGAGCCCCGTTTGGTTACTTGCACTCGCTGGTGGGGTTGGACCTTTGCAAGAATCGGGGGCGATTGGAGCATTTTTTTTTTAAATCAGAAAAAGTGTCCAATACGGGAATCGAACCCGGGTCGTAGCAATCGTAAACCAACGGTTTAGACCATCCTTCCACCTAACCCCTGGGTTTTGAGTGTATTCTATACGATCAAAAATAATCAAAGATTAGTTGATATTTATTCAAATAGATGGCGCAATTCTACATAAAGTTTGATTTGCATAAACTGGAGAGAATAATCCTCACTAAATACATCATTAGTACAATAAATGTAAACAGCCACAGGTTGGTAGATATGCAAATAGAGGTAACGGATTAGAACCAATCTCATCTCTAGAAACAAGATTAGATCACTCTAATTAAAACTATATCTCATCAAGAAGCATTAAAAAGTCAGGAAACCAAATTAGATCCACATTCCTATCTCCTCTAGAGGGTAAAAAGTTCACTATTTATTTAAAGAGGCGATTTATTTATTTAAATACCAAAAAATTAACAAATAAATCTATCTTAAATAATTGGACAACTATCGTTAGTTTTCTTCTTCTTCTTCCCTTTGACTTTAATTTAATCTCTGCTTTAAAATTAATGATGGGCTGAGCTGGAGAAATATTGCCTGGCAACGCTAGCAAGCTGTTGATTGGCTGATAAACTGGCCACTTAGAATGTCGTTTTGGGTGGTGCATTCATCTTGTTATCATGGTAGTTAGATATAGTTACGACATATATATATTTATATATGAAAAATAATATTAAGTGAATTTTTACTTGGATCAGGTGGATAAATTAAGAAAATGGCATCTACTAATCGTATTTTTTCTTATGGAATTATTAAAAATCAACTATTAGTTGATATTTCTTCCGATAGATGGCGCAAGCTATCAGCAAATATCAGTTGCACGATCAGAAGATAACTTTTTCTATATATATATGTATATATTATTGTGACAGAATCCAAGACGAAATTATGCATATAATATTTGGATGCTCTTGCTTAGAGAAACAGAGGAAAGAAATTTTGGGTGACTTACCCTGGTCTCAACCTGACTGCCAACAAATTTGCAGCTGGATGAACACACTGATGGTTGATCAGGGTCTCTCCTTCGGTTTATATAAATTCTACAAGGCCGCAGTCAATGTCCGTTGGAGAATAATGGATTCGCCGAATGCCGTGGTTTGCTTGGAAGAAGAAGGCGAAGATTGAACGCGGCTGATTCCACACTAGCCCTCTCAATGATATCCTAACCTTGACATATCCTAAACATTGGTACTTTAATTTAAATATTTAATCATGTATGGTTCCTTTTGCTCTGTATGTTTATTTTTTGTATATATGGTTATATTTCTTTTTGTTTGTTTTTTCTTTCTTCTCTCTTTTCTTTTTCCTTATTACCTCTTGTATTCTAGTTTTTACATTTGAAACATCTTCCCTTGCTAAATCCTGTAGAGGGGAATCATGTATAGGGCTGGATGCCCCAATAAAAAGGCTTGTGCTTGCTTGTATGTATATATTTGTGTGTGAAAAAACAATAAAATATAAAATATATTTTAAATATTAAAAAGGTCAAATGTCGGCATTTCCTGACTAGGCTCACATGGGTATTTTTAGATCATTTCTTTTGTTTCACTAGATGGTGCTCTGCCATCTAGAAATGGTCATGTGAATCTGGTCAGGATATGTCTTTTTGGTTTTATAATATATATATATATATTAAATGAAAGGATTTAAAAGCACGAAAGTTTCCTTTATACATAATACACACTTCTACTGCCCTTACTGCAATGAAAAAATATATTGGGAGGGCTTGGCTCATCCGATGATTAGCCTTAGATGAGCCAAGCCCTCCCAATATATTTTTTCATTGCAGTAAGGGCAGTAGAAGTGTGTATTATGTATAAAGGAAACTTTCGTGCTTTTAAGATGAGCCAAGCCCTCCCAATATATTTTTTCATTGCAGTAAGGGCAGTAGAAGTGTGTATTATGTATAAAGGAAACTTTCGTGCTTTTAAATCCTTTCATTTAATGTGTACAGATGGCGCGTTATCGCTTTGTATTAATATATATATATGTTGACACCCTTTATATCTCGTATGGTACAGCTGATATTCAATTCATGACCTATTAATGAGACCAGGTATTTCTGGTCTTTATCATTTAGTCAAAATATTTTTAAAAATTCTTTATTATTATTTTTTTTGTGAATATTTCGACAATAAACATCACGACTATTTTATAATAGGACATATTAGCCTGTTATATAGAGATATATGATGTCTATCAATATACACTCATGGACAAAATTTAAAAAATGTAAGGTCTTTGATATCGCCGGTTATCTGTTTTTTTTTCTTTTTTTTTTTTTTTGAAGTGACAGATGCAATTTTGTTCACAATCGTGTGTCTTCAATAAAGGTCACTGTGTAGCTAATATTCTCCAGAGTTATTGTCTGAATCCCAGTATAAATGCTAAAAAGTACAATTTCCTTAAGTTTTATCCATGAGTATATTTCTTTCTATAAATAAAATATGATCATGTTGTCTTTATAATACAATATAATATAATGCGGCTTATGATTGTAAAACGACATTTGAAAATTATCCCGCATGTGTTTCTTTCAAACGAAAAATCGAAATTTCATTTTTAAAGAGAAATAACAATTATTTCCAACCTTAGGGATGAAGTATGAAAAGATGAATTGTGAAGAGTAATGATAAACGGAAAAATAAAAGTGTCCAGGAATGGGAATCGAACCCATAGTGTTCCGCTTACCGGGCAGATGCCATGTCCACTAGGCTACTCTGGACATATTTTTCCGTTCGTAAATATTACATAAAGTATTTTATAATAAAATATAATATAATGCGGCTTATGATTATAAAACGACATTTGAAAATTATCCCGCATGTGTTTCTTTTAAATGAAAAATCGAAATTTTATTTTTTAATCCTTTTATAATTCTTGCCAGAGATCCCCTGGAGCTACACCACCGCCAACTATTTGAATCTCCGTATCATGAATAAATGCCGCGTTTGAAGCTCCCCATACTTCAGGCTCTGTGGATAGGTTGCTGAGATTGGAACCTGATCCACGGCCTACGTACAGTGTCCTCGTTGATGAAGCTAATTTGCGGACTTTTCAACACCCTACCCGAGTACCCGAGATTCTTCAAGGTTGAGATCAGGTTTAACTTAGCCATAGCCTCAATTATACGTAGGAATACTACGCCGTTTGTTCCATTCAACGCTCAAATCACCTTTCGTCAGTTATATCTGCCGCTCCTTGCTTGATAAGATGTTCAACAGGTTGGAGACCACCGCGATGATGGTCGACATGATCAACGATGATGGTCATTTCTAGTTCTAAAGGCCGTTGGTACCTACCTCATTCTGCACATCTACTCGACAATCCTTTTTATTGTAAATTGTGATTCCTGAACTAGTCCTTCCGCTACGTCAGCCTTTCATCTATGAGATGATATCAAATTCATCCATCCATCTGACCTGACAAGCTTCTTTTTCAGGCAAGGCCTTAATGACAGTGGCATGGCCATCACTTCTTTGGCGAAAGGTCGTACCTGCATGGACATCTTGTGTTTGGAATTGTGGGACGCCATGGTGAACCTTAATATTTGAATTATGAATGAGGTGGTGAGAAACAGAGCTGGAGCGTTTGTGTTGTTCAAATTTTGGAAGACGGCTGAAGAGAAAAGAAAGCTATATACATAATCTAATTGATGTAAATAATCATATGTAAATAATCTTTGTCAGGATTAGAATGACGAATCGTGTATGGGACTTTGATTCCACTAAAAGGCTTGTTACTGCTGTTGTATATAGTCACAGTGTAGAAAATACTATACTATACCTACTAACTTATAGGTTTCTCTCTGTATTCTTAGTTCTCTTCTCTTCACTTACTCTGTAAACTGGCGAATCCTTTATAGGACGAGAGGTCCTCAATAAAGGCTTTTGTTGTTGTTGTTGTTGTATATTTGAATTATTAAGGCAACACCCTGTAAAAAGTACAATGGGTTGAACTTGGTTTTATATTAAGCTGAAGACATTCAGGTTTCCAGAGATAAGTTTTTTTTTTAATTTTGATTCAAATCTCTAGCTTTTGAGCATGAAGGCCCTTCAACAGGAGAAGCACTATATTGTGTTTCTTTTGTAGAATGGCTATCCTGCCAGAAAGCCAGAGATTTGAATTAAAATTTTAAAAATTAAACTTAACTCTGGAAGTCTGTAGTACTTTAATGTATTTTATAATATGAATAAGATTGAGATCGGATTAAACTTAGCTGCAGCCTCAGTGATACGAAGAAATATCACGCCGTTTGTTCTATTCAACACTGCCGTCAGCTATATCTTTCGCTGCTTGCATGAGAAGATACTCAAGACAAAGCCACGTATTTTTTATTATTATGTATATTTAACACCATTGGAGCTACACCCTACTTTGAATGTTGGTGAAAGAACAGAACAATTTGGGCAATAGCCACGGACAAGCGTATCACCAACTACACGAGGAAGACAACAAATAAAATTATATAGCAAATTAGGTATATATTTCAATTATTTATATACTTTTTTAATTTATCTTTATCATGGAAACACCTACTCAGGAAACATGTACAATACCAATAAAGAAGAAATCAAGGTCGATATTCCTGCAAAACCACCTGCCGTAACAATATAATTCTCAAATTGAGAAATTACTTCAGACTTTTTATAAGATAAGAAAGAAAAAAGTATCTCCTTTATCGTGCAACTGAAAGATGGCTTGCGCCATTCAGTTACACGATAAGAAGATGCCTCTTTCTATTCTTCATTTATGCACCTTATTCCAGTACAATATCACATTTTTACTATTTTTTAACTTTTATAAAATTTGTATTGTCTTTTGGACGCTCCGGCAACCCACTGTCAAACCTTTTGAAAAAAAAAAAAAGAATTAGTTAGGTATATGAACTTTCATATATATTTATTAGGCATATATTAGAATATGTAAAGATTCAGTTTTTATAATTATCGAAGATATTGTTTAGCTGCAGGAACAAGTTTTATCGCTAAAAGGTAAGCCACGGCAACGGCACAGTTTTCCCGGTTTACAGGACTGGCAGAAGGTGGTGTGACTCCCTATGAAATCGGGTGGCACAGAGCCTATATACACTTCGTGATCCGAAGAATCCTCCAATCCTGCATCAAAAGACGTTGGTGCCCCATCAACTACGATGAACACCGTTAAAACGATGGCTACCAAGAAATGGTTCACCTGGAAACAAAAAAGCTGGATAGATAGTTAGGTATAATGGGATTAGAAAGTTCTACTGAGGTTGTTCTTTTTTCACACATAGACATGGTAAAATGTTGAGAGTAACTTTAGAGCAGTATCTGTACACCTGGACACCATAACACTTCCAATACCTGTTAAATGTAGATATCAAAATTTGTATATATTACACACAATAAGGAAAATATATCAATATATATATTACACACACAAAGAAAATATATCAAAATATGTATATATTGCAATGTAGATAACAAAATATGTATATAGTAGAACCTCCCTGTAAAGGACAACACCTAATTGCAGAACCAAAGTGTCCTTTAGGGAGAGGTGTCCTCTTACCGGAGAGTTACTAAATTGTAAAAATGGTGATTTTGCAAATTAAAACTGTCTTTTGTTGAGACGTGTTCACTAGCGGGGTATCCACTAAAGGGAGGTTCTACTGTAATACAATTCAGAAATCCTGTTATAAAACAAAAATCAGCCACAGAAATCCTTTAAAAACATTTGTTAACGCCTGTACATCGACTTTCCCAACATATAGTCTTACAGAGAGTGAAACACTGATACCATATTTTTCGAAACCTCGAACAACTAAAAGAAAATTCACAATCAGTTCTCTATTAAGGCTATCATTTCTCAATATCAAACCGTATTTAAGACTAAAAAATTTTCATTTATGGTTGCAAATATAATCTTGTATCAAAATTATTTTAAATAAGACATAAGGTTATCAATACCCGAACGGTAATTAAAGTCCTACATTTTTTTGTCCCTATTTCTCAATTTTATAATATCGATTGATCGCAATTATAACCAATATGATAATAATTGATGTTTATATATTAGCTAGTAGTTCTTAAAAATTGATATTTTAATATTTTTCATTTTAAACAATAAAATTAGATATTAATGTTTAAAATTACGCAAAAGTATATCCTTCACGATCAGAAGATGACTCATTTTTAATTTATCCTCCTGATACCAGTACAATTTCACTTTTTTCTTACTATTTATTCACATAAATTTGATAAACTTTATGTAATTCAATAATTGTGTAATTAACCTAACTTGTAAAACGACATTTGAAAATTATCCCGCATGTGTTTCTCTTAAACGAAAAATCTAAATTTATTTTTAAGGAGAAATAACGATTATTTCTAACCTTAGGGATGAAGTATGAAAAGATGAATTGTGAAGAGTAATAATAAACGGAAAAGAATTCTGACTATAATACAATTTGCCAACAAATTATGAATAGAATTAAATTCTGCTTATATCATAAAGTGTACTTCTATTACTCAAGTATCTATCTAATCATGAAAAATCATGAGATCAGCCTTTCTTTACCAGCACCAATCCAGCTGACAAAGGAGGATGTTTAAACCTGTTAAAGGTGAAGATTCTAAGAAGATTTAAGAAGAAGAAGTGAAGGAATAAGCTGCCTTATAACATAAGCTTGTTGAATGTCCTCCCTGTTCCTTGATTAATCAAAAGATCCGCCCAGCAAAAAATTAATTAATTCCAATTTTGCCCAGACGCCCTTTCCGATAACGCAAGGTCTGGATAATTGCCTGGAAATTAAAGCACTCTACATGTGTATTTAATTTATCAACCAAAATTAGCTACCATGGGTGCTGCCTGCCTTGTTTAATTGCAGGATTGAGATGGTATGCTGGATTACAAACATGTGCGCCATTTCTCTAAGCTCTTCTCTGTTTTGGCATGGTTCGAAATATTCGTCATATGGCCACTCTGTGTGGACTCTTTGCTTCACCTTCTTATCTATAGAAAGACCTTTTGTGAAAGACAATTTTCCCCAAACATAAATAGTTACTAGTATTCTAGTCTATAGATTATATAAATCATATTTATCGGGATAAATATGTTTATTTATTTCTTTTTATTCCCTTTCAGTCTGTATAAAATACTATAAGTATCCAGGAAATTATATAATTATGCATTAGCGCGCCATCTGTTATCAAAATTCGAAACTGCTTTAGACGCGTATGATTATTTTTATAAAAGAATCATACGCGTCTATAATAGTTTCGAATTTTCATATCCAGACAATGTTTGAGCCCCACCATGGAATGTTTATGAACAAATGTACTTATCTAAAATGTTATACAATCCCTATTCACATTGATATTTTATCCTCCTAATGTTTTATTAGCATTATTATCTATCATTACCATCGTCTGTTTTTTTTTTGAATTCAGAATGACGGAAATACACGTGTTATATATATTTGATAGTAACAAGGCATATATTGGATTGAATTAAAGATTTATTTGTCAATATTTAAGTATGGATTGCTCTATTTTCAGAACCATATATGTTATATAATTAAAAAAGATAAAAGAGATTTATTTATTTGAGCTCAGAAATATATATATGAATAACATAATTTGATAAAAGTAATGCCTGGCTTAAGGCGAGTAGAACAAGGAAAACAAAATATTATTTACATAATGTACAAAAGTTTTGAGCCGGCCATTGGGATAAAACAACAACGAGTTTTTATAGGGGAAGAATGACCTCTGGGGGTCGATATAACAGAGTATTTTATCTATGAAATATAATTTTAAATAAAATATTTTAATATAACATATATATATGTTTCTGCGTGTTAATAATAAGAAATAGTATAATATGAGTTGGTCAAATATTATGGAACAAATTAAATCAATGTTCAGTTTATTTTTGATCCACTAGATGGCGCTCTGTCATCTGAAATGCTCAGGAATTTCAAAAGCTACTAATAATTTGACAAATAGAAATTTGTATTCAGAAAATATTATGGATTGCGATATTCGAATTCCCGTCAGTTTATTTATTCTCAATTTAGCACCTCTCTTTAACCACTGATATGATTATTATGCTTCTTTATTAGCTAAATTAACACTGATTGGCGCATTATGGTCATGTGATAGTAGGGAACCAATCATCTGGCGACTATTGGAATCAGACTAACGTTGAGATTTTATAACTCAATTATATATAAAGGTCATAATTTTATAGCCTACCTTATAATTAAAATTGTAACATATATATAATATATATATATATATTGAAGATTGAGCAATCCATAATTAAAATTATATTTAAAAAAGATGCATATATTATATTTATAATTATTTTATTTTTCCAATATTTCGAGGGGCAACTCGCCTCTCTTTATCGAGGATGTTTGTGTTTTTCACTAAAACATGCGGCACGCGTACACCACTCTCGTTCTACAAGGGGCCAATGAAAGAATTGTATCTTTGATTTAAATATTACATTCAGTATATATATACAGCTAACAATTATATATAATATTACAGATCAGTACCATTATTATTATTTTGTCCACACATTGTGCGTGAAAGAGAGAGATTTATATACAACAGTGTAATTGTAAATAATTGTGTGTATACATATTAATTCTAAATTAATGATAAAATTTGGAAATAAAATAAATGCGTGAATTAAAAGTATATACATAGTTATTTACAAACAATTAAGATATGAATTCTTTATAAATTTCTAGAAAATCAATTTTTCTGTTTATACTTTGTTTATCTTCGGCAGAAGCCCAACTTTCTAAAAACAGTCTACAATGCTTTTCTGTTATATTTTCGTATAGAATTGTGGTCTGTTTGAAATCTGGTATATTGCTATTTTTTAGGGAGTGGTCAACTAGGAGGGATAATGGTTTGTAGTTTTTTAAAGCTTCTTTATGTTGATTAATACGATCTTTAAGTGATTTACCTGTTTCTCCAATGTATGTAGCTTGACATGTATGGCAGGGAACTTTGTAAATTACATTGGTTGTATTTTCTTGGATCGAAGTATTTTTTTGTATCTGAATGGCGTAAGATTTGTCGAAAATTTTAATGAATCTAAATATAAACTATTCGTTAATTTTTAATTATTCCAGAATTGGCCAAATACCCATTCTAACAAGATTAAACAAAAAAAGCTAAGCCCATACGCGTTACGGGTTGTTGACCCTTGTCAGCATGCCATACGAGCCTTCTCTCAGTACAATATCACATTTCTACTATTTTTCTTTCACGCAAATATCTTTGTTTTTAAACTTTCATAGATATTTAGATTGGCATAAATCCGATCAAAATATCAAGTTTTTTGAATAAAATTTACATTTTATTAGTTTATTCTGATCTAAATTGTTCTTGCTTGATTAGATTTCGTGAATTAATATAAAAATGAAAAAGTTTCAGTTCTGTTTCTAAATTGAATTTTATATTACATTTACCTGATTTGCTTCTATAGATGCTCTATAAGAAAGGAATATAGGTTTGACAAACATCCACAAAAAGCAGATGAAACCGTATTATCCTCTAGCTCGATATGATTTTCATATATATTCCAAAAACATTTTTAAATTATATATTTTTTATTGTCATAAAAAATAAACAGATAACGGTGTTGTATCTTAAATTAAAGCCTTCTATTTTAAATTTAAAAAGGGGACAAAGTTCCATTTAACATTTCTAAACATTTCAAGTGATAAATGGATGGAAAGTTTTTAAATACTTTTTTCCTTGTCAAACGATATAACAAATAATTCTTAAATGTGACATCAATTTATTTGAATTAAAAAATTTCTTTAAAAAACAAATATATATATATTTAAATCTATTTAAATATATTTTAAAATTAAAATTTTGCTTGGAATGGCGCCCAAAAAGTCTTCTAAAAAGTTCACCTAGGATTTTCGAAATGCATTTTAAAAGATTTAAGTTTTCAGACGATGAAAGAGGGACATCTGGAATTGATTGATGGATTTAATGACATATATCTATAGCAGCCATTATGCCTAACGACTACCCTTTTCATTATCAACATCAGAAGAAGAAAAAGAAAAAAAAAAGAACTATTTAAAGCGCCTTTGATTACAAACATAAAAGCGTAAAAACTCAAAATTTGTTAATTACAAATGGTCCACATTTTGGGAGTAGAATTTTTTTTTTAATTTTTCATTTAGCTCGCTTCTCTCTGAGCGTCTTTTAAATATTTTCTTTAGATGCATTTCTACCCTATCTAGACTTTAAAGTGTTTTTAAAATGGTATTTTTTAGGTAAGTTGTTTTCCTGCTCCTAAAAGGAAACTGCGCAAGTTAATGGCATAGTCTATGAAAATGAGATGGTTGTCTGTTTTTAGAAACTTCTTCTTTTTTTATTATTATTTTTACTATAGATTTTTTACTTAAGGTATTAATTAACGAATATCTGATAAGAGAAAATTAATTACATTACTTTAGATTTTTAATTAAGGTTATTTTTTATGATAATTTATTATTCTTAAAGGTTTTTATATGGACTTCTTGATTGAATTAGAATATATATTGGATATAGGGGGTATTTGTTAAAGAATAAAATTAGCTGATTTTATTTCTTTTTAACTGAAATATATTTAAATACTCTTCATATATATAAATACACTTATCCCCCGATTTACACGGTAGATACGTTCCTGAGAAAAACGTGTAAATCGGGGGATAGGTGTAGACAGAAATAAAAAAATAATGCATCGACAGGTTAAAATATGTAGTCAGCACATAAGCTCGGGATTCTTCGTGAGATGTGTACACAGCGCTGGTGTTCAATCACAGTAGCATTTAGTATAGTGCGATAAAAACAATAAAAACTTTATTTGGAAAACCGTGTAAAAGCGAAAACGTGTAAAAGAAGTACCGTGTGAATCGGGGGCTAGGTGTATATATATGCACGTATAATCGCAAAAGATTGTTTATAACACACAAAGAAAGTAATATATATTTCTCCACCTTTCCATATCATTAATAGTTAAATATGTAAACATTCTATTACGTAATCTAATATGTAAATATTCTATCTATTATTATTATCTTTGTTAAATTGAAACTTTATAAAATTAAATATGCAAAGATTATTTTGTATAAAAATAGTATATATACCATCAATGAGTTATCGTGATACTCCTGTGGAAGGACTGACAGGTCCGAAAGCTAGAGAGTAAAATTTGAACAAGAAACATAGCCCTGGAGACTTTATTTACTTTATAGTACATATATATATATTCAGTCGATTGAAGAGTACAACAGGAGTTATAAATTAACCCCTTTTTAAGATCTTACATTTCCTGTACTAGAGTTACAAAATACAATTCTATATGGTATGATAACTGATATGAGAAATGAAATAGCCTTCATTCATAAACACCATCGGATTTAAGAGTATATAAACCGGATTCTTTGAGCAAAGTATATTTAAAACTGATGTCACTAGAGAAGATAATTTATATAAATAAAATAATATATTTATATAAAAGCGCGAAATAATAAGGCAAAGGGTTTTTTCAAATTTTTATTGTTTTGCCGAGCTTTCGAAAATTACTGCCCATCCACAAGAGAAAAATAGAAAACGTATAAAAAAGATGAACTATTTATATACATATCTGCATATTTACATATATAAGTAGATTTGCATATATATTTACATTGTTGTCAGTGAACCACTGTCACCCTTTTTAAGAAGAGCAAAACTTACAATGTTCATATTAGCTAATTTATAAAGATATTTCAGAAGATATTAATAAAAGCACCATATAATCTGCATAATATTGAAATTATAAGGAAAACCTATTTGTCAACAGAGCTGAACTTTTTCACATTTTTATTTCTCTTTCGGATTCTACTTTATCAAAACGTTCATTAATTCGAAATAGGTTGAATTCTAGTTTCATAAGAAAGATAATAAAACTTATTTTTAATTGAAGAAATATAATATGTTATATCGTTATGGTCATATTCAACCATATTTTATCTCTGATAACAATTTGCTTAAAAATTACACAACAATAACAATATGAAAGGTTTAGCTCTATTTCCAACTTTTTGTCTTCATATTAAAGCTAATTATGTAAATTAAATTTTATTTCTAGGAATAATTAAAATGTGTACGACGACTATCAGAAATAACAAGACAAACGTAAAATGTAAATTTATTACATTATTTATTAACAAATATTTATTAAAATATATAGTGTATAGAAAGGTAATTGAAACATCTATATTTGAGCAATATTTGAACATTTCAACAAGGTTAACAGAGTTTGAAATTGAAACCAAAATACTTCAAAAAAGGAAACAGACGATAAATCAAATTAAATTTATTACATTATCTCTAAACAAATATTCAATTGAAACATACAGAAAGGCAATTAAACACCTCTATTTGAAACAATATTTAAGCATTCCAACAAGGTAAACAGAATTTGAAATTTGACACTCAGAAGACTTAAAAAAGGGAAACATACTATAGCACATATTAAAAATATTACATTATTTATAAAGAACTATTTAATTGAAACATATAGTGTATAGAAAGGTTATTAAAACACCTATATTTGAACAATATTCGAACATTCCAACAAAGGTTAACAAAGTTTGAAATTTGAAACCAAACGACTCTCCTAAAAGTGAAACAGACGATAAAACAAATTAAATATGTTGCATTAAATAATTTAAAAAACTATTAAATTGAAACATATATATATATGTTATATAAAATATTATTTTATTTCAAATTATAATTTCATAGATTCAAATACTCTGCTAAATCGACCGCCAGAGGTCACTCTTCCCCTATAAAAACTCGTTGTTGTTTTTCCCCGTTGGCCGGCTCAAAGCTTTTGCACATTATGTAAATAATATTTTGTTTTCCTTATTCTACTCGTCTTAAGCCAGGCATTACTTTTACCAAATTATGTTTTTCATATATTCCTTTAACGCAATTAAAGCTATTTTTGATAACTAATTTTATTATAATCTCTTCCACGACTGCATACAAAAATCAAGCAAATGACCAATAATTCCTCTACAAATAATAATAATTCAATATATCAACCTATTTACTAAATACAACAGATATCTCTTTTTTTATTTATAATATATATATACAATTAAAACAACTCTATTAGAACAATATTAAAGCATGTATTATATAGAAAGGTAATTAAAAGAACCTATATATGAACAATATTTGAACATTCCAACAAGGTTAACAGAGTTTGACATTTGAAACCAAAAGACTTCAAAAAGGTAAGCAGACAATAACACAAATTAAATATATTTCATTATTTATAAACACCTATTCAATTGAAACATATATATACATAGAAAGGCATTTAAAACACCTATATTTGAAACAATATTTGAACATTCCAACAGGTTTAAAAGAGTTTGAAATTGAAACCAAAAGACTCCAAAAAGGGAAACAGATGATAACACAAAATAAATATATAGTTAAACCTGTCTATAGCGCCCCCTCTAAATAGCGCCCGATTTTAAACATAAAAATGTAAACATTTTACATTAAAAGTGACCTGTCTATAGGACCCCATCTCTATAGTACCCTATTTTGGTGAGTCCCAAGAGGGGGCGCTATAGACAGGTTTAACTGTATTACATTATTTCTAAACAAATATTCATTAAAACATGTATTATATAGAAAGGCAATTAAAAAACCTTTATATGAACAATATTTGAACATTCCAACAAAGGTTAACAGAGTTTGAAATTTGAAACCAAAAGACTCCAAAAAGGGAAGCAGACGATCAAGTCCAGTGTCACCAGGCTGATTCATTCCAGCAGCTGGTACGATATAAGCGAGAAATAATAACGTTCCCTAATGACACATGTTCATGGCTTCCATTTGCTTAAAATGTTGCTATCAATTTGAAAATTGTCCAGACAGATAATTGTTATTTAAAAGCCCGTCATATAAAATACATCATCATCTTCAAAACGATGGAGAATGGCTAAAAAAATGAAATACGTAAAAAAAATATCAGCGTGTTGAATTCACAAGTTTTAAAAGATTATGTAAAAATGTTTTGTATTTTAATATGCAAGTTAGAAAAAGATTGTAAACAATTGAATTATATGTATTTTTTTTGGAAATTTTACCGGGAGGATATTGATCTAATGAGACATGGGTCGTCTCTACCGTCAAAATAGACGTCTAAAACCAGACACCATCTATTGACCGTCGCCGCAACTAGCGGCCTCGGGTCGGTGACGCTAGTTGCGGTGACGGTTAATAGATGGTGTCTGGTTTTAGACGTCTATTTTGACGGGAGAGGCGACCCTTGTCTCTTTAGATGTATTTTTAAATATATATATTGAGAAAGATTATTAAATTTATTATAAATTACTATTTTAGAAATGGTTATACTATTTGGAACAATTTAAATCTCTTTTGGATATCTGAAATCAGAATATAAACGTTTATGGAGATAAGAATCTTTATTTTGATCATCTCAAGCTTTCGGGCTTGTCTGCCCTTCCACAGGAGAACAATACATGTTCTCCTGTGGAAGGGCAGACAAGCCCGAAAGCTTGAGATGATCAAAATAAAGATTCTTATCTCCATAAACGTTTATATTGTGATTTCAGGTTATACTATTTATTAACTCTTATTTTATATATAAATATAGAAATTTAATACAAAGCAATAACACGCCATATATAACAAATGAAAACATTAAAACGCGAATGTTTCTTTTCACAATTAAATATGTTTATAGTTTGCTTAAATACCATTTCTAAGATTCCACCCTTCAGTGTAGCATATAAAAGCAGAATGATCTAATACAGTATTAGAGCTTTAAAGAAGCGGTCTGGTAGATTAAAAAAAAAATTGGTGAAACCGCTGGGAGGGTTCACCACTGATAAACCAAGCCCTCTCAATATTATTTCATGGCAGTAAGGACAGTTGAATTTTGAATTTTTTGTGTAAAGAAATATTTGCGTCTTAATATTTTCATTTTTTATAGAAATTTAAGTAAAAAAGAGGCATCTCTTGATAGTGCAACTAAATTTTACTGATAGCTTGAGCCATCTGTCGGAATAAATATCAAATTGTAGTTTCACAATCAGGAGATGCCTTTTTCTTAATTTATCCACATGATCCCAATGCAATTTCACTGTTGTGCTATTTTTTGACATAGAGATTGACGACTTACGATAGAGTAAAACTCTATATATATATTTTTTAGAACTATTTCCATCTTTCTTTAAAAATAGACACTTCGACCAGTAAAAGTTTTATTTTCTTAACATATCAACAAAAATCTTTTGTCTTCGTCAGGTGAGTTAAATAAAGCATTTGACAAGACGTTAAAATTTGTTCTGAGGTTGCAAGGGTGTTCTTACACGAATTCTATCTTTATAAAACCTTTTATTATATATTAATTTTTCATTATTTTTAAAAATCGACCATTTGTCATAATATATAAAATGTTGATAATAACTATATTTTATATCCTAATATATTAATTAATAGCCAATTAGCTCCTTCTTGAAAGGATCTAAAGATAAATACAGGACTAGGTCTTACATTTAACTTTTATTTAGTCTTGGTTTTGAAGGAAAACTTTGGTATATAGAGATAGGTCTTTAAAATAAAGGTCGCTTCTCCCATCAAAATAGACGTAAAAACTAAGCGCTATCTATTGACCGTCTTCGAAAAATATTGGACTCGGGTCGGTAACAAAGCCACAACACCAGCTTTGGCAAACTGAGAAAATCGTCCACCTAGAGAGCATGGTTTCGGGCTAATGGCCCTCGTCGGTCTAGGGCGGACTTTATTTCATGAGATCCACAGAGGAATAAATGAAGTCTTCACAATCTGCCAAAGAGGTGTTTAGTTGGCAAGGTGGCTATGTCAAATCTATGGCCAAAATATAGATGGGAATTTCGCCAATTTAATCTACCAGACCGTTTCTTAGAGCTCTAATACTGTTTTCTCTTTTTATGTGAATCTTCACATTTTAATATATCGATCCATTTCATATTTTGAAACTTACTGAAATTTAAATACAGCTAGAATCAAATGACATTTTAAAATATTAATTAGATCCATTTATTTTTTTTTTATACAATTGATAATTCATTTTAATTAAACAAAATGTATGGAATTTCATGAAAAATAACTCATTTTTGTCAAGAATAAGAATTTAATAAAGAATATATATAAAGTTGTTTTCCTTGATGTCATTTTGTATTTTGAACATAGAAATGGCATTTATGATTCATTCTTAACTTCAAGGAACACAATCGATTTAATTTTAAAAAAAGGTATGCTCCTTATCGTGCAACTGAACGTTGGAAGGAATATGCTTTTTTTTCTTAATTTATTCATCATATCCCAGTAACATATCACATTTGTACTATTTTTTCAAATTTATTTAATGTTTGGTAAAATCTATTCTAAAATTGTGCGCGAAATACCTCTCTCTCTCTCTCAATATATATATTCCTGATATGTTTAAAGAATCACGTTATTAAATGTAATGAAATTTTGATAGAAGTAGATATATAAAAAGATCCAGTATGTAGTACAGCAAACTCTCCTATAACGCGATTAATGTGTTCCGTGTTGTATGAAATCGCGTTATAGGAATTCGCGTTGTACGATATAAAACTTGTATAACGCGAATGTTGTTATGGTAAATTGTTTTAATTTATAACGCGTTATACGAAAATTCGTGTTGTATAAATAAATTTGTCGCAATTTTTTTTATCACGTTGTACGAAATCGCGTTGTAAAAACTCGCGTTATAGGAGAGTCTACTGTACTTCGATAATGTGGGGTTTTGAACGATTTGAATTATACCTACCCTGTAACTTATAAAATAATATAAAAACCCTAATTATTTATAATATAACGTTTTTGTGTTGAATGTTGAAATATGTTTTTACATTGTTAATTTAAGTTTGTTGTTATTTTATAATAAGGAAGATACAAATTACATTGTTGTTGTTGTTGTTTTTTAATATCGTTTGTTTTAAAAAAATACATTGCATGTAATGATGATAACAAAATGAATTTTTAATTTAATATACAAAATTCAGTGAAAAAAAAAAAAGAAATAATTAATTATAAAATTCACAAACGTGACAATATATAATTTACCTTCATTCATTTGAATAAAATAGGTAATAAAACATTATAAATATTAAACGATTCATATTCAAACTTTGAAGTTTAAAACCTTTATTAGTGTTTTTTGAAGATTTCACGCTATATACAAAGGGACATATATAGAGTTGAAATAAAACTTTTGTACTAAAACTGTATATATAAATTATAAATCAAATTCAAATTTATAACTTTTCCTCGTCCCATAATAAAATTTTGATAAGAACAAATAAAAAATATAGAAATGCAAATTAAAAATCCATTACCATTGATTTCAGCACCTTCCAACATTTTTAATAAATGTCCGTCCAAAAGTTTTTGTCCATACATCAGACTCGGTAAAAAATCTTCAATCATGAAAGACCAACTTCAGAAGTTAACAAAAGAATCCATCCCTGAACAAGATGGCGGAAAGAAGACTTATCTCTACGTCTCATTAAACCTCCAGACGAAAGGTCACCTCTAACTGTTACCAAGAAGGCAAACAGCGCCAAGTTCTTTTTGTGTTCGTCTGCAGCCAAGAGAGAATTCGCCATTTTTTTAAACAAATGGACAGGAAGTATAATCGATGAGATGGGGTGAAAACGTTGAAGATATAACCGATATTGTTACGGATGAGTTGACAATGTTATCCGTCTTCATTGTCCCAACAAAGTCAGGTACTAAACTCTTCTTTCATCGTCTGCTTTTTGTTCTTCTTCTCTATCAAAATAATCGTTTGATCAACTTAATTTCCCTCCTTTTTTTTAACAATAGAATCTAAAAATAAGTTGTTGTAATTAAGAAAGCAAACTTATGATTAATGTGTCTATGAAAGTAATTTATGAATTGTAGTTGAGAGTTTTATACCCAAAATTACTTCTTTTTCACTCTTCTCTCAACTACAATACATAAATTACTATCATGATGCATTATCACGCCCTGTGTTATGAAATTTTAAAACTATTATAGACGCCGTATGATTATTTTAAAAATTAAACAATTTTTACTGTCCTTACTGCGAGAGGTAGTAGAAATAGTTTAATTTTCAAAGGAATCATACGGCCTCTATAATAGTTTTCTATTGTAGTTGGGAGAAGACGCGTATGATTCTTTTAAAAATTGAACAATTTCTACTACCCTTATTGCAAGGCAGTAGAAATAGTTTAATTTTTAAAAGAATCAAACGGCGTCTATAATAGTTTCAAATTTTCATAACATATGGCGCACTAATGCATTTTAATAGTAATTTATGTATTGTAGCTGAGAGAGGACGCGTATGATTCTTTTAAAAATTGAACAATTTCTACTGCCCTTACTGCGAGGGGCCAAACAATGGCTGCTCGGTGCATAGAGAATGCATCATTCCTTTTGGTTAGGTGACTTAGATACAGCAATGGGTATGCTACCGCATGCCGGTTTATGGACCGAAAGGTCTGGGTGGCCACTGCTCCAAGGATGTCCTTACTGCGAGAGGTAGTAGAAATAGATTAATTTTTAAAAGAATCATACGGCGTCTATAATAGTTTCAAATTTTCATAACATATGGCGTTCTAATGCATCAAAATAGTAATTTATGTATTGTGGTTGAGAGAAGAGATAAAATAAAGTAATTTTTGGGTATAAAACATTAATGAGAATTACGAAAAACTTGGCTAACCATGAGTGTCCAGCTGTGAAAAGGGTTGAAGCCTCCATTAGGCCTAAGGTAACTAGGGTTATTAACCTATTCTTTTACTTGTTGGATGATCACCTCACTTAATTCGTCTGCTATTATTCAGCCTTTACCACAATTACTTAATTGGAAAATAAATTTTTAATTGCGGCTACATGTAGGTTTTAGATAGCTTCTGCATTATGGATAACCAGCAATTTATCTATTTTTCATTATCTATTTACATATACATACTGAAATTATAGTCCTTTATTATTTATGAGGTACAATGTATGGCTTTGAACAGATGATAGAAAGGTTTTAACTTCTCAACATTAATTTTTGATAATATGTACAAATTCTCAATAGTGATATATAATTTAGATGATAAATGTTCTTTGATTGTGTGTGATTGTCTAAAGAAAGGTTTTTATGTAATGTTTTCTACATGTACATAGAGGAATATTGTTCTTTTTTCAGAATTCTTCTGGAAAAATACAAATATCAAGATAATCGGCCATTTAGATTGATGAAATATTTTTTTAGAAAGAAAGTTTAATACCATTTTTTGGGCATACATATTATAACTGTAGAAAAATAAAAACAGATTTTATAATGTGAAAAAATAGTACAAATGTAATATTGTACTGGGATAAGGTGCATAAATTAAGAAAAAACATCTCCTTATCGTGCAACTGAAAGTTGCTGATGGCTTGCGCCATCTATCGGAATAAATATCAACTATTCTCGTTGATTTATAATTATTCCAGAATTGGCCAATTACCCATTCTTGATTACTCAAGAAAAGCTAACCACGGACGCGTTTCGGGCTGTTGGCTCTCATCAGCGTGGTGCAAACTGTACCTCAACGACCAAAAAACTGGTCATTCAGTCATCCTGAAAAATCATGAAACGGGTAGTTAAGGCCAGAAATGAGGGCCAACAGCCCGAAACGCATCCGTGGTTAGCTTTTATTGAGTAATCAAGAATGGGTTTTTGGCTAATTCTGAAATAATTAAAAAATCAACGAGAATAGTTGATATTTATTCCGATAGATGGCGCAAGCCATCAGCAACTTTCAGTTGCACGATAAGGAGATGCCTTTTTCTTAGGTTTTATAATGTTTTTTCTCAATATATAATACTAGACGGGTGACCCGGGCTTCGCCCTGGGACTGACCCGTGTGCATATCTACCCGAGTGATATATATTTAGATAAGATTTTTTTTATAATTGTTTGTTATTAGCATTATCTATTTGTTTGCATCAGCATAATTTAATCTAATCTTTGATAGAAGGCGCTGTTCGTGAGCTAAGTAGAATAATTTGAATATATAGTTTTAATAATTGATTTATATATTTTTTAAAATAGCCAATCGTCTTCCCCGTATTTTTTACCTATGTATGGAAATTTTGGTTTTAATTAGTGAACTACTGCGAATTTGTATACCGGACATACAAACAAACAAACATGCAAACAAGCAAACATACAAACATTCTTTATATATATATATAGATATATTGTTCATATTCACATTAAATTATTAATATTTTTATACGAACATATACCAACATTTTACTGTTAATACTATTGCATTTAGAAGCATTATTTTGAATATATATTTGGAATTCAAGAATTTATTGTCATCAAATCAGACGTGATATTCCCACAAGGGATGCTTACATCAAGAAACAACACTAAATTCAGAGAACTATTTTACATAAACAATTGGTGAAATACAAGGTTTGAGTAGAAGTTTAAAGAAGAAAAGAAAATACATAAAAATTATGCTTGATTCCAAATACCATTCCAAAAAGTCATAACATATGTTATAATACCTTGAAAAGGGTTGGAATTCAGCGAACTGAGATATTGGTAAAATAAATTATATTTTGATCCAAAATAGGCTTTTTTAATAAAAGATATATTTATAGATTGCTTTATTTTCCAAAATATATGTTTGTGTGTTAAAAAAAGTAAGAAAAATATCGAAAGCCAACAGCCCGATTTGGGTAGATGTTTAAAGAAGAAAAGAAAGGACATTAAAATCATACTTGATTCCACATCCTACTTAGGAACAACCAATTAAATACATACAAATACATAGTTTAGCAATTACGGTTTTAAACATGCTTTTAGTAAGAAATTTTCAAAAAGGGTTTCCAGTTAGTTGAGGGATAATAATCTAGGGGTATATTCCTAGGATTATAATATATTTTAATATATAGTTTAAAACTAAAGATGAGATTTGAAAAAAAATTAAATATGAAAAGAAAAAAATGTTAAAGGGAACCGAAAATACAAGTGAGAAATGGAAAATTAAAGGGAAGGGGCCTTCGTTCACTAAGGGACAGAAACGGTGTGAAGACAAAAAAAAAAAGACAAAGAACTATCTATACTCTTCCAGTATAATAAATCATTATTCACAAAGATCAAAAGCTCTTCAAATTAAATAATTTCTATACTATTTTGTTCGAAAAATAAATCAGTATATAAATATAACCAATATTTAGAATCTTACAATAAAAATAACAATGTACCGAAATTGCATTAATACAAACCTAGAAAACCCACAATAACACATATAAAAAGACAGTAAAAGAAACCCAACCAAAAGAACAAAACCTAAATCAACAATCGTTTGGTCCAATTTACCGCAGCATTAGACAAGCAGACGAAATCTATGGAGGGGGGAAAAAAAGGGCAACGGATGATAACAGCGCTCTATTAAAGGAAACAATAACCAGGTAGGAACAAATACAAAAATTGAATCAGAGAGAAAAAGTTAAACTGTTGATGCAAAAGAAACAAATGATTTGGCGTGACTAGGCTAATAGCAACGTGCGAACGTTACCACGTGTTGGACGCCACTATCTGGAGACATCCGTTGCTCCCCCTACCGTGGGAAAATAGAACTAACCCCTTGATTCATATACACCCCCCCAACTCCATTCCCTATTTCCACCCCCAAACCCCCCTCCCCTTTCAATCATATATCTCCCAAATGTTTGAAATTCCATTATAACCGATTTTTTTTTATAGTCCATGGTCAAAATTTAAAATTTGTTTATTCTCTGAATATAAAAATCGATTTTATTCTATTCACATATTTAGATAAAAATATGTTATAGCAAAACCTCCAATGAAATACATATATGATTAATAATAAATGATATATAGATGTGGAACGTTATTCCTTTACAATAATATATGTGTATATATGTAAAATTTAGATGAAAATTCTGACGAAAGTATATCAATCTAAATATATACATCTCCCATATATAAATATATATATTAAAAATAAAAGAGGCATATCCTGACCAGGAGCACATGTGTTTTTTCCTATATATACAGTTAAACCTGTCTAAAGCGCCCCCTCTAAAAATGTCCTTCATCTCTATAGCGCCCGATTTTAAACATTAAAATGTAAACATTTTACATTAAAAGTGACCTGTCTATAACACCTCATCTCTATAGCACCCAATTTTGGTGAGTCCCAAGAGGAGGCGCTATAGGCAGGTTTAACTGTATATATTCGTGGATGGCTTTTCTTGATTTATCAAGAAAATGGGTTGGCCAAATATCAGGGAACAGTTAAAATCAATGTTTAGTTGATTTCTGTTCCATTAGATGGCGCTTTCCAATCTAAAAGCACATGTGCTTTTGGTCAGGATATGTCTTTATTATTTTTAATATATATGTGCGTTTTTATTTTTAACATATATGTGCGTTTGTGTGTGAAATATATTAAAAATGAAGAAATAAGGTCAGGTGTTGTCATTAAAATCAAAAACGCATATCCTGACCACGTCAACATAACTTTTAGATGACAGAGCACCATCTAGTGGAACTGAAATCAACTAAACGTTGATTTACCCTGTTCCCTGATATTTGACCAACCCATATAACATATAAATTTCGTATATATATCAATAATTGTACACATATCAATTGTGTTCATATATATATATATATATATATATATATATTTATCTTTTCATCTAACTAACTTGCATACTAATTCTGTACATATTTAAATATCTTTCTTTCTTTTCTTTCAAATTTTTTGTTTATCTTTATAGTGCAAGTGTCCCTAGGGGGACATAGCGCTCTAAGTCGAAATAAAGAAATATAACATATAAATGGGTCAAAATTTTGCAATAACCAAATAGTTAGTGCCTAGTTTCTGTGTCTAAGCTTGAGAAAGAGGCAGCCTGTAGAGCATATGTGATTTATATGTAATTCTAATATGCTAAAAGCTTATGTATATAGTTTGCTTAAATATCATTTCTGATATTCCACCCCTTAGTGTAGAATATATTGCCACGTGTAAAAGGTAGGAAAAACAAACTTCAGGATGGCACAGAAATTTATTTAAGGCAAGAACAAACTATGAATGATAAACAAAAGATAAGGAATGAGGGAAGTTTACAGAGTATCAAAATATAAATATTAAAAATGATACTCTGTTAATAAAATGATATATTATTCGCTTCAATATAAACAGAATCGTCCAATACAGTATTAGAGCTCCAGGAAGAAGTCTAATAGATTATATTAGCATAATGTTAGAGAGGGTTTACCACTGATGAACCAAGCCCTCCTAATATATTCCATTGCAGTATGGACATTATAAATTTGTTTTATATGTAAAATAAACATGGTGAGTTAATGTTTTAATTTCTTATGTATATATGGTGCGTTAATGACCTTATAATTAATACGTTTATACACTCCCACGAACACAATGATAAGATGAATTCATCTTTATCAGTAGTGGATTAACCAGCATCACATACACACTCATAGAAAGAACTTAAAGAAGTTGAACCTCTTTTTAAGGAGACAGAAGCAATTTGGTTCACACTTGGTTATCTCGTGTGTCTTTAATAAAGGTCACTGTGTATCAGATATGTTTCGGAGTTATTGTCTGAATCTCGATATACATGCTCAAAGGTACAACTTCCTTAAGTTTTGTCCATGAGTGTATCTTTCAGAGTTATTGTCTGAATCCCGATATACATGCTAAAAGGTACAACTTATTTAAGTTTTGTTCATTAGTGTATCTTTCAGAGTAATTGTCTGAATCCTGATATACATGCTAAAAAGTACAACTTCCTTAAGTTTTGTCCATGAGTGTATTTTTCAGAGTTATTGTCTGAATCCCGATATACATGCTAAAAGATAAACCTTCCTTAGGTTTGGTCCATGAGTAGTGCAGCGTTCAATTCTCAATAGTAGTGATTGTTTCACAAAGGCCTCGCATTGGTTTAAGCTTATAAAAAATATTTTTGGACCCATTCATTTTAAGTGGACAATGTGTACTGACAATAATATTAGCTTCCTAAAAGAGTCCATAGTACTCAAATACAGATATCCCTGGTTTTCTTTGGAGATAGTCGTTAATGGGAGGTTGGATCAGGATGGCTCTTAGGGAGGTAGAGACTTATTATCTAGGTCTCTTACAGGAATTCTGCCGTTGTATATGTTTATCAGTAAGTTAAAACTTTTATCAAATGCTGAAATTGGCTGAATAAGGGGAGAAAATGGACTGAATCAATTTACTAGAGCCGAAATTGGTAAAATTCGGTTGAAAAGGGAAATGAAATGGACTGAACCAATTTAATAGAGCCAAAATAGGTTAAAATTTGGTTAAATAAGGAGATAAAATGGGTTGAATCAATTTATCTAAGCCGAAATGGTAAAATCCGGTTAAATAAGGAGATAAAATGACTGAATCAATTTAATAGAGCCAAAATTTGTTAAAATTCGGTTAAATAAGGAAATAAAATGGACTGAATCAATTTAATAGAGTCGAAATTGGTTGAAATTCGGTTAGATAAGGAGATAAAATAGACTGAATCAATTTAATAGAGCCGAAATTGATTTAAATTAGTTAAATGAGAAGTAAAATGGGTTGAATCAATTTAATAGAGCCGAAATTGGTTAAAATCGGGTAAAAAGGGAGATAAAATGGGTTGAATTAATTTAATAGAGACGAAATTGGTTAAAATCCGGTCCAATAAGGATATAAAATGGGTTGAATCAATTTAATAGAGCCGAAATTGGTTGAAATTCGGTTGAATAAGGAAATAAAATGGGCTGAATCAATTTAAGAGAGCCGAAATTGGTTAATATCCAGTTCAATAAGGAGATAAAATGGACTGAATCAATTTAATAGAGCCGAAATTGGCTAAAATCGGGTAAATAGGGAGATAAAATGGACTGAATCAATTTAATAGAGCCGAAATTGGTTAAAATCCGGTTCAATAAGGAGATTAAATGGACTGAATCAATTTAATAGACCCTAAATTGGTTAAAATCCTGTTCAATAATGAGATAAAATGGACTGAATCAATTTAATAGAGCCGAAATTGGTTAAAATTCGGTTGAATAAGAAGATAAAATGGAATGAATTAATTTGATAGAGCCGAAATTGGTTAAAATTCGGTTGAATAAGGAGATAAAATGGATTGTATCAATTCAATAGAGCCGAAATTAGTAAAATTCGGTTGAGTAAGAGATAAAATGGGTTGAATCAATTTACTAGAGCCGAAATT
This sequence comes from Cordylochernes scorpioides, assembly GCA_030710605.1. Taxonomy (NCBI): domain Eukaryota; kingdom Metazoa; phylum Arthropoda; class Arachnida; order Pseudoscorpiones; family Chernetidae; genus Cordylochernes; species Cordylochernes scorpioides. Next base: position 76,767,545 of record CP092875.1, read on the forward strand.
GGTAAAATTCGGTTGAATAAGAGGTAAAATGGGTTGAATAAATTTAATAGACCGAAATTGGTAAAATTCGGTTGAATAAGGAGATAAAATGGGCTGAATCAATTTAGAACTGAAATTGTTAAAATTCGGTGAATAAGGAGATAAAATGGACTGAATCAATTTACTAGAGCCGAAATTGGTGAAATTCGGTTGAATAAGGAGATAAAATGGGCTGAATCAATTTAATAGAGTCGAAATTGGTTAAAATATGTTAAATAAAGAGATAAATGAACTAAATCAACTTAATAAAGTCGAAATTGGTAAAATTCTATAGAGAAAATGGCTAAGATATGCTGTGTTGAGTTTAAAAGAACATTTGGTTTCTAGTGACACGATGTTTTCATTCAGAATAAATTGGTATGACACACCCAACTGAGGTTTCTTAGTACAACACAGCCTTGTTCCGTATGTAGTGTTTCAACGCCCCCTTGTACAAATCACTCATGTATACACGAACCACTAATTACTCACAAGTTAATTTACAAAAATGTGTCAGGTATCAGAATAGCTTGTTCATAACGTTAATTGCGAGCAACGTAATTTGTCACTCTGGGCTCTTGTAATTTTCTTGAAATGGATTTGACCACGGACCAGGGGTTGTTGTTACATGGTGTCAAAAGGATAATAGAACAATGGTTTGGGCGTGGTTTCCCCCATAGGGTTAGTTGGTCGAGTAGCTGCAAACCTCCCATGAGGGGCCATCTTTCCGATACAGAGATATAGTATATTTTTGATGGAAAATTTTGCTAGGAGGAAATTGATCCATAGAAGCACAGGGCGCCTCTCCTGTCAAAATAAACGTCATAAGCCCGAAACCATGGTCTCTAGGTGGACGCTTCTCAGTTTGCCAAAGCTGGTTTTGTGGCTTTGTCACCGACCCGAAGCCGCTAGTTGTGGCGACGGTCAATAGATGGCGTCAGTTTTTGACGTTTATTTTTACGGGAGAGGCGCCCTAGGCTTCTATAGTATAGTATATGTATGTATATAGGAGCGCTAATATTAACAAAACCAATAGGTCTGTAGATGATCTCAATGAATTTCTGTCAGAGAGATGAACTTCCAAAGAGTTGTGAGAGGATGATGATGATATATCGAAAGAGGCACCTCTCCCTTTAAATATGCCTCAGAACGATGTTTTATCTCCCTAGTAGAAAACTACTATCTGCTTACCATGGTTCAGGAGCTTCGGCACGTATCAGTACTGGGGCGGCTTCAATTTCGTAACATAACACCTGTTTGATAAATTCGACCGATTTCATCACCCCTATCGTAAGATTTTATTAAATAGAAGACACCCCTGTAGGGTCAAAGCCCGAAATCATTGTATATAGGTTGGCTTTTTGTCTGAATTTTTCGAAACTGGTGTTATGACTCATTCTTCATCTTCACTAGTAAAGTCTTTTACGTTCTGCGCACATTTAAAGGGATAGGTTCCTCTCTCGGCGATACATATATATAAACTATTTAACGAAATACATTATTTTACAGCCAATCAACTTCTTAAATCACTCCTTACTGAGAAGGCAAATATATATTCAAGTATATTTATACTGTCCTCAAAGTTTATATCTTTATAGTTTCCGTAAGCTCTCTTATCTGAAGTGCTGTTATATCGTAAGTAGAAAGGCCGAGTACAATATTTGAGCAAATAGTAAATATTGAATTACCAAAACTACTGGAAGCGTTCACTACTGATATTCCAGGACTTCCATTGTTTTATCATTGCAATGAGAAAAGTGGGGAGTTGGTTTATTTAGAAGAGAAAAACTAGCAATGAATATACTAACGGACAAAACTTAAAGTTTCATATTTTAATATTGCCGATCGTCTTTATTAAGAAGACAGAAACAATTTTGTTAACACTTGGTTATCTTGTGTGTCTTCAATAAAGGTCACTGTGTATAAAATATCTTTCACAGTTATCCTTTGCATTCTAATATACGTGCGCTAGAAGGTATAACTTCTTCAAGTTTTGTCCATGAATGTAGATTATATTTTCTTATATCGATGCTTAGGTATCCATCATGTTTTCTTCTACAGTTTATCTGTTCCTGTTTATATAACGAGGGGATAGCCTTCGTTCTCTAACATTCCAAAGAATTATCTTAGTGCATTATGTGGCCTGTTAATGTGTGAAACCTTCAAGAAATCGCGGTTATATAAATTAGAAACTCTTTGCTAAGGGTTTGATTTCCCTTTTAAATAATTTTAAATACTTCTCTATCTAGAGATTTCCTTTTAATTTATCCATAGTTTCTCACTTTCCAACAGTCCATTAGTCCAATTCTTCTTTTTTTTTTACCGTTTTCGTTCCATTTATTTCACTCACCAGAACTTTATTCATCAATCCACTCTCCATGTACCATCCAATGCTCTTGTCCTTCTCTGCTATGCTTCTATTTTACTATAAATTTGGATATAGATAATTAAAAATAATTTTATTGACATCTTGTCAATACATGCAAAGTGCACAGTCTGCACTATTTAAAAATGATATAATGCATTATATACACTATCTACAATGAATATGGCGCCTCTGCCAGCGCTGCAGTGTTTGGTAGAGAATCGCCAGTGGGTCTCCAGCGACACCACGTATTTCGCGATCCATGAAGAATACGTAGATAGCATGCTTCGCCGCTAAGGAGATGGTGATGGCATGGTCCTCAAGGGTTTTTTTATTAACACCTTCCTATAAAAGAAATATCAGTATTATTGCATCTTTGTCCACTCATTGCTTCTTTTTCTAGAGCCATACTTCTGATGACAATAAAGAATATTCTTTTAATATTGTTCATGAATTACACATTTGATCCTTCTCTTGCCAGCCTACCCTCTAAACCTTATACAGAATTATTCAAAACATGCTGGTTTCAACCTTTTCAATCGATCTTCCTGTAAGCTGTGTTCTTCACCCTTCTATCTTTAAAGAACAACCACCATATTAATTATAAATGCTATATATCGAAGAAGGAATCAAAGTTAACGGCGACAAATTTCTTTATTTATGCGGCATAATCTTGGCAAGCTTTCGGAATACGACGTACTAGTAACCTGTTGAAGGACGTCAAAGTCCGAAATCTTACCAAGATTATACCGCACAAATAAAGAAACACGTCGCCGTCAATTTCGAATCCTTCTTCGAAATGATGTCTGGCGATTCCTTCTTTTGTGATATATATATTTATATATATATCAGGCCATATTGTTCTAATCTTACCCACCTGCCTTTAAAACGTCAAATTTATACTCATGGACACACACACGTACAAAACTTAAGGAAGTTGTACCTTTTAGGATTTATATATCGGGATTCAGACAATAACTCTGAAAGATATATTACAGTGACCTTTATTGAAGACACTCGAGTTAACCAAGGGTGAACAACCTCTGTATCCTTCAAAAAAAAACTGCCGATCAGCAATATCAAAGATCAAAATTTCCACTTTCTTAAGTTTTTTCCATGAGTGTATATCAAGCCATGTTATTTTAATATATCGGTCTCCTCCTTTAAAGTCCAAATTTACATAAGTTCTAATATATTTCCTTGAAACTAGTTTCTTCTATCTATTCTATCTGAAACTGGTTCTAGTAGTATACTAAACAACTCTCGTACGTACTAAATCAAATCTCTCCCATAACAATCACATCTGATCAACCAACCTATCATAACTTCAACTGAACTAACCTAATATCTAATTAGAAATCACCTCCAAGACAGACTAAATTATTTTATATAGAGGTGATCTTTAGTCGAATCTATTTATTATTGAATATATTTTGTGTATGGAGAAATATATTTTCAAAATAGAGCAATCCATGAATAGATCTTTAATATTTAAAAGGCATATATTGGATCAAAATATAATTAATTTTACCAATATTTCATTTAGCTGAAAGCCAACATTTTTCAATGTATTATAACATATTTTATAATGTATTTTGATCCAATATATGCCTTTTTTAATTGAAGAAATATATATATTTTTTTATTTCCTTAGAAACCTCCCCCGCCCTCATCTTCTATTGGATAAGTCTTGTAAAATAGGCAAAGTAGCAAAAGCCATCAGAAAAAGAAAAACTAATTTAATATGACATGCAAGTGTTAAGAGGGAATGTGGATTGGTGAAGAAAGTTATTCACAGAAATATTAATGGAGAGAGTTTAGTATTCAGAATAAAATTTAACTTGATGGTAACTATAAGAAACTGAAGCAAGAACACAAGAACACAAACATGGCGTGACTGAAGACTGAGTGTTCTCTCAGAACCTGAGAAACTAAAGAAGAATACTTAATGCCTTCTTGTAAAATCCAGTTTCTGGATTTGTCAAGTTTTTTTTTTTATTAATAGAGGTTATACTATGATGCACTAGCGCGCGATCTGTCATCAAAATTCGAAACTATTTTAAAAGCCTAAGATTCTTTTTAAATTAAACAATTTCTACTGCCCTTACTGCAATGGAAAAATTAATGGGAGGGCCTGGCTCATCATTGGTGAACCCTTACAGCGGTTTCGTCAGTTTAATCTACCATACTTTATATATACATACATATATGTTATACTGTATCCTTCTATATTTATAACACTTCGATGTAAGAGTCTCGTCTATTCCTATTCATTGCTTGTGAATTGTAATAAATACACAAAAAAAAAAACGATATCTATACCTCAATTTTATTAATATCAGAAACTCTCGGACAAGCTATTCCTTAGTTCAATGTACAACGGTAGTCTTCTTCTTTCTTATCTCCAATCAATCATATTAGCGTATCCAGTCTGTAGAAATTGAGATGGTGTCTGCTGGAGATGAGTATAGTTCTTCAATGGATGAGTCAAATATACTGAAACGGTAACATACATATGTTTTATTTTTGATATTATGAGTTTTCAGGAGCAGCAAATGTTGCACGTGTTGTTAAATTATCATTTTATCTAACCTAATCTGTCTACATCGTGTATAATTGCAAACTCGTTAAATCTCAACCTTTATCATCACTTTAACACCACTGTACATTAATGTGATAAAGGGATTAGCCGAAAAATGGTGATATTGAAAATGTTGGACCCATTTTTATGTGTACCAACACGTCTATACTAACAAGTATACTCATGGAAAAGACTTATGGAAATTGTACCTTTCAGCATGTATATCTGTATTCAGACAATAACTCTGAAAGATATTGGATACACAGTGACCTCTATTGATGACGCATGACATGGCCAAGTGTGAACAAAATTGCTTCTGTCTCCTTAAAAAAAATAGACCACCGTCGACATGAGTGTAATGCTATTTGTAATATGTGTTGTAAATAACCAAATATTGCATTAAAATATTCGGTTTAAATTTAAAGTGTAAATTTTAGGCAAGATGTATTCGTAATTGCATTTCAAATCTTTCTGATGAGGGTACCCCTGGTCTCTCTTGGAGGAAGTCGCTCAAATGAGGTATGATTAGAGCAGGAAAAGTTTTTTCTTGCTTTGAATAGTGGCAGTTCAAAGATGTCATTATTCACCAGATCAATATTTATGGGGAGTTCTACTGTTCTAAATAAAGTATGGTGTTGGGGTGAGTTGTGTGAATGCCATTTTGTCTTCCTCTAGTTGTTGTTGTTGTTGTCGTGTACAATGAAGAGCCTCAGATATCTCCAAGTATCTCTATCACAGCAATTGCAATGTCTTCTATCTTGGGTGTGTACGCTGTATTGTTGTTGTTGTCGTGTCTAATGAAGAGCCTCAGATGTCTCCATACATCTCTATTACACCAGTTACAATGTCCACTATCTTGGGTGTGTACACTGTATTGTTGTTGTTGTGTCCAATGAAGAGCCTCAGATATCTCCAAGTATCTCTATCACAGCAATTGCAATGTCTTCTATCTTGGGTGTGTACACTGTATTGTTGTTGTTGTCGTGTCCACTGGAGAGCCTCAGATGTCTCCATGCATCTCTATCACAGCAGTAGCAATGTCCTCTATCTTGGGTGTGTACACTGTATTGTTGTTGTTGTCGTTTCCAAAGAAGAACCTCAGATGTCTCCATGTATCTCTATCACAGAAGCAGCAATGTCCACTATCAGGTCTTCCTTTAGTGCTCTGTATATGTGAGTCTTGGCTTGATTTCTTCCCTGTTTTGTACAACGTAAAATATCTGTACAGCTGGTAATTTTATTAATTTCTCTTTATCGTGTTTAACTATGTAGGTTTCTATTTTACAGGTAATACAATAGCTGGAGTGTGCTGTTAATTCTTATCACATGACCCAAAATATTCCAATTTTACTTCTACAATTGTTCTGATTAGTTCACATTTCGTTTCTTATCACGATAAAAATAAACCTTTAGTACACTAATGGATAAAACATAAGGAAGTTGTACCTTCCATCATGTATATCGGAATTCCGACAATGACTCTTAAAGATATTTGAGACATAGTGATCTTTATTGAAGATACATGAGATAATCAAGTATAAACAAAATTGCCTTTGTCTTCTTAAAAAAATACAGACGATCATCGACATTAAAATGTGAAACTTCCTTTTGTTTTGTCCATGAGTGTAATGCTATTTGTAACACATGTTATAAGAAAATAATCCATTAAAATTAATGGTTTTAATTAAATGTGCAAATGTTATGCAAATGCAACCGGATCTCAAATTCATAATCTTTCTAAAAGAGGGTAATACTGGTCTCTCCTGAAGGGAATCTGAAGATACATGAGATAACAAAGTGTGAACAAAATTGTCTTTGCCCCCTTAAAAAACACAGACAACAAATCAACATTAAACTGTGAAATTTCTTGAAGTTTTTTCCATGTATGTAGATAAGTTTATTAATGTGTAAAAATAGTACAAATGTGTGTGATATTGTACTGGGATAAGGTGCATAAATTAAGAAAAAGGCATCTCCTTATCGTGCAACTGAAAGTTGCTGATGGCTTGCGCCATCTATCGGAATAAATACTAAGTATTGTCAATGATTTCTAATTATTCCAGAATTGGCCAAATACCCATTCTTGATTAATCAAGAAAAGGCCAACAGCCCGAAACGCGTCCGTGGTTAGCTTTTCTTGATTAATCAAGAATGGGTATTTGGCCAATTCTGGAATAATTAGAAGTCAACGATAATAGTTGGTATTTATTCCGATAGATGGCGCAAGCCATCAGCAACTCTCAGTTGCACGATAAGGAGATGCCTTTTTCTTAATTTATTATTGTGTGTTGATAAATTGTACCAAGGAACAATCAAAATATAGGATTGTACCGTGGTACAGTAAGTTCGGTATACTAGGTAGGAGGGTATAGACCTGTTGTACAACTGCCTACAGTCCCTGACAGCTGTTGCCGACAGCTAGCTCCCTGATGAATGAATCACGTCCAGACCCCACCCTTGCGTGCCAACTCGCGCTAACCGTGCCTCCCTCACCTCAATGGAAACATACACACAATCCCAGCCTTCCTTCCTTTCCTGCCTGCTTGCCTGGCTTGCCACGATCTGTTCTCACATAGACCCTACATCGCCCAACTACCTGAATTCTACCGAATAACACATTTGTAGTGATGTTTCTTCTATATTAGTAGTGCAATGTAAAACACTGGTACATCCACGAAAAGAAATCGAACCCCACACATTAAGCACTTTTCTTAAAAATTTACTTCAAAATCTACTAATTCTTAAGGAAATCCATGCCACTAAGTGCAAATATCCCAAAAGACATATATCATCAAGTATGTACAAAAGTCAAAATGCTTTCTAAATATGCAGACATATGGTGTACTTAAAGTTAAAATTAATATTGATTTCTATAATAACTATTATTATCATGGCTTATACTATAGTTGAAGGAATGACAAGTCCAAAAGCTTGAAAATAAAATTTTGAACGAGAAACTTAACCCTGGAAGCTTTATTTATTTTATAATAGTAATAGGTATAAAAGATATTGTAATGATTATTGAATTATAGCCGATAATGTATTATTCATTTTCAATTATAATAACGAATAGAGAGATTGAGATTGAAACATGTTTATTAATCGTACATATAAAATTATATAGGGTTAATGTATATTTACAAAAAAATAAAATTAAATATTATTTTCATCAGACGAATCCCACTGAGGGTCGTCTTGTATGATGTCACATTCCGTCCTGAAGTCGGACAGACGTAGATCGGACTTCTCCCCGACTATTGCCAGGTCGAGGAATAGGTTCAGAACAGACCTCTACTCAGGCGACAGGTACTCGAGGATGTCCTCTTTTTTAGAAGGGGAGACAACAGCGTCTTCTATCTCCTTCCTATACTAGCTTTTATAAAGAGATAGCCGAGTGACCCGGACAACGTCCTAGGTATACCCGAAGGGTCTGCAAAGACACATAAAGAGCATAGATGGTGGCTCAAAATTTTTATTAGGTATATTCTAATTCCTTAGAAGCAGAATTTCAAATAAAATTAAGTGAAATATTTTCTAAACAAAGTATATACATTCGGGCAGATAGCAGTCTTTGCTTGTAAAAATAAAAATATGAAACAAAATTACACCTATCCCCCGATTTACACGGTACTTGTTTTACACGTTTTCGCTTTTACACGGTTTTCCAAATACGTTTTTTTTTTTGTTTTTATCGCACTATACTAAAATGCGATATTCTACTCTATACTACCTATGTTGAAAAGAATATTGGGAGGCTCTGATTCATGAGGGGGCGAACACCTATTCAGATTTGACAGTTTAATATACACCTACCCCCGATTTACACGTTTTTCTCAGGAACGTATCTACCGTGTAAATCGGGGGATAGGTGGATATCAACAATTGTGATAAAGATAATTAACAATTAAATTGGAAACACGAAATATCTAACATTAGAAATGATTAGAATTCAATAATACAAACGCACATATTTAAAAAACAAAGCAATTTTGTGATGATAGATAAATACAGTAAAATTTGAATGCAAAAAATCTACGATTGGAAAATTGAATAAATTAAAAAATAAATATAACTACCAACATATGAAAAATAGAAATAAGTGTGACACACGAAGTATAAAAATAACGAACATTTTGTTATATAGATTGCTATGTATAGTTCAGTATCTTTGAAGGAGATTGCTTAAAACTTTACAACTGAAAACTCTGTTAGAGTATTATCTATATAGATAACCAGACGGGTAACCGGGCTTCGCCCCGGGATTGACCCGTGTGCATATCTACCCGAGTGATATATATTCAAATAAGATTTTTTTTTTATAATTGTTTGTTATTAGCATTATCTATTTGTTTGCATCAGCATAATTTAATCTAATCTTTGATAGAGGGCGCTGTTCGTGAGCTAAGTAGAATAATTTGAATATATAGTTTTAATAATTGATTTATATATATTATTAAAATAGCCTATCGTCTTCCCCGTACTTTTTTACCTATGTATGGAAATTTTGGTTTGAATTAGTGAACTACTGCGAATTTGTATACCGGACATACAAACAAACATACAAACATTCATTTATATATATATATAGATATCTCTCTCCCTATTCGCTATGAAAGAAGAGATTCCTTTATAAGAGGACGATCGTGCAAGCTTTCGCGCAAGACGCCTTCTACGAGAAGAAGGGTAGTTTTGTACGAGCTTGTACAAAGCTTGTGTACGATTGCCACTTATAAAAGAAGCTCATCTGCCCGACTTCTTTTTCTATTTATCTTCATTTCTGACGACCTTTTGCTTGTATTTGAATTTCTTTCACTGTTGAGATTATGAAAAATTGCTGAAACATTCATATTTCAACTCTCAAAAAAATATATAACGATAGAATTGTTTAACTTTCATAAAGCGTTCGAGAACAAGGTAATCTCTAAAAGAACTAAAATTACAGAAAAATTTCCATCCATATTTAATTTGTATAGTTATGTTGAATACTTTGATTTACTTTTGATTTCTCTTCTCTCCTTTGTTTATGAAGTATTATGATATATGGCGAGTCCTTACAGGACGGAAATGTCCTAATAAAGCTGTTTTTGTTGTTTCAACTCTCAAAGCTTTTCGAGTTGAAGGCGTCGCGTGCATCACCTATCCAAACAGCATATGTATATAGATGAAATTTCATATGGAGGGCTGAAATATACCCGAATAGAGTAATCACTATTTCATATAAATATAATAGTTATAATAATGGTTGTGAAGATAATGCTTGCTGGTGAAGAGATTTGCAAAACCTTATGTGTACCTTAACTTGTATATCTCCTATTTATATAATAATCAAAGTTTCATACGTCACATATATTTTAATGAATGTAAATGAATTACTATATAATATTACAATATGGAATTTAATGAAAGCTTTTAACTGGATAAATAGTAGGGGAGTCGAATAAAACGTTTGTAGACGAAATAATAAAAAGATTCGGTATTCTTCTAATAAGCTTATTAGCCTTTGAATAGTCGGTGGACGTGATAGAAAATTTGTATTGTGGAATCAATTATAAATGTAAAAAGCATCTCAATTAAAAAAAGTATTTTAAAGAAGTAAATTTCATATATTTTTCGAATTTAAAATCGATATTTTAGTCCTGAATTTAAAATATCAAAAGAATTATAATAAAAATATTTGAGAAATAATATTTCCCAGCTTCTCCATTCAAATTTATTTAAAATTCATACACTTATCAAATACCTTCCCTTTGCGGTTTCTAGTCAACTTTAAATAGTTTGAATTTTCCATCAGAGCAAATTTTTCACACCTTATGATGATCTTCAAAAGGATTCTTCAAATATTCCTACGCCATTATTTTTTTTAAAAATATTTACACCAAGCGACTCCCAAAATACTTTCAGACGAACTCCCTTAGACCATTAAAAGAAACCAAAGTTTAAAGTGATTATAAACCGTGGTAGAAGACTCGTTTCCAAGGCAACCATTTAGACTAGAAAAGATAACTTGCTTAAATCTATTTTCAATCATATTTCATTCAACGCTTTTCGTCAAGTTCGACTGCATTTTTTCTTCGTCTTCCCGCAATAGAATAAATAGAAGAGGGTTGAAATTTTGAAAAAAGTTGATATTAAAGAGGAAAATGACAAAAGAATAAACGCTTCATCTATTTCAGATTCAACATGTCTTCTGATTTTTTATATTCTTTGTTTTTATTTTTTTTTCCATTGAGTAATTAGAAGTTGAGCGCTCAAGCAATAAGGGTATATAATCTCGGATCGATCTTTATGATATTGCTAGTACCTATCATAAATCTTTGTGTGTTGCAGGGACCCAGAGCTGCAAAAGTTTTAATGTTTGTGGCTAGCGTCTGCTGTCCATTTTTGTCTAGTGCCCCCTAAGGATTTGCCTCTTGAATTATAAGGGAATCATAGGGGGCGCTTCAATATTTAACAAGCAGGCGAGAAGATAGAAAAATACTAGTTATATCTAAAATATTGAAAAGAATTCTTACACAAAAAAATATTTATATAAATTCTAAATTTTCATTTTAATATATTATAAAAAATATATATTTGTTTTTATAGTTTGTGTATTCTTGAATTTGTATTGCCCCAAAGCGTATTTTAATATTTAAAAATATGTTTGTTTGAATATATTTATTTTAAAAATAAAAATATGTTTTTCAAATGTTTGATTAGTTGATATGAAAATATAAATATGAATAACAAATTTTATTACATATATTTTCCATTTAAACTAAAACACACATCTATATATTCATTTGTAATGTTATTAATTTTATATATAGAGCTTTTGATTTTGAACATTTAAAAAAAATATATATAACCATTTATAAAATGAAATAATTTTTTCATAGCTTAATTCATTTATTCTCATATTATGTAACTATAAATTTTACATTTTGATTTCGGCATTTTACACCTCTAAAACAGAATCTTACACTTTAATAAAAACTTTATAGTCTTTAATTGCAATATATTTTATTAATTTTGATATTTTAAAAATTATTTATAATGTTTTTGTGTTGATAGAAATACCTTTTTTTAAAAATTATATTTGGACTATATTTGAAACAGTTTTATATCTTGTAAAAAAAATAGTACAAATGTGATATTGTAATGGGATAAGGTGCATAAATTATGAAAAAAGCATCTCCTTATCCTTATGGCTTGCGCCATCAGCAACTTTCAGTTGCACGATAAGAAGATGCCTTTTTCATAGTTCTATATCTGTTTTAATCAAGAAAAATAACCAATGCATTCGATATATCTTTCAAATAATGTTAAGCACTGTTTAATATAACGAAATTTCTCGTGTATCGCTTAAAGAAGTCATTAGGCTTAGCCATTTGTTATATTTTATAACTGTTTTTTAAAATAGAATTTTATAGAATCAATAAAAACATCACATATATTAACACCAATTTCGAAATATCCCAGATTAATTGATTATTCATTTACGAACTTTTAGTGCAATATGAAAATAAATAAATATTTTGAAATTTGTACGATTTTTTATTAACTAGAAACATATTACTTCATGACACATGGGATTCCGAAATTCCAGGATATCTAAATTAAAATGTTAACTTGTATTATGTTTCAATCAACTTAAAAAATGAATTTAAATACTAGTTATGAAAACAGCTGAAATTTAAGTCGAAGAGTTTTCAAACAGTAATATAGAAGAAATTCAACGCCCTATTATACAATAATAAATATTTTTAGAGAAATCTCAAAGGCACAAGTAGACTAAAAATATCTATTATAATTTTTAAAATCACAAATAAAATCATAAATGGTAATAATATGTGGATTAATGTTTTTAAATTTAAAATGTTGTCGTTAAAGTGTAAAATATTAATATGCTTGTATAAATTCAAATAGTTTATAATTTTGAATTATTTGTTCACTTTCCATGTGTCTAGATTACCACATTCTATTTTAATAATAGTATATGATTTAATGATTCACATTTAAATACATTTAGTAAGTTAAAGTAATTCTATCTATATGGTAAACATATATAGAATTGAAATATAGATTTGAAATATTTTTAGAATATATTATATGTTGGAATATTACAGAGTAACAATGGCTACAGATGAGACTGCGTTTGTAAAGGAACTTGTATGTATATGTTGTTTTATTGTTTTTGTTGTTTTCACGTATAAACATATACCAAGATTTGTTTTGTATAATTGCTATTGATAATAAATAATATCTTGAATATTGAGCAATCCATATGAAATTATTATTAAAAGGCATATTTTGTATCTAAAATAAAACAAACATTTTATTTAATATAAAATGCCAATATTTCAATAGGCTGTACGCCTAACTTCATCAGGGCTTTTCTTGTTTTCAAACTCAAAAAAAAAAAAATAAATCTATATAATAATAAGTTTAAAAACAAAAAACGCCCTGATGAAGTTAGGCGTACAGCCTATTGAAATATTGGCATTTTATATTAAATAAAATGTTTGTTTTATTTTAGATCCAAAATATGCCTTTTAATTAATAAATAATATGTAAAATTGGTTACGGATTCATTCTTCTTACTTGCTTTAATTACATAACATTATGTGTAATATTCAAAGTATATTATTTAATATTTATTGTGACTATATATTTGAATAGCCATGTTCGGAAATGATTTTAAAAGTGACTAAAGTTTTGAAAAAGAAACATATTTTCATTGCACATACATTTCCCTTACTAAATATTAATTATTTTTAATAATCGTTATATTGATTGAATGTATACCATTAAGGTATTAGTGTTGGCTCACTTTAATGCTTCTTTTATCAAATAATTGCAGGCGGCTCTCTCGTTAATTATATTGTAATTTCAGACGATATTTTTAAATATTATATATTTTTGACTTTATCCTATAAGATTCATAGAATATTAACCTTAAATAAGAATATTTTTTCCTTTTAATTGCAATTTTTTTCTTTTTGAAGTGATTTTAAATTTTAATCATTTAAAATAAATTTTATTTTACTCTCAATTCTAACCACCTTAATTATAATATAATATAGAATTTTAGGGATTTTTAAAATAAGAGTCCCACACTTAAAATACATGTTTTAATTTCGTTTACAAATTTGATGAAAATATACTTTCAAATCGCTACCCTGCATCTTTAAATACATTGTATTCAAAAAATGTTTTCTAAATCTTGAAATATAATTTTTGTCCAAAAATATTTTCCTTTGTTCAGATACAATTTTTATATTAAAATAGGCCAACTTGAAAAAGCTCGATACAATTTTTTAGTATTGTTATTTAAATGTAAAAGGTGAAAATTAGATAATTAATCCTTTTGTAACTTTAAAAAATATCATTTTCAAATTTTAAGTATATATTTATTAAAATTTAAAATGTGACTATAAAACTTTAAAATTTTGCTTGTGAAAATAATCTAATAGTTTTTTTAAATTATTTATAGATATTCTTTATAATTTAAATGTTTAATAATTATCGATGTTGTATAATGAACTTAATTTTAAAAAATATGGATAAATATTAAAATCAACAAAATTTAAAATATATTTAAAATGAATTAATTAGAGATTTAAAATGAAAGAGTTAAAAAGTAAAATTGAGAGGATTATGAATATATAGGGGGTAAAAATGTTAAATATACCTCAGATATAACAATAATAAATTTCAAACAAACGCGTGGCCCCCACCCATGCATGTATAGTTGCAAAAAATTGTTTATAACACACAAAGAAGGTAATATACGTTTTCTCCACCTTTCAATATCATTAATAGTTAAATATGTAAACATTCTATTATGTAATCTAATATGTAAATATTCTATCTATTATTATTATCTCTTTGTTGAATTAAAACTTTATAAAATTAAATATGTAAAAAAAATTATTTTATATAAAAATAGTATATATATACCATCAATCTGTTATCGTGATACTCCTGTGGAAGGACTGACATGTCCGAAAGCTAGAGAATAAAATTTGAACAAGAAACTTAGACCTGGAGACTTTATTTTATTTATAAAAATGGAAATAAATTATCGATATCAACAGTTTTTATAGCTGTTTATTTGAAATAAAAATAAATATATTTTCGAATGTTTATTCAAGCTGTAATATACGTAATAAAAATTAAATTCACACACATAAATATAACCTTTAAAAATATATTAATTCAAAATATTCCAATGATATTTTTTATAATATCTATATATTTTATTAAACGTTGTACATATAGAGAGAGAGATGTTTTAATTGAATAAATATACACTGCTATTATATCAATATATGTTTTATATTATATATATATTCTTTAATTAAAAAGCCATATATTGGATCAAAATATCATTTATTTTACCAATATTTCAGTTGGCTTAACGCCAACCTTTATCAATGTGTTATAACATTTTAAAGTGTGTCAACAACAAACTCAGCGCCACATACCGTCAACAGAATTAATTTAAAAAAATATTTTGTTATATTCAATGGGGAGAATTTTTTTTATATATATTCTTATTAAAATAAAATATATATTTTTAAATAATAATAAATAAGTCAAATGTCAAATATGATTGATAGAAACAGCGGTCAACGGGTCGAATATGTAAAAATAAAATAGTTCTAAAAATACAAATCACAGAGAGAGAACAAATAAATTTAATCAAAAAATAAAATGGAGATATTGATGTAAAGGGAGAAGGGCTTTTATCCATTCCTCCATTCTGCATTGTAAACAGGGTTTTAGGGGATAGGGTTTCCTTGAGTCAGACTTCCCATATCCACAAGTCCTGCAGAGGGCAATACGATACTACCAATATGTCTGGGGAATTTGATCGTCTGTTAAACATCATTTAGCGATGATTTGGTCGCCACAATCCCTCAGAGACTCCAATCCCAGATATTGGAATCTTTGTTGTTATCTTTTGGTCGGTTATTTGGTGAGTTGAAAAATGGTTCGGCAACACTTGAGAAATAGATCATTGATTTTCACACATATAGACACAAAGACCTTCTTTTTCACTTTTTTTTTTAATTTCTGAAAATATATTAACTGTTTTATATATATATTTAGGCAGTATATATATATATATATATATATATCTACAGATATTTTTATGATTTGAAATTTACTTGTACTCAAAGAAATTGTTTTAAAAATGAAATTGGTCAAATTCTAATTTTGAAATATATATTTCGTATATAACTTTTGAAAATATTAATTTGTAACAAACCAGTTTTTAAATTTCCAAAATATATTTATGTATATATTTGTATATTTTTAAACCAATTTATATATGAATATATATATTCTATGCTATTATATTGTAAATTATAGTTTTTGATATATAATATTTAATTATGCGAGATAATACAAATATATATATATATAAATTATAATAAGAAAACTAAACGTAAGCTTCATTGTTTAAAATATCAATTCGTATGAATACGTTATTATCTTAGTTTATATCAAAGAATTTTGACTAACCAAAAGGTTTTTCTTTAGATTTAATATCAATTTTTTTTTTTAAATAAGCACAAACAGGTCTATAAAATTGCTATTAAATAGGAAAAAATAAATAAAGGTTTATAGGTATTTCACCTGACACATATATTTGAAATAAATAAGAAATTTATTTTTGACCAATACATTTTGTATACAAACATTGCTCACGTTTCTATCTAAGGCGAATTTTAAAACAACGCAAGCCTTTCATTGAAAAATATCACTTTAATGTTATCTCTTTAAGATTTTGCAGAAGCAACATTTTGGCTCGAGACCCACCAACAAGTTTTAAAGCCAACCAGACGTAAAAAAAAATAAAAAATCATTCCGACCAATCAGAGCTCTGCATTTAAACTGCGCAGACGGTTAATCGGCCGGAAATGTTGTCCGGATTCTCCATCGCCAACGGAAATGACGCAATCCTGACATCTAATGGCGAATAGGCCTAATGCTGCCATTTTAATGTTCATCTTAATTATCATTTCGCATAATTATCGAATTTCTGAACTTTTTTTTTAATAATCGGTCTCGTTCCCAAGACATTCCTTTTTATCGTTTGCCAAATAATTTGAGCTCGGAACGTTAAAACAAATGGGTGAGAAAAGAAGGGTTCGTCTGTAAGATTTGATGGCTACACGGTTGCCAGATATTTATGAGAGTTAGATGGGAAGAAAATTTAGGAAAAATACTTTTTTAATGCTTGCAAGAACATTTTAAAAAGCGATTTTTTTTTTCAAATTTAAAATTATATTTTCTTCAATCATTTGAATGATATAGTTATAGAATATTTAAATCTAAAAATAATAATTTTTATTATTTAAAAAAAATATATCAATATTATATATTTTCAACAATTAGTTTTATCTTATGGAATATTTCACATTCATATATATATATATTATAATATATTATTAAAACTTTGTTTATAATTATTTTTGGTTATGCAATTTTTTAGACAGTGTATCAATTTGAAAAAAAAAGGCCAATCATAAATGTGTTTTCAAACCCAGTTGTTTTTAAGACACACACACATACTACAAGATAGAAATCTACTTATATATTTGCCTTATTCTGTCTGTTTGTTTGTCTGTTTGTCTGAAGCTCACGGATAGAATGCGCGCTCATTGGCTGCCAGGGAACACGTGTCCTCCCTGCCTCCCTCTAGACAACCCTGTTATTCAAAAACCATACATCCAATCGCCATGAAATTCTGGGATATTATTAGGTATATCCCCGGAAAGGTTTTCGAAAAGTAATTTCTTGAATATCTTGAATATCCTTAGAGTTATTTGCAGAATTGTAGATATAGCTCGCAGGCAGCGCCACCATTGCGACGACGGAGATAGGCTTAAGTTTGCTGCTCCACCCCTGTTGACCTTGGGTCATCGTGTGAGTCACAGCATGATGCAACAAAAACACTCTCTCTGGGGATTGCGGCGTCAACAACCTGTAAGTTTGCCTCTCTCATAAACCTGTCTATACAGACCACCCTGACTATAGAGACCACTCTAGACAACCCTGTTATCAGCTGCCTGTCTATACAGACCACCCTGTCTATAGCGGTCACCTTAGGCAACCCTGTTATCAGCAGTGTGATACATCCACCTGTCTATACAGACCACCCTGTCTATAGCGACCACTCTAGACAACCCTGTTATCAGCTGTGTGATACATCCACCTGTCTATACAGACCACCCTGTTAATAGCGACCACCCAAGTCAACGTTTTTAAAATATATTCGCACTCGGGTAAACCCCGGGCGTTGCCCGGGCCATTCGTCTAGTAATTTAAAAAGGTCTAATGTCTGTAATAAGGGGAGAGAAGACAAAACGCACTCATGGACAAAACTTAATGGATGTTGTACCTTTTAGCATGTATATCGGGATTCAGACAATAACTCTGAAAGATACACTCATGGACAAACTTAAGTAAGTTGTACCTTTTATCATGTATATTGGGATTCAGACAATAACTCTGAAAGATACACTCATGGACAAACTTAAGTAAGTTGTACCTTTTATCATGTATATTGGGATTAAGACAATAACTCTGAAAGATACACTCATGGACAAACTTAAGTAAGTTGTACCTTTTACCATGTATATCGGGATTCAGACAATAACTCTGAAAGATACACCCATGGACAATACTTAAGTAAGTTGTACCTTTTAGCATGTATATCGGGATTCAGACAAAAACTCTGAAAGATACACCCATGGACAAACTTAAGTAAGTTGTACCTTTTATCATGTATATCTGGATTCAGACAATAACTCTGAAAGATACACCCATGGACAATACTTAAGTAAGTTGTACCTTTTACCATGTATATCGGGATTCAGACAATAATTCTGAAAGATACACCCATGGACAATACTTAAGTAAGTTGTACCTTTTAGCATGTATATCGGGATTCAGACAATAACTCTGAAAGATACACCCATGGACAATACTTAAGTAAGTTGTACCTTTTAGCATGTATATCGGGATTCAGACAATAACTCTGAAAGATACACCCATGGACAAACTTAAGTAAGTTGTACCTTTTATCATGTATATCTGGATTCAGACAATAACTCTGAAAGATACACCCATGGACAATACTTAAGTAAGTTGTACCTTTTAGCATGTATATTGGGATTCAGACAATAACTCTGAAAGATACACCCATGGACAATACTTAAGTAAGTTGTACCTTTTACCATGTATATCGGGATTCAGACAATAACTCTGAAAGATACACCCATGGACAATACTTAAGTAAGTTGTACCTTTTAGCATGTATATCGGGATTCAGACAAAAACTCTGAAAGATACACCCATGGACAAACTTAAGTAAGTTGTACCTTTTATCATGTATATCTGGATTCAGACAATAACTCTGAAAGATACACCCATGGACAATACTTAAGTAAGTTGTACCTTTTATCATGTATATCGGGATTCAGACAATAATTCTGAAAGATACACCCATGGACAATACTTAAGTAAGTTGTACCTTTTAGCATGTATATCGGGATTCAGACAATAACTCTGAAAGATACACCCATGGACAATACTTAAGTAAGTTGTACCTTTTAGCATGTATATCGGGATTCAGACAATAACTCTGAAAGATACACCCATGGACAAACTTAAGTAAGTTGTACCTTTTATCATGTATATCTGGATTCAGACAATAACTCTGAAAGATACACCCATGGACAATACTTAAGTAAGTTGTACCTTTTAGCATGTATATTGGGATTCAGACAATAACTCTGAAAGATACACCCATGGACAATACTTAAGTAAGTTGTACCTTTTAGCATGTATATCGGGATTCAGACAATAACAAAACAACACAGTGAACTTTATTGAAGACACGCAAGATAACCAAATGTAAACAAAATTTGCCCCTGTCTCCTTTAAACAAAAGATTGACTGCCGGCGACATTAAAATACTTAATTTCCTTAAGTTTCGTCATTACATTTCGGTGAAATGTGAACCGAATATTCGTTCATACTGTCAAATAATACCACAGGATAAAAGCTCAGCAGAATTGAAAGTTTATTGCAAATTCTACGGGAAAACTTGAATATTCGCATAATACCCACACTTTATAAGTATATATTGTAATATATCTAAATTATTCACTACAATACTAAGAAACAGATTAAACAACTGGATAGAAAAAAGAGAGATTATTTTAGAAAACCAAGCAGGCTTCCGTAAGAACCGATCATGCACTGACCACATAATACTTTTGAATTCACTCATCCAATTATCTCTGAGAAGAAAACGAGGCAAGCTATATGTCTTCTTCGTCGATTTGACTAAAGCTTTCGACACAGTCCTACATGATTTACTCTGGCAAAAATTGCATAAAATGGGCATTAGCAATAAATTTGTAAAATGCTGATAAAAAACTTTTACCAAGAAACTAAGATCACTCTCCGATGGAAAGGACAATATTCAAGTAATGTGAAAATTAATTCTGGAGTGTTGCAGGGAGAATCACTTTCCCCACTTCTATTTATACTATATATGGCCGACCTAATAGAACTTTATAATAACTCAGCACTTACAGGATTTCATCTCCCTGATTTTGGCGTTTTACACCTACTTATGTATGCGGATGACATAGCCATAATTGGAGAATCGAAAATTAATCTTCAAATTAAAATCAATTCACTAAAGTCTTACCTGGATAAGAACAAATTAGTTTTAAATGAAAATAAGTCCAAAATAATAGTATTCAGAAATGGAGGAAGACCGGCAAGACACGAAAACTGGTACTGGGGTGACACCCCACTGACTGTTGCGTCCAATATTACATATTTGGGATATCCATTCACTTCCACTATTAATAGTAAAAAGGTAGCCCTCTTTTATAAAGCCAAAGCAAATACGGCAATAAATGCAACTATTAGACTGATAAAAAAATAAATAATTAACTCATTAAAAGTTGCTCTGAATCTATTTGACTCAGTTATTAAATCAATACTGCTCTATGCGGCCCCTGTGTGGGCTTGGGACAATACGGATATTATAGACCAATTACAGAATACGTTTATCAAAAATTTTCTGAATCTACCAAGATATATACCAGGGTACATTGTAAGGCTGGAAACAGGCAGAATATCTTTGACTTTTACAACGATCAAATTAATTTTGAAATATTTCATTAGATTACAAAAAATGGAAGACAATAGACTACCTAAGCTATGCTGGAATAGATTGAAGGAAATTTCCTTAATGACAAAAAAACCTATAGGATTCTGTAAGAATATTATGGATATCATCAATCATTGTGGACTCACATGGCTAAACTATAGGTTAAATTATGATGACATACAGATCGAACTTCCGAATATACTAAAAATAAAAATTGAACAGCTATTGCAGCAAGATCTGGCAAAATTATCTCTTACGAAAACATACTCAAACTATAGGTTACTTTATGATTCATTTATTCCAGAAAATTACTTTTCATGTAATCTGTCTTCAGCTTTAGTGAGTTTTATTGCACAGATCAGATTAATGTCAACAATGATCAAAGAAAATCATATTTACGCAATTAAGAAAGAAGATTTGTACTGTGGGTTATGTGGAAGTCAGATAACTGATGAAATATACCATTTTATTGCTGAATGCGGGGACCTGGAAGGAGAGATAAAAAAGATCCTGAAGAGTATTCCTAGACCGCATTTGAACTCAATAAAGCTAATAAAAACTGTTTCAGATAAGAAAGGTTGGGCAATTGAACTGTTCAACTTTCAAAAAGCGGTTGGGAATAAAATTGCACATATGGAAGAGAGAAGAACAGGGGCACAATAAAAAGTCACCCTGTTTGCCATACCTTAACTGTAAGTACCCTATTTTCACCTGTTCTCTTATGGTTAATATTGTCTGTAACTCCACGGAGAATCCGTACAGGGCAAGATGCCCTAATAAAGCTGTTTTGTTTGTTGTTTGTAAGTATATATTGAAAAAAAATGCGTGAAAAAAATAATAAGAGATATAAAAAATATCATGTGTTGATATTAAAAATAAAAATAGCATTACCTGACTATACTCACATGACCATCTCTAGATGGCAGAGCGCCTCTAGTGGAACAAAAATAAACTAAACGTTTATTTAACTTGTTCCGTGATATTTGGCCAATCCAACGTTTAGTTTATTTTTGTTCCACTAGATGGCGCTTTGGCATCTAGAGATGGTCATGTGAGCATGGTCAGGATATTCCATTTTTATTGAAGTATAACTTACTCCACCAGCTTAAACATATTTTTGAAAAATTCAACCGATTCTATGATATAATTCCTCTTATAGGATGTTATATGAAATCGAAACGGTTTGTGATTTATTTGCTAAATATGACGAAAAAATAAAATTATACTCATTTAAACTCATCTATTGAATTCACATTTGAAATTGATAATTCCTCATTGTTACCCTACTTAGATATCCCTAATTCCCATTCAAGCCTATCGCAGTTGTTTACCACAAATTACAAGCACAAATACACAATATTTCAACTTCTTCACCCCTATATCACATAAAATAATGGAAAGTAAAGAAAAGGAGTTGCCTATTTATTATTCTTTTTGAAAATAGAGCAATCCATAAATGTATCTTCAAATAATAAGGCATATATTGGATCAAATTAATTTATTTTACCAATATGTGGCGCTAGGTTTGTTGTTCACACACTTTAAAATGTTATAATACCTTGATAAAGGTTGGTGTTCAGCCAACTGAAATTTTGGTAAAATAAATTAATTTGATCCAATATATGCCTTTTTAATTAAATAAATGTATATGTAAACGTGTATATGTAAAATTTTATCTATAAAAGGCAGAATCACTTGATTATAGAATGCATATTAAACAAAATATTGTATAAAAAGGAAGATCAAGAGGAAAGTGGTGAGTTTCTTTATTGAGCTGTAAACAAGCTTTCGGACGTCACCCGTCCTTCTTCAGGTTTTAACATGAATAAGAAGATGCTATATTTATAAGCGACAGTTTAAAAATATTGAAAATATTAAAAACAATCTGATGCACGCCCGCGAGAGCACATGCTAATAACAAAATAAAATATTTTCAATTTTACTCTGTATAAATATTATTTTGAGTTTTTATAAAGAATATCAGCCCGTTGAAAATCTGTATACCTAAGACGAAGTGAGAAAGTAATAAATATTGTATAAATCTACCAAACCCAATTCATCCGTATAAAATTTCAAAGAAGTTGTACCTTTTAGAATTTATATCGGAATTCAGACAATAACAAGATATTTGATACACAGAGACTTTTATTGAAGACACACGATATAACCAAGTGTAAACAAAATTGCCTGTCTACTTCAAAAAAACAGAGGCCCGGCGACATTAAAGACTCTTCACTTCTTTATATTTTGGATATGACCTGGATAGGTAGATTTCATAGAATTAGAAGCAAGACTTCGACATAAACACCTTCATAACCGCCAGATGGTCATTTTGTCCCAAGACATGTTGTTGTATAGACCTTTGTAAGCCTTCAAACCTTAGATGTGACTTTGGAGAATTTATTGTTTCTAATACTTGAAACCTCGGATTTTCCTTATCAAATAGGAATTGGTATAGGCATTATTTTTCCGCCCCATATTTTATTTATTTATACAATTTATTGAGTAATCAATTCTAGAAAATATTTTAATGAATAGTCCATTACAATGTTGCTATTTAAAAATTACACATATATCTTCTAATCATCTTCTTTTAAATTCACCCCTGCCTATCCACGCGTTGGGGATTTTCTAGCTTAGTAGAAGATAATTTGAGTGCTTTTCCCAATCGCGCGTCTGCTTTTTTTATTAATTGTCTGATCAATTAATTAACATTGTCACAAGGAATTCGAATAACTATAATAATAATTATCTACACAAATACAAGGTTATGCCAAAAGTTCGTAAACCCTTGTAAAAAAATTGAAATACCAATATTGTTCGCCGTTATGTATAATGTCTTTGTATTATGTATAAAGTAATTGTATTATGAATAAAGTAATTGTATTATGTATTTGTAGTAATAATATTATTTGCCAGGTAATAGAAAAAACAACGTTTTTAAGAAAAACACGAACTTTTGGGAAAACCTTATATTTGTGATATATCAAAGATATTGAAAAGGGCAAAAATACTTGTATTCAAATCAAACCTTTATGAAAAAAACTAGCTGAATTCGAATAAAATCCACTATGATGAACATTTTAGGCAATTGTTTGAGATAGATATCGCATAGATTCAAGTGGTAAGTTGATTATTTTTATTATTTCGTTATACAGAGGGTGTTTAACTTTTAAAAGAATGATGTTTGCAACGCTGTAGCTCGCAAAGAAGAGTGTGATTCGAGTGATGTTTTATTTATTCAAAAGAACAAGACTTGATTTTAATTTCACGAAAATAAACGATATTTTAATATTATCAATGTCAAAATTTATAAGTGATTCTGTAAAAGGTTACGTATACAGACTTTCCACGAGGAGATATACTCCTTTACTCGAAATACTACTTATTGAAAAGTACCTGGCAAGTGAAAAATGGAAGAATGTTGTAACACTGGACAAGACATGGGTTTACCTCAATAATAGCCAATCCCGTGCCATTTACTAAGCTATTGTATTGTGGGTGTTTGTGTTATTTTAAAACCTAATTTGTGAAATGCGCGCGAACAGCCGCTGTGATTATAGAATTTTAAAATGGTCTGACCAATCTAAATTCTTTGTGGTAATTGTCTTCTATTGATGAGACCAATCGTATTTCATCTATTTAGAACAAAAATTAAACTTGGATCAAAACATTTTCTTATTTTTTCAAAAGAGAATTCCTTGCACATGTCCAATCTTTCTTCAATGAGATCAAGTAACTAAATGAAGTACACTGCCATATTGTGAGTTCAAAATAGAAATACCTTTACATATGTAAACATGATGTATACTTAAGACGAATAATCCTTTCAATAATCTATTCGTTATTATGATGTATACTTACTTTGGTTATCATGGACTGCAACACATATGCTAGGTATATTGTTCATAGTTTGTTTTAATAACATTTCTGATATTCCACACTACAGTGTAGCATATATAATCAGAATTGTCCAATACAGTATTAAAGGTCTAAGAAGCGGTTTGTTAGATAAAATCGGTGAAACGGATGTGAGGATTCACCGATGATGGCCAAACCCTCCCAATTTATTTTAATCGGAGTAAGAATAATATAATATTTTGTTTTATGTGTAAAATAAACATTATTGCATTAGTATTTTCTATATATATAGATGGCGCGTTATTGCGTTATAACAATATAAAGCAACGTTAAAGGTACCCATGAACAGGATTGGAAAAGCGCTATAACTGGATAATCCATGTTAAAAACAGCGAAAGAAATAAAACGGAAAATCCGGCTATGTTTTATGAGTCTTTTCACAGAAAATTATTTTATTCTCACATTAAACGAAGGCATGATAGAGTATACAAGAAAGAGGAGAACACCACGAAGAATGTGGATCACTAACCACAAGTACAGGAGCTAAATAAGCTACATGCTTCTAAATAGGAAGAAAAGGTAGAGGGATATCTCCATGACTGTAAGTCTTCAGATGGGAGTCTTGTCACATAAGATAATTTTATTTTTAGATTGAACGAAGACATAAGAGAATACAAGAGAGAGAAGACCACGAAGAATGAGGACAAATGCCAATGTACTGAACCAATGTACAGGAGCTAAATAAGCTAGAAGCTTCTAAAGAGGAGATAAAGGTGGAAGGATATCGTCATGACTGTCAGCCTTCAGATGGGAGTCTTGTCACATGAGATGATTTTCTTCTTACATTGAACGAAAGCATAAGAGAATACAAGAATGAGAAGAATACCACAAAGCATGTGGACAAATGACCAATGTGCTGAACCGATGCATAGGAGCTAAATAACTACAAGCTGCTAAAGATGAATATAAAGGTAGAAGGCTATCTCCCTGACTGTCAGCCTTCAGATGGGAGTCTTGTCACATGAGATGATTTTCTTCTTACGTTGAACGAAAGCATAAGAGAATAAAAGAAAGAGGAGAATTCCACAAAGAATATGGACAAATGACAAATGTACTTAACCGATGCATAGGATCTAAATAAATACAAGCTGCTAAAGAGGAAAACAAAGGTAGAAGGATATCGCCATGACTGACAGCCTTTAGATGGGAGTCTTGTCACATGAGATGATTTTCTTCTTATATTGAACGAAGAAATAAGAGAATACAAAAAAAGAGAAGAAGGCCAAAAATAATATGGACAAATGACCAATTACTGAACCAATATAAAGGATCTAAATAAGCTAAAAGTTTCTAAAGATGAAAACAAAGATAGAAGGATCGCTATGAACTGTCAGCCTTCAGATGGGAGTCTTGTCACATGAGATGATTTTCTTCTTATATTGAACGAAGGCATAAGAGAATACAAGAAAGAGGAGAAGACTAAAAGGAATATGGACAAATGACCAATATACAGGATCTAAATAAGCTACAAGAGGAAAACAAAGGTAGATGGATATATTCATGACTGTCAGCTTTCAAATGGAGACGGTATAGGATACAAGTCATAACAATCATCTGTCAGGTTTCCCCATCTTGTTGGATGATTTGAAGGTACTTCAGGATGTTCCAGCTACGTGCTTGCTGTGCTATAAGTTCCCCCTCCCCCCCTTAATTACGGGTCACAGGGAGCGTGGGTACACTATAGGTCCCCTGAGGATCCCAAGTGCCCTAATGAAGGGGAGCGGAGAGAGAAACATCATTGTGTCATGGGAACAAGAAAACAGCCTGCTCCCTTACAGCTCAATCACACTGCAACTTCTCTCTCTCTTTATAAACTATCGAATAGATATCATACCTCACTTCATGATAATCTCCAGAGTTATATTTTGAATATAATTGACTCTTATAAACATATACAGTTGAACCTGTCTATAGCGCCCCCTCTAAATTGCGCCCGATTTTAAGCATTAAAATGTAAACATTTTACATTAAAAGTGACCTGTCTATAGCGCCCACTCTAAATAGCGCCTTCCTCTCTATAGCGCCCGATTTTAAGCATTAAAATATAAACATTTTACATTAGAAGTGACCTGTCTATAGCGCTCACTCTAAATAGCGCCTTCCTCTCTATAGCACCCGATTTTAAACATTAAAATGTAAACATTTTACATTAAAAGTGACCTGTCCATAGCATCCCCTCTCTATAGCACCCTATTTTTGTGAGTAACAAGAGGGGGCGCTATGATCAGGTTTAACTGTTTTAATGTAGTAAATGGAAACATTAAGACACGAATGGCTTCTTTCAAACATAAATTAAACTTCTACTATCCTTATTGCGATGAAAAAAAATATATTGGGAATGCTTGCTCATCAATGGTGAATATACGTATATTACCAGGCCAGGTTAATCACAGTATATAGGGAATAAACATATTGAGCCAAGTTATATCACAAAGTATTTAAAGTATTTCAGAGAATTTTGTTAAACCTTTTTCAATATATATATATATGTCGTATCCGTCGTGGTCGAATGGAAGGGCTCGACCGTTGTGCATGTATGCTTCGAAAAAGAACTTGTTCCACACTCGTGAGCGCGCGCGCACGGTCGGCGGCGTGCCGTAGTGTTCGCCAGCGCGCGCTGGATCCCACCTTTATTTTGTACAGATTTATAGATGGATTAATTTGTATTTACATTTTAACATTCTATTTATGGTGAAAATAAATTATATCTCTTGGGAATTATACAAATTATGACATATATATGTAAATACATCCTACACCCCTATATATATTGTAGGAATTTGTGAAACAATTGGCCTGATAATGAGCTAACGCTTGAAAACTTGCCATTTTTATTGAATAAAGAAATATTTGCGAAAATTGCAATTATACCGCGAATGTTTCTTTTAAACGAAAAATCATAATTTATTTTAAAGTATTTATTATTACTCTTCACAATTCATCCTATCATACTTCATCCTTAAAGTTAGAAATAATCGCTATTTCTCTTTAAAATAAATTATGATTTTTCGTTTAAAAGAAACATTCGCGGTATAATTGCAATTTTCGCTTTACAATCATAAGCCGCGTTATATTGTATTTTAAAAGAAATATTTGCAATTATTTCGATTGATATATCGTTCTATACCAACTTTTATATAGAAATGGTTGAAAAAAAAATAGAAAAAAATAAAAGATAAGTGGGTCAGGTATTGATATTAAAAATAAAGAAGGCATCTCCTGACCACGAGCACATGTGCTTTTTAGATGGCAGAGCGCCATCTAGTGGAGCAAAAATAAACTAAACGTTTATTTAGCTTGCTCCGTGATATTTGGCCAACCCAATTTCTTGATAAATCAAGAAAAGCCATCCACGAACGCGTTTCGCGCTGTTGGCGCTCGTCAGCGTGGAGAAGGCTGTAACCACTGCGACCAAAAAATATTTTTGGTCCCAATGTCTTGCCGAAAAATCAAGAAATGGGTATTTAAGGCCAAATTTGCGTAAAGAGCGCCAACAGCGCGAAACGCGTTCGTGGATGGCTTTTCTTGATTTATCAAGAAATTGGGTTGGCCAAATATCACGGAGCAAGCTAAATAAACGTTTAGTTTATTTTTGCTCCACTAGATGGCGCTCTGCCATCTAAAAAGCACATGTGCTCGTGGTCAGGAGATGCCTTCTTTATTTTTAATAGAAATGGTTGTGATAAGGAATATTAAGAAGGTTGAGAAGATCTAACGCACTATTGAATTGATATTTCTTTATCCCTCTACTGAATTATCGTTAAGGTTTAATATCATTAAATAAATTTCAAATAACACTATGTGAATGCCGGCCAGGCAACCTTTATCTTCAATATAACACTATGTTAGGTCAAAATTTATTTTAAATTATAGTCAGTCATCAAATATTATATGTATTTTTCTCGCTACAATTCTAGTTTCACGAAAATTTCAATTTAATTATTGTAAATATGTCGCGAAACACACACATATTGAAGAATTCTAACTTTGAAATTTGGTGGTAGATGAGCTGTATAATTTCTATAAGAGTATTCTTTGAAGTTTATATGTTTATAATTGTAATTATTCTTATTTTTTAATTCATAGAAGCATTTATCTGGCAGACATATTCAATTTTTATCATCATCATTTTTGATATATATATATATATATATATATATTTTTTTAGTTATCAAATCTTTTTGCAATTTTAGTTTCTTTTTTGGTTTTATTGTGTTCCCTTTTAAGCAAAAATATATATAGAACTAAGGTGTAATATTCAATTCAAGCATATGGAACCAACATCGATTCATTTTTAAAACAAAGCAAAATCATAAGCTTATACAACTTTCACTTTTTCATACAAGTATAATTCAACCTATATGAGATTTAAAAATATAGAGAAATCCAAAAATAGATCTTTAATTAAAAAGGCAATTCTCTATTTCTGAATTGCTCTATTTTCAAAACGATATGATCAGATATATATCTTTTTAATTAAAGGTTTTTAATTGAGTTATCTTCAATATCTTTAGAAAAAATCAAATTGATTTACAACCAAATATATCCAGGTTATATAAAATATATAGTTTTAAATGATAATTTTTAGAAATACTCTGTAAAGTCGACCGCCAGATATCTCGGCTTTCTCTGTATAAAACCATAGTTGTTGTTTCCCGTTGGCCGGCTCAAATCTTTCTGTAGATATGTAAATATGTAATATTTTATTTTCTCTTACTACTCGCCTTGTGTCAGGTATCTTTTCATCCTCAATTATGTTATCATATCAATTATAGTAAATTATGATTAAAACTGTTTTTAATATTCTTTCCACGACTGTGGATTTACCATAGCATAATACTCATATACTGCATACTATTTCCAAAATGCTTATGCATCCAAAAAGAAAGCAAATCATATTCATCTCTTCAAATATTTAATATAGCATCTATAAACCAAACCCAATGTTTATGGTAGACTTGCATGAAGTTATATTAAACTGTGGTTAAGCACAACTGATTAAATGAAATCTGAAGAAAAAATATTGTCGAGAATGTGACATTCTAGGTGTGAAATATAAGGTTTCAAAATATCTTCAAGTTAACATACATCAAAATAGTCTCCCAAAGTGTAAATAAATCCTATAAACATATGAATTAGGCTCTGAGTTTGTTGTTTACATAAATACGTTGTTATACCTTGAAAAAGGTTGGCGTTCAGCCACAACTGAAATATTGGTGAAAGAAATCATTTTTTGATACAATATATGCCTTTTTAAGTAAATTTATAAAGGATAAGTTAATTTCATGTTTATATATACTTTTAAAATTTCAATATTAAGGGTAATAATCAAATATTCTTTCAAATATTTTATAATTTGAGATCAAATTCAGTTAAAAAAAGCGAGGTATATTGTAAAGGTTGGAAAAAGGTGTGCTTTTAAGAATGTAATTTGAGTTATTGCTTAGAAAATTTAGAGTGACAGTTAAATCTAAAATGCTTGTGCATGTTATTTACAAGCCTCTTTTGCATTTTGTGAAAATGCACTTAGATATTTTACATTAAATATTTTTCATTTTCAGATTTTAAATATTTGAAAATATTTTTAGTTAAACATAATTATTTTTTTAGTATTGCCTGGAATAATATGTTATATTTTTTGCTGTGTGTGGGTGGTTGAAATCTTTTTATAAATATGTTATACTAATACAGGTTTGAGAGATAAAGCCACTCTCTGTATACATATTCACACATACAGCTTTAGTAAGACCACAACTCTTATACAGATTCACCGCAAGAAGGAAGCATAGATGGAGCTCCTATACTAGACAGCGCAGAGCCCAACAGCCTTTAGGTCCGACGTATGTCCTGTGGCCACATAATCCACCGTGCATAGGTTAACGTATCACTTAAAAGGTGAGTGTGGAATCAGTAGCATTTTAGTCTTCACTTTCCTCATCCAAATGGACCACGACATTCGGCGATTCTATTAATCTCCACCGAACGGTGACTGCGGTCTTGTAGAATTTATATAAACCAAAGACCTTGATCAAACATCATTGTATTCATCCAGTTATATATTTGTTGACTATCGGATTGACACAAGGATAAGTCGCCTAAGAGTTATTTTCTCTGATTCTTCAAGAAAAAGCAACCAAATATTATATGCATAATTTCATTTTGTTATCTGCTATTACATAGATCAAAAGTTATAGAACAATCAGTCTTCCAGCGCTTTGAACGATTTTCTTAAAGAACGTCCATAGATCAGGGTTTACATTGAGTTGTATATAAGGTCATTGTATATACATACTTTGGTGCTTAATGATGGTTGAGTTGGATTTAACTCGACTCTAGATGATTTAACGTTTGAAGTGGTTTAAAGATAAGCTGAACATAAGGTCACTATAGATGGTTTATCGTAAAGGTAGAGGCTGCCTGGCAGGCATTCATATTTCTTCAAATAGAAGACACTTCGGCCAGTAAATCTTTTTAATGTCTCGACGTTTCGACAAAATTCTTTTGTCCTCGTCAGGAGCGAACAAAAATGCTTTAGATGTTGTACAAAATTTCAAATACCTCGTGAGAACGCCCTTGCAGCCTTAGAATAATTTCTAACGCTTTGCCTAATGTTTTAATTTTTATTCGCTTTGACGAGGACAAAAGAATTTTGTCGAAACGTCGAGACAATAAAAAGATTTACTGGCCAAGGTGTCTTTTATTTGAAGAAATCGATGGTTTAGTGAGTGCATTCGGGTTTTTCAAGTAGGATATTTTTTTGTAGATCGTTCAGCGTTTTGTTTGAGAAATATGGATATAAAATATCTGGATTTAAATTTGGGTTCGATTTTGTTTAAGATTTATCGTCGATGTTATTTTTTGTTCTCGCTTTTACATCATTGTTGAAATTATCCTCAATGGAGATGGTTAGCTTTCATTTTTGTTCAATTCGTGTTGGATAAGCGATCACTGATACATATTTAAATTTTGATGTAGTTTAAAATGAAAGATATAAGACTAAGTGATGTGTCTATTGTAGTGTGTTAATGCGGATGGTTTTTTGATCACATAGAACAGGATTTAAGAACCTTCTATTGGAAACCAGTGTCCACTGGGGGTTGGTGGAAGGATGGTCTAAACCGTTGGTTTTCGACTACTACGACCCGGAATCGCATTCCGCATCAGACACTTTTTTCTGGTTAAAAAAATGCTCCAATGGCCCCCGATTCTTAAAAAAATTCGAACCCCACCAGCGAGTGCAAGTAAACAAACGGGCCCTGACACATTTGTAAATGCAAAGGCGAACTGCTTTCACATGTGTAGACATGTGATTCACTTACAGTAAAAGCAGTCGCCTAATTCTACCCAAAATGATTATCATAGCCTGTACCACTTGTACTAGGGATAAGCAAAAAAAGTAATTACTCTAAATATTTTTTAGCTGTGTGCATCGCTGTCCTCGGTGGTCCTACTTGCTACTGAACCGACACCGTTCTCGCTCTTGATTATGACAATCATTGTGAATTAAAGATCACTATCGTTCGTTCCTGTCTCTCTCTCTCTATCCATCCAGAGGCAGTGAAGCTAACAAGTGTGGCGAAGGCTACCATCTACAAGTACCATCTTGGTCTTGAGGTGGGTAACACCAGCCATCACCTCGACCTACCCACTCTGTGGGAAAGAACTCTCGCAGTCCATCGGTGACGGAGTCTTTCCCGTGGTGGGCCCCACCAATGAAGACTGTATATATTTATATATATGTATATTTACCAATTATTTTTATCTATTCATATCTATTTATTCTTATATTCATCATTATATAATCTTATTTATTCGTATTTATTCAATTTTGTAATTAACCATATATAATCTTATATGAACATTGTAATAAATCAGTTTCAATCTCTCTCTCCCTCTCTCTCTGTGCCAAGTTTCATCACTTTCTTACCTCACTTTCTTTGTATTCTATTTTCAATGTCACGCAGTGTTTTATATAAATATATTTAGTAAATGTACCGCCGAACGAATGAACGTGTTTCGTTGTGTTCTGCGCTGCCTGAAGTATAGGAGCTCCATATATGATTTATTCCTGTTGTGAATCGGTAGAAGACCGGTACTCTTAATGAAGCTGTATGTGTGTGTGGATATATATAAATATATTTGTCATTATATTATCTGTACTTTTAAAAGCAAATTAATTTGAGAGTGTTTATATATATATTTAGAAATTATTTATATTTTTTATGCTTTATAGTTTAGATATATATATCTGATGTTTGATCTTTTTATATATTATGTGAGGATATGCTTTAGTGAATTTAAAATGGTTTGGTTTATTACGTCGACACAATTTTAGGTTGAATTCTACTTGAAATGATTCCTCGTATATTTGTAAAAATATAGGATATACATGTGACGTTGCATCAGACCTCTCATCCGGGAGCCCTTCACCATCATCCAGCGGCCCCATGACTGCAGAGTTGGATCTTCTAGCATGGCCTGGATGATGACGTCCTGGCCATCCTGGTGTATACCAAGACGCGCATTTACAAATATCTCTTCGGCGTGGAACTGAGGATTGTTCAAGAAGACCTTGTCTGGTGGATGACTCTCTGATGTTGAAACCTCTCTTGCTGAAGATATTTGTAGACATATACAACTCATACATATTACCCTACATTTTATTTACCCTTTATTTACTCCTTGTTTATATATTATCCTTTATTTGATCTTAATATATTTTCTGTGTGTGTAAAACAATTGATTATAAGAATCAATAAAATTGTTTAAATTGTATATAGTTATCTATTTATTATAATCCTTGAAATAAACTCTTAGACAAAACTAAGGATTTGGAAAGTCTTTTATGTCGCCCTCCAACCCTTTTTTTTAGACAGAGGCAATTTTGTTCACACTTGGCTATCTCGTGTGTCTTCAATAAAAGATACTGTGTATCAAATATCTTTCAGTGTTATTGTCTGAATCCCGATATATTTCTAATTCTAGAAGGCACAACTTCCTTAAGTTTTGTTAAGTTTATTAGATTATATATTCGTTTCATAGATCCACACAAGTACTCTTGTCTTATTTAAGTATACTTCCATAGTTCCACTGAGTACCATCCTCAAGAATAAACAAGAATAAAGAATAGAAGAATGAATAAGACACGATAAATGATAAGTTGCAATTTGGATTATAGTTTATAACTACAAGTAAATAAGACTAAATCTGTAATATATTAATAGTGTGTGATTATTCAGCAACAACGCTGTTACCTTCACACATTATTTATCTGTATTTAGTCTTATAACCTTGTAGTTAAAATAAAATAGATTTAAAGAAGATGAATAGGTGAGAAGAAGATCATGGTAGTTACATAATGGAATAACAACTTTGAACTCTTTAATTTTCCTGAGT
This sequence comes from Cordylochernes scorpioides, assembly GCA_030710605.1. NCBI lineage: Eukaryota > Metazoa > Arthropoda > Arachnida > Pseudoscorpiones > Chernetidae > Cordylochernes > Cordylochernes scorpioides. The sequence continues at coordinate 76,802,015 of CP092875.1, forward strand.
ATTATCTATAGGAAAACATTCAGTTGAAATTTATCTTAATAGAAAAATGACTGTTAACAGCAGAATTTTGTTTCGCGATTAGAGGACTTTTAAAAACAGTAGTATAATTATTTTGGTGAATAGAACTATACGGAAAGTGCAGAAGGTATTCGCCACTAAATCTTTTGGAAAGGTACACTCGATTTTTCTCTTCTCAACATGTTGATTGAAGAAATCTGTACTCATATCCACTCATGGACTAAAATTAAGATGGTTGTACTTTCAGCATGTATATCGGGATTTAGACAATAACTATGAGAGGTATTTGATACACAGTGACCTTTATTGAAGAAACACAAGATAACCAAGTGTTAAAAAAATTGCCTCTATCTCCTTCAGAAAAACAAAAACAGGCGACATCAAAGAATATCCACTTCCTTAAGTTTTGTCTATTAGTGTATATATATCACACCTTTTTGTTTTATATACACTGCGTGACATTGAAAATGGAACACCAAGAAATAGTGGCCAGAAAATTATGCAAATTTCAGGGTAGACGCGCCTAACCGAGTTATGCAAATGATGTAAAATGCGCAGCTCTCGTGCGCACATGGAGTAAGATATAAGGGAAGGAACTTGCAGAAAGGACAGTATTCGTGTCGTTATTTCTTCAAGGAAAATCATTGTAGAAATTTTGTTCTTGTGTCAAAAGACACGTGTAATAACAGAGAATGCCAGGTCATCGTAAACGGAGGCAGTTCAAGCAGACAGACGCTTTTACGAGGGGCATGGTGATCGGACTGAAAAGGGCAGGTTGGTCCATACGTCAAATCGCAGCTGATACACACCTTGGTGCGTCCACGGTGCACCGACTGTGGAGAAGATGGTTGGAACAAGGAAATGTGGCAATTTATAGGGATGTCGGTGCAACCAGAGTGACGTCAGCACGTGTGGATCGGCGTATCCTTCGACAAGCAGTGGCGGCCCCACAAGCCACTTGTACCGCCATCCTGCAACATGTGCAAGACACCCTAGATCATTCCATCTCGACCAGAACCATTTACCGTCGATTGGTTGCTAATGGCTTGCACTCGGCGCCAACGTTTGGAATGGTGCCGGGCTAGATCGACGTGGATGACGGAATGGCACAGGGTCGTGTTCTCAGATGAGTCGCGTTTCTGCTTGTCCAGTGATAGTCGCCGTGTACGCGTGTGGCGTCGACGTGGAGAAAGGTCCAATCGGGCAGCAATTGTGGAACGCCCCACCGTGCGACAACGTGGAATCATGGTTTGGGGCGCAATCGCGTATGATTCCAGGTCACCTTTACTTCGTATTCAGGGCACTATGACGGCCCAACGATACGTTGATGATGTGCTGCGACCGGTGACACTCCCCTACCTTCAGGGGGTACCCAATGCCCTTTATCAGCAGGATAACGCCCGACAGCACACTGCTCGCATTAGCCAACAAGCTCTGCAAGATGTACAGATGCTTCCCTGGCCACCGTACTCTCCTGATTTCTCACCAATCGAGCACGTCTGGGACATCATTGGACGCCGTTTGCATGCCTTGCCACAGCCGCGTTCAGAAGACGAACTGTGGCAAATGGTTGAGAGGGAATGGAGAGCCATCCCTCAGGACGCCATCCGTTCTCTGATTGACTCTCTACCTAGACGTGTTGCTGCGTGCATCGCCGTCCGCGGTGGTCCTGCTTTCTACTAAGCCGACGCCGTTCTCGCTCTGTATTATGACTATCATTTTGAAATAAAGATCACTTATTGTTCGTCCCTATCTCTCTCTGTCTGCCGAGTTTCATCACTTTCTGGCCACTATTTCTTGGTGTTCCATTTTCAATGTCACGCAGTGTATATATATTCAAATATATATTTAAAAATTCAATATATTTAAAAGGGGCATTTCTTCCTTCTAAAATTTATTAAAACAAAGTATTTTCTTGGATTTCTCTGTGCAAAGAGCACAGAACAGTTTGTGAGTATGCCACAACACCACTAACTTCGACCAAATCTAACAAACAATCAATGTACAGACGTCTGTCATGGGCTGTAGACTTCATCAGTACAGGGGCTGGCAGTGTCGTGTCTTACTTAGCGAACTTGTTCTGTGCGCTTGCCTATAGAAGACCAAGAAAATCCATTGTTCTAATACAGTTTTAAATGAAGAGGTCATCCTTATTGAAAATAAATATCAACATATTCCAAAATCATATCATACACACACATATATATAGATGGCGCAAGCCATCAGCAACTTTCAGTTGCACGATAAGGAGATGCCTTTTTCTTAATTTATGCACCTTATCCCAGTACAATATCACATTTGTACTATTTTTTTCACATTGTGTAGCGTTCTCACGCAATTCTGGCCTTAACTACCCGTTTCATGATTTTTCAGGATGCCTTAATGACCAATATTTTGGTCGTTGAGGTACAGCTTGCACCACGTTGATGAGGGCCAACAGCCCGAAACGCGTCCGTGGTTAGCTTTTCTTGATTAATCAAGAATGGGTATTTGGTCAATTCTGGAATAATTAAAAATCAACGAGAATAGTTGCACGATAAGGAGATGCCTTTTTCTTAAATTATGCACCTTAAACGGCATATCTTGACCGCTCACTTGAACATTTCAGATGATAGAGCGCCATCTAGTAGGACAAAAATCAACTAAACGTTGATTAAACTTGCTCCGTGATATTTGGCCAACCCATTGTCTTGATAAATGAAAAAAGGTCTCTACTACGCTGACGAGGGCTAACGGCCTGAAACGCGTTCGTGATTAGCTTTTTTTTTTTGCGAAGAAAACGGATTGGCCATTACGGAACAAGGTAAATCAACGTTTAGTTGATTTTTGTGCCTCTAGATGGCGCTCTGCCATGTAATATGCTCATATGAGAGGTCATAAGATTACTTTTTATGTTTTTAACACATATATATATAACATAAGATTGAGGAAGGTTAATACTTATGTATCTAGGGAAGAAACTCTCCCTTTATATATGCATTAGAACAATGCGCATTATGTTTATGACCCTGGTCTAAAGATATATTGGACCTTTGATAATATGTATGTAAATAATCTTTGTTTCTTGCATAATTTATTGCTCTAAAATGTAAATTCAAATAACTTTCACTCTCTCTCTAAAACTATAAATAATTTGTATATATATTTAAAAAATATGTACAATAAAATAGAATAAATATTTGCACGCAAATATCCACATTGGATATAGCGTGTGTTTTGTAATAAATAAATAAATAAAATGTTTATCATCCAAAAATAAACTTTACTATTGATGATAAAGAATGGGCCACAACACCAGTTTTGTAAGATTCAGGCAACAGCCAACCTGTATACCATGTTTTCTACCCTCATCAGTACAGGGGCGGCTTCGATTTCGTTACAACCTACTATAGGGGTTATAAAATCGGTCGAATTTACCACATTAAATTGCTGAAGTGGGAAGATTTCCACGCTAGAATACGATCTATGGTTGCATCTCTTTTTGAAGAATATATTCTCTATATGCATTATTTCATAATGATGTAAATTTCTTATTTGCAATTCTTTTTACCACAGTTATGTTAATATCATAGATGTATATATTCTTGTCTGCCATGTGTACCATGTTTGTATCGTCGCGTTTGCTTTATACTGCCTGTCGAAGGGTTTTCACCCGAAAGCTTGCGTTTATTTAAAATTGTTTAAGAAACTTGTCTTCTTTTACTTTATTGATTATAATATACCTTGCTGAGAAGAATCTCTTATTCCTTATCATTCTTTTTATCACTATTTTTATTTTATTTTATTATTACAGAAGCACGAAGTCTATCAGACTATTGTGCTATATTAGAATTATTTACACGATGAATTAGTAGTGATTTATAAATCTGTGTACAAATAGCTCTAAATTTGCAAAGTGTTCATAAGATTTATTATATACAGAAAGATGGCATTATGTCAAAGTAATCAAGTACAATTTGGTTAGTCAGAGGGCAAGCCAACAAAGGATGCTCTGGTGTTTCAACATCTAGACAGCATTCACATGTTAGATCATTTATAACTCTCAAGTCAGAGAGAAAACTTAAAAAGGGTCCTTTTCCTGTGAAGAACAATATGTAGTGTATTTATCACTATATAATTATTTTTAACAGGATGATAAGCATAATGTACCATTTTTCGATGCATAATTGAAGGTAAAGATGCCTCTCTCTAGGTACATAGGTACATAAATATCTTCTTTCCGCAATTTTATGTTCTATTCTAGCCTGGAAATCTGCCCTTGCTACTTCATAATCTTAAACACCTTTTTCCTTAGATATATTCGATCGATTCCATAACCTCTTTCATAGGAAGTTATGAAATCGAAGCTGCCCCTGTATCAATGAAAGCCATAACCCAAAACTATGGTATACAGGCTGAAATTTCTTCTTAATTTTCCCAAACTGTGGAATATTATTTATTAACCATATATATATATTGTGATTAAGAATTATAATTTATATTTATTATTCAATGATTATATTTGAAACATATTTACTATTTTATATTTAAAAATCATCATTTAGTTACCTAGCTTGCTTGCTTGATATTCTCTAGCTGTATATAGTTTGGTTAATTTGTTAATGATTGTCGACTAGTCGCCGTGACGTCATCAATAAATTCTTTCACATCTTAAGATATACAAAGACTTGATTTCTACGCTACAATATTTATGTTTTTATTTTCTGTTCTGTGTGTGGGTGGTTTAAATCTTTTTATAAATATGTTATTCTAATACACTACACTTGTTGAGAGATATTATGAAGCCACTTTTATTCCCTGTTATATCGACTCCACTGGGGACATTCTAAAGTTTGGTTGAGTACTGCATAGAACGTTTCAAAGTCATACAATTGATAAGTACCGTACAATATTCTTTCCCTTTATAAACATTATATCAATATTTGCTTAAAATATGTTTGCGTTGTTTATAATTCCATAATCAATATAATGATTGAACCAAATACAATTATTTACATTTCAGCCACTCGCTATGTGAATATGAAACATAATACTGACCTGTAACTATGAATAAGGTACCTTTTGAGGCAATCTATACATATTTATCAAATATGGTAAAGTATACCCATATTTCAGATGTTGAATACACCTATCCCCCGATTTACACGGTACTTGTTTTACACGTTTTCGCTTTTACACGGTTTTCCAAATAAGTTTTTTTTTTGTTGCTGTTTTTATCGCACTATACTAAATGCTACTGTGTTTGAACACATGCGCTGTGTACACATCTCACGAAGAATCCCGAGCTTATGTGCTGACTACATATTTTAACCTGTCAATGCATTTTATTTTTATTTCTGTGTACACCTATCCCCCGATTTACACGTTTTTCTCAGGAACGTATCTACCGTGTAAATCGGGGGATAGGTGTATACTCCTGTATTGAAGGAGGAAAAATAAAATTCAGATGAAAAAATTATAGAGTATTAGCCCTTTGAAGAGCAGTATATTTTTCTCGAAAACTTGCAAATTTGAATTAAAATAAACTTTTTACCTGGTATTTATTTTTCCTTATTCAAATAATTTCTGGGTAACTATTTCTCACCTACTCCTGTATATATTGTTATGTCTTGAGATTTATATTAGAGGTTAGTCAAGAATAAATCATACTCAGGAATATATATTCGTAGTACATTCAAAATCAGATTATCTTATAAAATTTTAATGCACAGCGAGTATATTCCAGGTTTTATTTGGAAATTACACCATTTTTCAAATTTCCTTTCCCTTTTATAACTTTGAAGATCCTTTTTAATAGATAATATAACAGTCATTTCCACATTTCTAGGGAAAAAAGACATACAAACACACATAGAATTGTTATAGACGCGTATGATTCTTTTAAAATAAAACAATTTCTACTGCCCTTACTACAATGGAAAAATTAATGGGAGGGCCTGGCTCATCAGTGGTGAACCCTCCCATTAATTTTTCCAATGAAGTAAGGGCAGTAGAATTTTTTTTTTTTTTTTAGAATCATACGCGTCTATAAAAGTTTCGTATTTTGATAACAGATGGCGCGCTAGTGCTACATAGAATTGTACACAGAAACAATCCACAATAATGTAATTTGTATAAAAATAAATTTAAGACGATAACCTCCGATAATCAAAGTTTAAAACATGAGGCTTTATAAGAAAAGTGTATTTTTTCATGAATTTTAAATTCACAAGCTCTCTCGGATCTGTCTGTGTAATTCACTAAGCACAAGGATTAACGCTGAGAAAATAGATTGATATGGCAATGATGGCAAAGCATTAGGGTTGTATATATCAAAACGAGAATTTGTGTTTAATTGGAAAAGAATCCTGTCAAAAAAAAAAATAAAATATAGAATTCAATCACGTGATACTCTCGAAAGTGCTACAATCAGTTGAATCAGTTGAATATTTTGTACAATTCTTCACTTTGTATTTGTACCGTTGTTATTTCTTTGAATAGCTTTTTTTAAAATCAAAGATACATTTTAGTTTTAACGATATCAGGCCAAATATCAGGGAAAAGGTTAAATTAATGTTTAGTTGATTTCTTTTCCACTAGATGGCGCTCTGCCATCTAAAAATCACAAGTGCTCCAGGTCAGGATATACCTTCATTATTTTTAATATCAACACCTGACTATTTTATTATTATCTTTTCTATTGTTTTTTCATATATATATATATATATATATATGTGATGATTTAAGACCATGGAATTGTTGTAAATAGTCTAGATAGCTACTACCACATGTTCCACCCCATGACTGTATATAACTTCTTATGTACTGCACATAGAAAACCTCAACTAACATCAATCTGTACCGCGTAAGAATCTAATAAAGTATTGCAACTGCACAGATAGAAGGAATGGAGAGAGACAGGAGAAAGTTAAGGTTAAAACAAATCAGGCTTAGAGGATCGTAGAAGTCAAACCTAAGAGGTAGGCCTAGAAGAGAACATAATTATTAATAACGCCACAGTTAACCTTCTGACCCCGGACACCCTGCGAGCTAAGTTTAAACCAATATTTCCGGACAAGACAGGACGTATCTTGTGACCAGAAGTTATAAAAGTTTGAGAGACGCCCAATTTCCGGAACAAGACCGGACGTATTTCTTCCGTCAAAGAGATAAGCCAGGCCCAATCAGAAGACAATACCTAAGTAGGTCAACCAATAGCCCACTACCACGTGAAAAAGTCCCACCAATTAGGAAAGAATCACCTAAATAGGTCAGCCAATTAGAAAGCAGCAAGGTCGTGGTGTTAAATCGAGGACCTAGAATTGTCAGTCTTCGCTTGGCTCCCAACGGTAACACTTGCTCTTAAGCTCTCTCTCTCTCCTCATCCCATTCCTTCTTGACGTCAGACGCTTTTAGTGGAATCTCTGTTTGTTTATTTCACCTTTGGCCCAGCTGTGTCGCCTTCCACCACGACTGCACGGTAGAGTTGACATCGAGGTTCGTCTAGCATCAGGTAACACTGGTCCCAGAGGTCCCAAGATATCACATATATATATTTAACCCTAATACATATAGACTTCTATTCGTATGTACACAGTCATGGACAAAAGGAAGTTTCATATTTTGATGTTGGCTGTTCTAATTTTTTAAAAAGAAAATAGAGGTTTTTCACACTTGGTTATCTCGTTTGTCTTCAATAAAGGTCACTGTAATATCTTTCAGAGTTATTGTCTCAATCCCGATATACATGCTGAAAGGTACAACTTCCTTAAGTTTTGTCCTTGAGTGTATATTGGTTATCTCGTGTGTCTTCAATAAAGGTCACTGTAATATTTTTCAGAGTTATTGTCTCAATCCCGATATACATGCTAAAAGATACAACTTCCTTAAGTTATGTCCTTGAGTGTATATTGGTTATCTCGTGTCTTCGATGAAGGTCATTGAAATATATTTCAGAGTTTTTGTCTGAATTCTTAAATACATGCTGAAAGATACAATTTCCTTAAGTTTTGTTCTTGAGTTTTATGCCTATCGTTAATCCTTTCACTTGTTAAAAGACATCCAAGTCCGAAAGCGCTTGCGAAGTTTAAAATTTTAATAAAATTCATATCTTCTCCTAAATTTTGTTGTGCTCTCCTTGATTTATCTTAAAATATATTTGAAATTAATTTAAATATAGTTTTTAATCCATACATTAAAACATACATAAATGTTTTTCCAATCTGATTAAATATACACAAAATCTAATTCTTTATTTTACCTCTAGTGCATTGAGGTGTATAGCTATAGTGTATATTTTAATATGCAATTATATATCCTCTTTAATTAAAAAGGCATATATTGGATTAAAAAATCATTTATTTTACCAATATTTCAGATGGCTGAACGCCAACCTTTATCAAGGTGTTATAACATATTTAATGTGTGTCAACAACAAACTCAGCGCCACAATTGAACACACATTAAATATGTTATAACACCTTGATAAAGGTTGGCGTTCAGCCAACTGAAATATTGGTAAAATAAATATTTTTGATCCAATATATGCCTTTTTGATTAAAGATTTATTTATGGATGGCTCTATTTTCAAAACGATATCCTCTTTATATGTGGATAAACCGAAAATAATCAAGAATATTCAAATATATGTTTTTCTTTTTCATATAAAAAGGGAATGGTCTGAAGAAATCTACTAGTCAGTAGTCAAAATGTTTTATTATATGATTTTCTAAATTCATAGATGAATCTAAAAAAAGCTGTTCTATACTAATCATATGAACAAATAAAATTCGACTAAACCTTCTGTAATTACGGTTTTGTTCTGTCAAAAATTATTTATTCATACAAACATAGAAATTAAAAATAAATAGATTTTTTTCTTTTATCTAATGTTTTGTAAACAAGTTTTCTCAAATTAGTACTATATTCAAAAGCATTTTTAGGCATCTATTTTTTTTAAAGTATATATAACACCAATTTAAAGATGAAAAATTTATGAAAAATGTTTGTTTAAAAAGAATATAAGCCAAATAACACTGTATAGTTAATATTTCGTTGTTATTTATTTTTTCTCTTCTCTCTCAAATATTTCTTTTGTTTTCTCTGTACAAATGTACAGAATCTTTTTTTGTTACCTCATATTTTTGGTTTATGTACACCGTGACGATTACAAATTTGGCAGGTACGGATGCATCTTTTTTTTTTTGGTCCGGGATTTTTGGCCCTTACAAAAAAAACATATAAAGCACCTATGCTTAAGGAATTCTGGTAAATAAAAACTTGGAAGACTCCCCCAAAATATAGTCACGCACAAATCTCTCTGCAATAATTAAAAAAGCATCGTTTGGCATACAAAAACACTTTGAGAATGAAACTTTGCATTATTGCTTAAGATTTCGATGGTCGAAGAAGGCCTTTTTTCTAAAAAAGTTCTCTAAATTCATTTCGAAGTATTGGTCGTTGTCTTTTTTTATATATCAACAAAATAGGAAGTTTAACTTTGAGTTCTTTTTTTTTTCATAGCATCTCTAGGAAGAATATAATTCATTATATAGATATTATAAATATATCTTTGTATATATATAATGGAAGCTATATGTTCGTCTATATAAGTTTCTAAGCATAAATAAATAGTATTTTGTACATTGTCTCAAAATTGAGCAGCTTTTTTTTTATTCTACAAATTATTGCTCTAAATTTCATCCGCTAGAGTTTAGTAAATTTTTTTACCATTTTTTTTATAGAATATATCATCTGGATTCTATATAGATGAATGTCTAAGCGCTTTCTAGACTTTTCTAGAATGCTAGATTGTAAGAAGCTTTGAATGGAGGCGGATATTGTCTAGATTATTTATAAAATTAGACTTTGGTTTTTATCAAAAAGAGGCATTCGTCGACTATCTAGGATATTTTACAAAATCTAGGCATTTTTTGTTGTAATCTAAAGAGACTCTATCTCGAGAGATTCTATGCGTTATTGCAAGGGGCCCGGCCGAAAATCTTTCTTGAACTTTGCTCTAGTTTCTTTATTAGGAAGAAGATATCAGTGGAGGACTTTGCAACATTTCTGGGATGCAGCCTGTCGACGGTGAACCTGTTGATTCCTTGAAGCACGAAGATTCATAATGTTTATTCAGGTAGGATTTGAGAGCGAAAGATTTGTTACAACGATGACACCTATAATGCTTCAGGGAACTGTGAGTTTGCATATGCGCTCTTAGATTTGAACGATCTGCAAATGCTTTTCCACAATGTGCACAGCCAAATGGTTTCTCGCCGGTATGTGAACGCATGTGGCCTTGGAGTAACCATGGTCTGGAAAAGGCTTTCCCACAGGTATCGCACCGATGGTTAAGTGTGTGGGTCAACACGTGCATGGCCAAAGCTGGCATGCTAACGTAAACTTTGCCGCAGGTTGGACAGCGTTTTGCCAGCTGGGAATCAGGGCTACGATGTGTTTGCTTATGTCGAGAAAGATTGGAAGATGTGGCGTACTGTTTCCCACATTCAGAGCATGTGTAGCGGCCTCTTTCACCACGCTCGACGTTTCCTCCGTTCTTGCGCCTTGATCGCCCGTCACTGACGAAGAAGGCATCGTACGTGTAGCTAACGGTGACTTTGGGCGACGAACTGAAGGATTGGGAGTTGGAAGATGAGGTTGATGACTCTACGGAAGGCTCCGGGGTTGAGGAGGAATGTGTATCGGAATGGTAGCCTGTACACACAACCAGCCTGTTAGGGAATGTCCGCGTCCCACACAATAGATCATTCATACAAATAAATAACACATTATAATACATATTCATTCCTGAATTTACAATTTAATAAAATCAACAAGAAATCCAGGGCTAGACTTATTTGCTATTTTTATTTCCCTAGCTTTCAGTCCAACATGTCCTCAACAGGATAAATAGAAGTATGTTCAATGTGTATCGTTAGCTGGAAGTCATATTTCTAGTGCTCCTGTTGAGGAGCATGTTGGCCCCCGAAAGCTAAATAAATAAAATTGGTACACAAACGTGGCTCTGGATTGTTTTTTTATTTTATATTAAATACATATTATGAAGAGAGAATATCCCCCGATTAAGCAAACATACCCTACTAATGACAGAGTTACATCAATTGTAACAAAATTTCAACTTGAAAATTGATTTGTTTCACATAAATTGTTCAATACACTCTCTTCAACCATATTCAAAGAACATCTTATTTTATCGTGCATCCATTAATTTAAAATAAACCAATATTCAGGAATAAAAAAGGAAAAGCAACGCTTAGTTAAATATTTTTCCGATAGATGACGTTGTGATTTTAGCAAAGTTTATTTGCATAATGAGGAGATATGCAATTTTTAATTATATTACCATCCCAGTCTCTCTCTTCACTATATTTCAATCTCTTTGTAAACATCAGCTGTTATATTCAAAATAGAGCAATTCATATAGAAGAGAGAGTTATGTGTTATATAATACATTAGCGAATATATTATAAATCAATATATATTTATTCGAAAGCTGAATTTCGACGATAGGAGATATTCATACTGATTTAGAAAACTCTTATAAATTCTATACATCCCCAATAGACTACAGAGACTTATCATAGAATCCATCATATCCAGAAAGCACAATAGTATCACAGTTCGTCACGGGTCATGGTAATTTTGGAGAATTTCTGTCGAAAATCGGGGCAACAGATGATCCTAGCTGTTTCTGTGGAAAAGAAAACCAAGACTCAATGCATTTATTGATGGAATGTCCGATATTCCACAGCTACAGAAGTAATCATTTTTATCCCATTGAAGAAATTTACGAATTTGTATATAACAAAGACACTTATGTAAAATTCAATAATTTTTGTAGGTTCATTTTGGATTTTCTCTTCTGTTTGAGAAAACCATAGTTTCATTTTTAATTGTGTTTTTAACCGGTTATTGAGCTGTATATAATGAATTGTATATAGGTTGCTAAAATATTTTATTTTGGATTTTCTCTTCTGTTTGAGAAAACCATCGTTTCAGTTTTAATTGTGTTTTTAGTCGGTTATTGAGTTGTATATAGGTTGATAAAATAATCCATTTTAGGTTTTCTCTTCTGTTTTAGAGTACCATCGTTTAAGTTTTAATTATGTTTTTAGTCCGGTTATTAAATTGTATAAAATGAATTGTATATAATCTACTAAAATGTATTTAGGCGCAAGTATCCCGAGCTGGGATATCGCGTCCGATATGTCAAATAAAATAAATTAACAGAAGAATAGATATTCCGGAAGTTTATAACATTTTATTCCCTGAGCCCACCCTATAACTCTCAGGTGAAGCACGCGCAAAAGAAGCCCGCGTTGATTATGCCTTAAAACAAATGTAAACAACTAAAGGACTTTATTTAAGTTTAAATCTTATTTTATTAGCGTATTAATCATATAAAGCATTTTCTCCCGTAGAAGGGCTTACTTGCCCGAAAGCTCGAGATATTTTTAAATAAAAATATTTTTAAAAGAATCTTTTCCCTGGAGACTTTATGTTTTTATATTAATATCTGTTTCTAAAAAAAACATTTTAAAATAGTTTAATCACTTTAAGCCACTTGTTTCTAAACCTTAGACTTTGCAAATAAGGAGTAAGTTTTACAATAATTACAAGTACATTTCGAGATACAAAGTTTTGAATAATCAACCCTATATCTAAACTTACATACAAATTTAAATTTTATTCAATATTTTACATTTATTATAAAATAAAAAGTTAATTATGTCTTTTAATTATTATCGATTTAAAAAAATGTATTTTATGATATCAAACGAACACATCCATTTTCTTCCCCATTATTTTATTAATTATTTAGTAATCAAATATACCTCTCTTAATGAAAACATAACCTGTAATCTTCTACCATAGAGATAAAAAAAAGCCAAATTAATATTACCTGCAAATTTGTTAATTGAAGCAAAAGATAAATTTGGATGACGGCAGGAAATAACAATAAAAATGACGTGTCCATTTATTTTGGCGGGAAAAATGAAAGGTTCGGCTGCACCTAATTGGAATCGTATGCTAAACAATGTCAGACGATAATGGGACAATATCGTGAAATTGGATTATCCCACCCCCCCTCCCCCCAATATATTCATATATTCGTTTTTATTTATTATTTGTAATATTGATGAAGAATGATGTTTTCTCTCGAAATTTACAATGAGCATATTTATAGATACTAAATTATTAATCTGTATCATATTTTTGATCATATAATCTCTATGTTTTCTTAGCATATTATTTTATAAATGAAATGGTTATTTGAAAACAGTAAGTTGCTATATGAATATAAAGGTTATGAAATGGTTAAATAAATGAAGTAAGAAAAATATTATTCTTGTTGTTTGAAAGCTTGTAAAAAAATAGGAACTTACCCTTTAATATTAATTTGTTTATTTTTTCTTTGTCGTCTGTTTTTGCACAAGTTGAATCTGGTTAGAACGATGTATGTAAATTAGATAATTCTTTTGTTGCCTTTTAAGTACGATGTAATTAACTCGTTTCTCTCTCTATATCTAAAAATGTTTAAAGTTTAATAAATTAATTTTATAAATCTGAAAGTCGTCTTCAAAAAAACGATCCAACAATAAAGAAGATCAGGGTTGTAACATAATAGAAAAGCATATCTTGATATGTTAAGCAACTTATCAGAAAATTTTATTTTCACGATCAGATGTCTTTTTCTTAATTGATCCATCTTATCCTATTACAATTTCACTCTTGTACTATCTTTTCACATTGTTAGGCATTCTCACGCACTTCTGTTCTTAAATACTCTTTCCATGATTTTCCAGGATGTCTGAATTTACCAGTACAGCTTGTATCATGCTGATGAGGGCCAAAAGCCAGAAACACGTACGTGTTTAGCTTTTCTTGATTAATCAAGAATGGGTATTTGGTCAATCGTGGAATAATTAAAAATCAACGATTTGTTCATATGTATTCCGACATATAACGCAAGCCATCAACAATCTTTAGTTGCATGACCAGGAACTGCCTTTTTCTTTATATATTAAGCGTTGCCTATTTTAGAACGCCATCTCTTGGTATAAATATCAACAATTCATTGCTTTTTTTCAATAGGAAATTTTCAAATACAATTTTGAGACTTAACAATAAAGAACATTTAGTTGGTATTTATTGTGATTAGGTCGGTCTTCGATCACCAATATTTTGTGGCATAATAAGTTTCTAATTCCATTTTAAAATAATTTTTCTGTTTTTACATATTATTGAGCTATGGACAAGGTAAACATTAACAAACATTCGTGGAAGGAGCTATCGTTATAAAAACATATACATATTTCCCAATTATTTTTGTATAAATATCATTTAGAGATTGTAGATGGAGTATTTACCCGTTGAAGAACAATATATTTGCTCGAATATTTGCAAAACCAAAATTAAAAGAAACTTTTACCTGATTTTTATTTTTATTTTCTCATTTCAAATGGAAACATATGTAAAGTATTGGAAACAAAATTAATCATAGCTCTATTTCTTTTACTCAATAAAATGTTTTCTAGAAATTAGTAAACTGGTGATGAAAACGATTTGAAAGGCTTGGTTTATAAGTGGTGAACCTTTTAAGTGATTTTTTACGGTAATCTACCAGATTACTACAACTATTGTTAATACTATACCCTTGATAATTGTGTTTAACAGAACATAGGAGTATTTTTTAAATGTAGAAATTTCACAATTTATTTTGTTCAGCTCTTTCATTTAACGGAAAATACAGAAAATACAAAGCGTGTTCGGGCAACATTACACTCATTGACAAAACCTAAGGAAATTAAAAGTCTTTGATGTCGCTGATTGTCTGTTTTTTTTTTTTTAAGGGGACACTTGGTTATTTCTCGTGTCTTCAATAAAGGTTGCTGTATATCAAATATCTTTCAGAGTTATTGTCTGAATGCTAATATACATTCTAAAAGGTAATACTTCCTTAAAATTTGTCCATGAGTGTATCTTCAGAGTTATTATCTGAATCACGATATACATGCTAAAAGGTACAACTTACTTAAGTTTTGTCAATGAGTGTATCTTTCAGAGTTATTATCTGAATCCCGATATACATGATAAAAGGTACAACTTCTTCAAGTTTTGTCCATGAGTGTATTAAATAGTAAAAATATGTATTAAACAGTAATATACCTTAACATATAGAAAAATTTTATAAAACAGAAGTTTTTGATGCCCTCTGAAAATATATAAATATATTTATTTATATTTAATATCATAAAAATGTATTTATTGATTGGTAAAGAAAATATTCGTATATATATATATATACATTTTCAATAAATATATTGCCTGTGTATATTAAAATATAAATATTGAATTTAAATAGAATTCCATACAAAGTATTTATTTATTATACCTTTTGTTATTTTTTCATCAAAATGGCTGCTACGTGAAAGACAAGGCAAAGAGTTTGAGAAAACTCATCTATCGCCTGCAAATAAAAAATATATAGAAAATTGGACATTTAAAGGAAAACTTTTTAAAATGTTCTTCTCCTCGATATGTATCCTCCCTTTTAGGTAAAACAAGAAAAATTTAGAAATTTCAAATCTATTTCCCAATATATATATCTTTATAAATATATGTGATATAACCTTTCAATTAATTGTATTGAGGGTTTATTATTTGTATAATATATGTTTAAAATATGGTATTTGAATATTTAAATATATAATATATTTATCATCTTTGAATACATATATACGTATATCCACAAACTCACTATATTCAAGCTATATGATAATAAATACAATTTGTGACTCTAAATATACTTTTCTCTATTATAAAGGTCTATATTAACAAAGCATAATATGCAACACAATATATAAATATATAATCTAAAATGCAAATATTTCATTTTTTAAATATATTTTATTTCCATTCATTGACTATTCAACAATATTTGACCATAGATTTAGAATATAACACTTTGAATATTGTTGTAAATATGTATAGTTAATCTACCTATTATTTTAATTCACTAATATAGAATTCATTGTCTAAATTCTATATAATTGTGATAAATATTTAATGTACAATTTGCTTCAAGTAATTTAAAGTAAAAACTACTTGATAAGTAAATAATTATATTTCCTATTTAACGACTGCACCTTCAATTTCTCTATCTTTTCAACAACATTTTATTCATAACATATATATGTAGAATTTGGAAATTATTTTTAAAACTCAATTAGTTGTTTTTAATTTTACCTTTCCTTTTACAGATTCCTCTGCATCTTCTGTATGTATTCTACAGAATTCACTGTATTAATCATTTTATTAAAATTGTATATACCTTTGGGAACTAATTACTAATTTGTCTCACTTATAAATAATAACTTCATATAATGTGATATGACATGATGCACACTAAATATAAATTATATGCACACACTAGATATGCACTATATTCAAACTAGATGTACATTAAATGCAGAGTAGATGCATACTAGATGTACATCAGATGAAGACTAGATGCACAAAATATGTAAACTAGTTGTATAATGGATGCACTTGCTATGAACACTATATATACACTATGTGCACATTATATATACATTAGATTCACACTATATGTACACCAGATGCATACTATATGTAAAATAGATTAACATTAGATGTGCACTAGATATAAACTACTTCCACACTAGATTAGCACTATATGCAGACTAAATTTACTCTAGATGTACATTAGATGCATGTCTAACTTTCACGATAAGATGTTCTCAAACTGAATAGATTGTTTATAAAGTTCGGTAAATTAGGAAAGGTTTTAAATGCCGAGTTTTTCTGATAAATCCCTATTATAAACCGGCGCAGTAGTCAGTCTACCAAGCACTTAATCACAAGTTTAAATGGAAGAAAGTCTGAGGCAAAAAGAGAAAGATTTGAATCCTCCTCTGAACACATTAGCTCGCGGGCGACGTAAAAGTTGTGGAATGGCTACCTGCAGCTGTGATGGCTTGCATTCCATTCAGCATTTTACGGTCGCAGGCTAACCCAATTAGTGCCTTCCTGCCCATCGGCTTAATGCAACTTAGGGAAATCAGAGGGTTTGTCTGTGATCTACAGATGTGTCTGTGTTGGGAGCCTTGTTGGACAACCGCCCACTCTCAGTATTGAACAAAAAACCATATCTTGAATCGAAAACTCATTTATTAAACGCATTTTATTATTCTGTCTGTGTCTATATTTCCAGATGGATTTGCGTTGAAAGCCTTGTTTAACAACCGTCCACTCTCAATTCCCAGCCCAATAGACATATCTCGGTTAGAAATCTCATTTATTACAAACATTTACTTATTATCCAGTCTATATTCCTATTTTGTCTATATTTCCAGATGGCTTTGCGTTGAAAGCCTTGTTTAACAACAGTCTAATCACTTTCAGTACCTAACACAATAGACATATCTTGGTAAAAATCTCGTTTCACACGCGTTTAAAAGATATTCTGTCTATATGCCTAATTTGTCTATATTTCTTCTATATTATGCTGTCTATTTCCGAGGTTCAAAGCTTCTCCTGGGTCCACTCCACTGTACCAGCTGTGCTTGTAGACCGAAAGGTCTTGGTGGCCATCTGCTTCTAGGGTGTACCAACTGTGCCTAGGTAGGATCCTCCAGTTCTTGTTTATTCTTGTTTTGGCTACTGTTTCTATTTCTTTAAAAGTAAGTTTATAAGTGACTCTTAAAAACACCTTCTGGAGACTTAGCGGCCCACTGAAGACGCTGAGAACTATTTCAGAAAAGAAAAATATAGCAATAGAACTCTATAATTTCTACAGATCAATTGTAAATAGATTCATATACAAAAGAGGTAGTGAGGAAAGTTTTAGAAAAGATGTGTAAATAAATCCCCTTTCAAACAAAGGCTTACGTTCACAAAGGGAGAAAAAAAATACTGTATCATTTTGTTGTTGTATGGCGAATCTATTCAGCGCAATGGGCCCTAATAAAAGCCTTTTTGTTGTTGTTGTTTATAAGTGCAAATTATGAATCTTGTAAGTGAAAAACACAATGGTGTGTCTACCTAAGTAACACATGTGAAGATGTACTTACAGTAGAAGCAGTCACAAACCCACATTGTGGTTATTGTGGTCTATACCACATGTACTTGGGATCAGTATAAAGTAATATTATCTAGATTTATCACCCATATATATACCTTGGCTTTAAATATAGCGATTATTCCTAAAATATATGAAGACTGCCAAAGAATCGACCCCCTATACAGGTTCAGCCCTCTTAACTTAATCTTCGACAAAGAAAAGGTTGAATTACGTCGTGTTTTAAATAAGACAAAATACAATATATATAAATTTTATGTAGATATTGATTTCAATTGTACCCCCTCCCTCACTAACATTTAAAACCTGTAACTACGTTAAGATGACCTAATAAAGATAGCTTTTGTTGTTTAAATATAAAAAATATATATAAGAATAAAGATAGCTACAGAAAGCCTCCAGAAGTTACATTAATAAGGTAGCAGAAATAAATATTGAACACTAACTAGATGACCTGGGTTGTGTCCAAGTGTGTTCGCAAAGCGAGTGTGTCATTAAAAGGTTTATTGCTATTATAAATGATGATGATATATGGAATTCTGTATTAATATATTGTTCATATCATAGTTTTCCTATCATTAAAATCAGTCCGTTATTAGACTAATATATATACACGATAGTATCTTCTTCCAGAACTGACTCTATATAGATTTGGTCAAAATACTACCCAGATTGATCAAAACCTTTTAAAATCTGTTCGAAACAAAATATACTCATAGAATTACACATTTTTGTGTGTGTATATATATATTATATTTTCTTTTATTTGAGAATATATCTAATTATATATATATATTTGTATAAATTTTATTGAATTTTAGATGCTAAAAGTAAACATCATATAATTATATACACCCATACCTCGCTTTGCGTCGGGGTTACGTTCCAAAAAACACGACGCAAATTGAAAGGACACAAAGTGAAAATATGTGAAGGCGCAATCAAAAACAAAGGTGTTGCCATATTTTAGGTAAAAAAAAAATTAAAAAATTAAAGACTCGAATCCAAAACAACGCAACTTCGAAATTCTAACGATGCACAGTGAAAATCAGTAAAAATTAAGGAGCGACGCAATTTCGAAAAAACACGCAAATAGAAACGACGCAAAGCGAGGTATTGGTATATATATTTTTTCTTTTCTATGAAAATATATCTAATTAATACATGTTATGAATATAATGTTTTGTTGTTGAAAAGTTAAGGAATTGAAGATGTGCAGTCGTTAAAATAGGAAATATAATTACTTAATTATCAAGTAGTTTTTATTTTCAATTACTTGAGGCAAATTATACATTAAATATTTATCAAAATTATAAATAATTTATAAAATTAATCCAATATTAGTGAATTAAAAAATAGGTATCTTTAACTATACATATTTACAACAATTTTCAAAATGGTATATTCTAAAACTATGGTCAAAAAATGTAGAATAGTCAATGATCAAAATAAAATATATGCTTTTAAAAATAAAATATTTGAATTTTAGATTATATAATATATTTATACTGAATTTTAGATAGTAAAGGTGAACGCCATATTATTATATATATTTAGTAAATTATTTTAATTTAAACAACAAATTAAAATATTTTCAAAAATATTTATCTTTCTATAAATATAAGAAAAAATAATACTTTCATATAATCATACTTTTTATAAAGAAAAAGTATGATTGAAACATAATTAAATTTAGGTTTATTTTATATAACATTACTGTTTTTTAACAAAAGAAGAGAAAAAGGAAATAAAACCAACATCCGGAAGCTATTAGGTTCCCAGTAAATGCATTTCTATCTGTGAGGAAAAAAAATTCACGAAACTAAATCAGGTTAATTCTATGATTGAGAAAGAAATATTGTGTTAAATTCCTTCCAACTAATCTGTGTATCGAATTGGCAGCACTGTATTGCATTCCTGATTAAAATTTTATAGAAACTCTCTTTTCTCTCCAAATATTCCAAATAATTCAAATTAAAATTATATATATGTTATGAATATTTTGTTTTGTTGTTGAAAAAGATAGGTAATTGAAAGTGCAGTCGTGAAAATAGGAAATAAATTATTTACTTATCAAGTAGTTTTTATTTTAAATTACTTGAAGCAAATTAAACATAAAATTATTTATCACAGTAATATAGAATTTATAAAAGGATTTATATATTCATGATTTAAAAAAATAGGTAGGTTTACTTTACATATTTACAACAATATTCAAAGTGTTATCTTCTAAATCTATGGTCAAAAACGTAGAACAGTCAATGATGAAAATAAAATAAAAAGTAAATAGTGAAGATTGAAAATAGATTTGATGTTTACCTATTTGCATATTAGCCTTATTAATACAAAGCAATAACCCCGCCTCTATATATAATGAATGAAGATTTCAAGACGCGAATTTATTGATTTATTTTTGAAAAGAAACATTCGCATCATTAAGATCTTTATTCGTTCTATTATCCTTATTGTTGACTCCCTATACAGTTTGCAGACATATGGTTCTGAGAGATGATTAATTTCCAAGTTTCTACAGATTTGATAACCATTTCTATGGCATGTATACACTCATAGACAAATCTTAAGGAACTTTTACCTTTAAACATGTAAATCGGGATTAAGATAATAATTATAAAGGATAGTTGATACACAGTGAGATTTATTAGAGGCATACGAGATAAACATGTGTGAACAAAATTGCCACATCCTCCTTAAAAAAAAAAAAAACAGGTGATCAGCGACAGCAAAGCTTTTTTACTTCATTAAAATTTGTCTATGAGTGTATTTCAGTAATGTGTGTTTGTTCTTTTTAGCTGCTTTCCAGGATGAGTAACAATTTACAAATGAGTTTACAATTAGAAATTTCAGATTTATTTTTCTGTTATATTTTAGGTTTATACTCTTGTAACATTTTATAATATATTAAACTGTGTTTATTCAGATGGAAATAGGAGAGATGTTCTATTCATTCGAATATTAAGTTCACTGAGGCTCTGAAATCTATTTGTTATTTTAGAAATAAGTCAAAATGGAATAGAAATTTTGTATTATATTCAGTATCTTCTGAAAAATTGACTTTGTAGAGTATTCAACGGTAGAATATACATCTTTCTGTGTAAAGAATGTATAGAAATCTCATTTTCCAAAGAATATGTTTATCTGAGTATGAAAATTAAATATTTAGTTTGTGACCTCAACTTCAAATTTTATTATTTGAGGTTTGAGATGTACTCTTTCTTCAAGAATATTTGAGATGAGGTACTTGCTAAAGTAAACTTCAAATATTTTAATTGAATATTTTCTATTCATATCATATTGAGATACATTTTGATATAATAAATTGATTTTTGGATTCTTTATATTCTACATGGGATCCGTATCTTTTGATATTTATATGGCGAATATATCTATTGTTGCATCTGTTTGCGATCTGGCAGATACTTCAGCCTTGAATTTCTCCTCAGGCATATCCTGTATATTTCCACAGCGTGTTTTAACCATTCTACAAGGTTAAATAAGTCAATAATGATATAACAATGACTTTTTAGGTAGCCCCAATAATTATTTATTTATAAACCCAATCTTTAAAAATGTGTATAGTCACAAGGTTGTACAATACAATTAATGATTTTATAATACATATATATTTGAAATTATTATATTTAAAATATTTGATGATATTATTTGAAAAATTGTTTAGAAAAGTAGGCGCATTTCAGCCTCTGATGTAAATAAATATGTAAAGCATAGTGTATCTTTACCATGTGATACCTGGAATTCTCATTAAATTAATCGCTATATTCCAAAATAAACATGTAAAATTCTAATATGATAAAGTGGCAACATTGCTTGTAGGTTTATCATTGCTTTCCAATATATATCCATTGTCTTATAGGAACATGTTCTCAACATTGGTTTCGATATATATATGTGTTATATTAAAATATTATTCTATTTTAAATTAAAATTTCATTGATTCAAATACTCTTCTGAATCGACTACCAGAGGTCGCCGTTTTCACTATAAAAACTCGTTGTTGTTGTTTCCCGTTGGCCCGCTCAAACTTTTGTACATTATGTAAATACTCTTTTGTTTTCCTTGTTCTACTCGCCTTAAGCCAGGCAGTACTTTTATCAAATTATGTTTCTATATATCTCCCATAAGCTCAATTAAAGTTATTTTTAATATTCATATTTTTATTGTTATATTTTCAAGATTTTTGCCACGACTGCACCTTCATTACCATAATCCTCAACATGATCTAAATTCAAGCAGAAAATATCTTTATTAAATATATATATTTATAGTCTATACTTATATAAATTTTTCTACTTCTATAAATTTTATTCTCAAAATTAAATATACTTCGACTAGTAAATCTTTTTATTAGCTCGACGTTTCGACAAAAATCTTTTCTTCGTCAGGAGCGAACAAAAAGAGAATAATATTTAACTATTTGCCAAATGTTTTCATTTTTGTTCGCTCCTGTCGAGGACAAAATATTTTTATCGAACCGTCGAGATAATAAAAGGATTTACTGACCGAAGTATCTTTAATTTCAAGAACTATGAATGCCGGCCAGACAGCCTCTATCTTCACGATATAAACATTTATGTATATATATATATATATTTAGAATTCTAGTCACAGAGTTTGTTTTATAAATATTTTATATAGCGTCGCGTGAAGGCAACGCGTGGTTAACCGAAACATTTCAAAATAAGTAAATATCTTGACCAAAATAGGCGTATAGGTTAGCGAAATATCATATTTTTGTATTAAATTAAATGTTTTATTTTATTATTTAGTTCAAAAGTGCCATTTATATAATATATATGTGTAAAAATAAAAAAAGGCATATCCTGACCAGGAGCACATGTGCTTTTCAGAAGGCAGAGCGCCATCTGGTGGAACAGAAATCAACTAAACATTGATTTAGCCTGTTCCCTGATATTTGGCCAATCCAATTTATTGATAAATCAAGAAAAGCCATCCACGAACGCGTTTCGCGCTGTTGGCGCTCGTCAGCGTGGAGTAGGCTGTACCACTGCGACCAAAAATATTTTTGGTCCCAGAGTCTTCTTGAGAAATCAATAAATAGGTATTTAAGGCCAAACTTGCGTAAATACTCTTAACACATGAAAAAATGAAATAAATTTTATTTTTTATTTTTTTCTATCGTTTTTTCATATATATGTATGTGCGTGTATGCAAAAGAGGTATTTCTCCTTCAAATAAATGGATGTTATCCATAATCAAATCCACTAAAAAGTCCTCTACTTATCTTGTCTTAAGAAAGGCTCAGATTCTTATAATCGAGAAAGCCTATATGCAAGCTATCAGTATGTGTGTTTTGTGTGTGTGTTCATTACTACATTTTATATTTTAAAATTAGTTTTCGATAAAGGTACATGTTGCATGTGAACTCATTTATATCTCAAAAAAGATTTTTAAAAAGGAAACATGTGTTTCTATATGCCATTTTAAAATTATAAAAATGAATCTGAATCAGGTTTTTGATTTATATAAGTGTATTCTGAGAGATATTTCCGTTAATACCAACTGGAATTGTGGATTTTCATTAATTGAGGTGGTAACGCCTATCTCTTTGTTTGTTTTAAACCATTTCAAGAAATCCCTTCTCTCTTTTTCTTATATAATTCCTAAAAACGTGAAGTGATCATAAAAGTGTTTCTAAATATTATTTGAAATTTATAAAGTCATATGAATATTTTCATCTCAATCCATGAAAGCAGATTCTAAAAAGAGAGAAAAGGATTGTTGAAAAGGGTATTCTTATAATTCTATGAAATGCAATGTCTTATTTGTACACACACACCAACACACACAATAATGATTACATTGAGGAATGGTTATTTGATTGTTCAAATTTCTAGCTGTTTCACTTTTGATGTTAGATTAAAAAAAGTATTAAAATTACACATATATTCTCACAATGATTATCTTTTTTATTTAAAACGTTAGCTTTCAAGCGTTAATCGCTCTTCAACGGGCTTACTATAATATCGACTTTATCCCACCAGAAATATTATACATATTATAGTAAGCCCATTGAAGAGCGATTAACGCTTGAAAGCTAGCGCTTTTTAAATAAAAAAGAAACTTATTGTGAGAATATATTTGTAATTTTAATACTTTTTTCACAATTTTATCATGAATAAAAAAGGTATGTATATATTATAAGAATAATAATTTAATTTTGCAAATACAATTTGATTTTATAATACACATGGATAGAAATGGACTCTGGTAAAATCAGGATATTATCTAGTTCACTCGCCTAGTTTAGTTAAATAAAATATCAATTCATATTGAGCATTATAAATTATAATTCCATCATTAAATATTGCTTCTTTAAAGACAATGCCGCATTAACGACCATTTGTCATTCCCATAGCAGTCAATACATTTTATTTTATTATATAAAAAGCAGTTAGATTGTATAAGGCATCTATAAGAACGCGTTAGACAAAAGAAAGATCACAGGGGCAAACGTTATTTAACACAAAACAAAAATCAACACCGTATATGTATTATGATGATTGAGTCATATATATTATAATTATATTCCAATAATAAAATATTTGAACAATCCCCGTTACCATCTGCACCCCCTCATGTATATATAAAATATGTCTCAAAATATTTTTCTACTTCTTAAAAATGTTGACTGTGATGAATCACATATCCATCATTTTAAAATACGGTTAAAGTTTCTGGTCAAAAACATTTTTTTTTTCTAATTCAGTTTATAAAATATCACAGAATTTCAAGTTTAACGGAGGGGGAGAATACATTTGGTTAGTTTTCTAATCTTTTTTATTTTATTTTCTTTTTTTTTTTCTATTTGAAGGATAATACGATTCCAAAAAGAATTTATTTACTTTAATCTTGAATTATAGGTTTATTTTATTGGTTGAATTAATGTAGATAACTTGTTGAAGTATACATAATCATTGCAAAGGTATGGCGAATTTTATTAATGTATTGATTCACCTGCATGCACTTGTGGAAACGAAAACAAACCCCTGAACATCTTCTGATAAACTGTCCATTAACTTCTGATCTAAGGTAAGAAAACCAACTTTACCTTACTTATACAAAACAAGTTTCTTACAATAAAGACCAATAAATTAAGTTTAATAGATTATGCAAGATGTATATTTCAAGGCGAAAGTGTTGACTGTACATATTTCAAGCTACTAGTTCTAATTGCTATATGCAAAATTTGACATCGAACGTTTAATTTTCATGATTCCTAATATTCAATTGTGTTAATTGTATATAATGTAAGATATACACGCAATTATCCTAATTGTGGATATGGCGTGTCTTTCCCAACTGTTAAATAAAATAAATTAATGTATAAATAAGGCACATATTCCTTTTTAATAAATGTACATAAATGATTTTGTTGACCATATCTACAAAATATTCAGAGATTTGTATCATTGAATATTACCAGAGAAGGAATCGCCTGACATCATCTTGAAGAAGAAATCAAAGTTTACAGAAACGTGTTTCTTTTATTTGTGCTGTAAATTCGGCAAGCTTTAGGACTTTGACGTCCTTCAACAGGCAACTATCCAAGAAACTAGAAGATTATATAAAAAAAAAAAACAGCGATTGAAGAGAAGTGTCTTGTACGAACTTTATTAGCAAGCTTTCGGACGTCCTTGTTAAGCCTGTAGAAGGAAGCATGCGTCCGAAAGCTTGATAATAAAGTTCATACTGAATTACCCCCTTCAATCGCCGTTATATTTTGATATTTTTAATCGAAGAGTTTAATTTACTAGAAGATAATATACAGTATATATAATATATTTTAAAAATATAAGATTTCTGTTGTATTTTGATCATGTTGAGGATTATGATAATGGCAATGCAGTCGTGGTTAAAATCTTGAAAGAATAATAATAAATATGGTTTTGATTAGAGATTTATTTATTTGGCTGAGGAATATATAAAATACACAATTTGATAAAAGTATTGCCTGGCTTAAGGCGAGTAGAATAAGGAAAACAAAAGATTATTTACATAATGTACAAACAGTTTTGAGCCGGCCATCGGGAAAAAAACAACAACGAGTTTTTATATGCAAAGCGTAACCTCTGGCGGTCGATTTAACAATATTTGAATCTATGATATATATTTTATAAATATATAAAATAATATTTTCATATAACATATATATATTCTAGTTTCTTGGAAAGTTGCCTATCGAAGGACGTCAAAGTCCTAAAGCTTGCCGAATTTACAGCATTAATAAAAGAAACACGTCACCGTTAACTTTTATTTCTTCTTTAAGATCATTGAATATGACCCAACATCAACTTTGGCAAATTTAGATAAACAAGCTAACCTGTATACCATGGTTTCGGATTAGATCCCTAATCTGATCAAGATGGTATTTCTTTTGCGATTTAATATTCAGATTTGAATAGATTATTTATTCCTTTCTTTTTTTGATGATCATGCTCCTCTGTGTAGTGACATACTTTTCTATCTTGAGCTCTTCATATATTTCTATATAGCTCAACACCCATTTTATTAGAGTTTTTCAATATTCCTTATAACCGTTTAAAGTTTATTCTGTTGGAGAATTGCACTAATGGGCAAATTTTAAGGAAGCTATAAAATGTATATTAACATGTATATATATTTTTATTATTAGATTTTTAATTAAAAAGGCATATATTGGATCAAAATATCATTTATTTTACCAATATTTCAGTTGGCTGAACGTCAACCTTTATCAAGGTGTTATAACATTTTAAAGTGTGTAAACAACAAAATCAGCGCCACATAACGTCAAATGGCGCTGTGTTTGTTGTTGACAAACTTTAAAATGTTATAACACCTTGATAAAGGTTGGCGTTCAGCCAACTGAAATATTGGTAAAATAAATGATATTTTGATCCAATATATGCCTTTTTAATTAAAGATTTATCTATGGATTGCTCTATTTTCAAAATTATTAGATTTTATACAATTTTTATCGTTTTTTAATAAAAAACGTTAGAATCTAGATGTAATGGAAAAACCGCCGTTATATATGCAAGCGTTATATGAGGAGTGATTTATGCTTGATATATGAAACTTACTTAAGTTTTGTCTATGAGAATATTTCGTTGAAGCTTGATAATTTGTATCTTCAACATGACTTGTTATAGGTGTTATATAAATAATTGGCTGATTAGGAATTTGTTTCAGAAATATTTTAGATTCATTTACCGGTTTTGGTTTGTTTATTTTCTAAAGTTTCCTCTAAGGAAGTTGACAGTGAGTTGCGAAATTTCG
The DNA here is from genome assembly GCA_030710605.1 of Cordylochernes scorpioides. Classification (NCBI taxonomy): domain Eukaryota; kingdom Metazoa; phylum Arthropoda; class Arachnida; order Pseudoscorpiones; family Chernetidae; genus Cordylochernes; species Cordylochernes scorpioides. Next base: position 76,829,457 of record CP092875.1, read on the forward strand.
GGAATTGAATAATTCAAGAATAATTGATGAGATGATTTATATTATTTAAATAAAAAATAGGTTTTATACAATTGTGTGTGTGCTTTTATAATGGTTTTTTCTCACAACGTATGCTTTAATTTGCAGAGAAAATGGGGTGCCTACAGATTCTCAGTGAACCTTGAAATGCATTGTCTGAAAATTCGTAAAAATGGCCTTTAAAAATGACTTGATCGATTCTGCCATCAAGCAAGCTGTCATTCGAGGCTCTAGGAGCCCAATCCTCTGGGGGAACTGAAATGAAATACCCAAATTAAAGGTTTAATGGGAAGCGATCCTGCGTCGTGAATTTCAAACGAGAACAACTTGTTGTTCCGCATACTTAGAACCCCTCCATTTACAGTCAGCCGTTCAAATCAGCTTCCATATTGGACATCCATCTCTTTCATCGATTGGAATCTTAAATGGCTTGTCCCTTGCCGGCTCTTTCAGGCGACTTTTCACTGATTCTTTACCTGAAAATCTCTGATTTTGGTGGTCTTCTTTACCTGAAGGTCTTTGTCTATGTGCTGCTACATCTGAGTCTTTCCCCACCCAAATTTTATCAATCTTCATTAATAATTGAATTTGCCTTATTATGTTTTAAATAATTTGCCTTTGATTCTTCTTATCTGTGAAGGTTTGTCAAGTAAAATCATTTCTATTAAAATGTAAAGAGAAGGAATTTGCGAGAAAATGTCAGCTAACTTGTATATTTTCATCTTTTAAAACAGTACAGACTGAAAACAAAGATATCTGATGTAGTTTTCACACTCAGAAATTTTCCTTTAACTAAGCAAAGGTTCGGGTTGAGATTTTTTACCAACTTGACAATAACTCTGACACTTGTAGTTATATTTTACTTAATGTATACAATACAATTGTAATGGTATTGTGTGCTGGTGAAGAGGATATAATTAATAAGATTCACTTGCGCGCCATCTGTTATCAAAATTCGAAACTATTTTAAACGCGTAAGATTCTTTTTGAAATTAAACAATTTCTACTTCCCTTACTGCAATGGAAAAAATTATGTCCATAGTTATTCTAAAATACCCATTCCAAGAGTCTAGCAACAGTATCACTATAAAAGGAAGTTCCAAAAATGCGATATAACAGCGGTATGGTAGATTAAACTGGTGAAACCGCTGGGAGGGTTCACCACTGATGAGCCAGGCCCTCCCTTTAAATTTTCCATTGCAGTAAGGGCAGTATAAATTGTTATAATTAAGTTAACGACGTTAACTATATTTAAAATAGTTGATATAATTTTTGTGCGTGCGATTCGTAGATTAATTATATCACAATCTTTCTTTACTAATCTACTTTCAAGGTTTTGACGAGCCTCTGTCTTCATTTTAAATAAAAGTCGAAACGTTGAGTTGTCGAAACGTTGGAATTAAACGAAAGGTTGACGTGAATAATTTACGACTCATTTATAATGCTATAAAAATCATTATAAAATGGCGTTTTCAGTGATATATTCTATCCATTTTTAGTTATAAATATTAATCAGTTGAGAGAAAGAAAAGATACCTACACCTCAAAAAGGTCAAACATAAGTTTCAAATTACAAAAAAAAAGAAAATGTAGAAAATCTTTTTGTTAACTAATATTTTCTTCTACCCACCATGGCCTATACCATGTGTACCAGGGATAAGAAAACACTAAAAATATTTATTTTAATAAATTCGCAATCTTGTAATAATGAATACTTGTTTCAAAGTAACTTTTTGCTTAGTGATTGTTTTGAATGAATGATATATTTTTGGTTATTGTGAATTTTGATATCGTAATGGGTGATAATATAATTAAATATTTTGAAATGAAAGTTGTCGCCTTCTATGTGTGGAGATCAGGAGCCATTGTATTTTGGCTTCTAGCAGCGCGGTTACTGTGACTTTTGAACGCTGAAGACGTTTCCAAAACTAGATTCAATTCATAAAAAACTTGTTTATGACACACATACAATTAGAAATTTAAAATTACTATCATTTTCGTTTATTTATTTCTCCAAGATCATAGTCTTTGACGAGTTAAATATTTGTTTTTGACTCGTGCTTTAGATGTTGTGCTGAATTCGAAAAATCACGTGAGAATGCCTTTGCAACCTCAGAACAATTTTTGACGCCTTGCCAAATGCTTTATTTTTATTTACTTCTCCTGACGAAGACAAAAGATTTTTGTCGAAACATCGAGACAATAAAAAGATTTACTGACCGAAGTATCTTTTATTTCAAGAACTGTGAATGCCAGCCAAGCAGCCTCTATCTTTATGATATTTTTTCCGTGTCAAAATAGATGGAAAACCTATTTATATATATTCATCATCTTGTGACCGTCTATTCACAGAATTTTCTTGAACTTTGATGTGTAAGGACACTTAACAAGTACCCGTCGATTATCTAAATCACTCTTTGAAATTATAATTTTTTTCAGCTTTAGACATAGTTCACTTATTTAGATTTAATATCACTTTCTGATTTCAATTGGCAATCTAGAATATTCTCTCTCTATTTTTAAAGCACTTAATAAAGTTTGCTTTTTTGAATTGATATTGGTATTTATAGAAGTTTTCCCTAAAAAACTCCAAATAGGGTTATTTTTGCGTAATAGAGAGTACATTCCAACTTCAAACATATATAAATTTGGAAAAATAGTACAAATGTGATATTGTACTGGGATAAAGTGCATAAATTAAGAAAAAGGCATCTCCTTATCAGCAACTTTCAGTTGCACGATAAGTAGATGCCTTTTTATTAATATATAAATTTGTTTGAAATAAATAAAATAGAATTAAATTAGTAAGAACGAATGCCTTTTTCACAACATAACAACAACAAAACGTTTCAATGTCACTACTGTGAAGAGAAAGAATGGGAGGGCTTAGTTCATCAGTGGGGAACCTCCCAGTGGTTTCGCCTATTTAATAATCACTGATGAGCCAAGCCCCCTCCCCCCAAACCGCCACCATTTTTCATTGCAGAAAGGGGAAAGTTTTTTTTTTGTTGTTGTTATAGGTAAAAGCATAGGGCGTTTCTCCCGACAAAATAAACGTCAAACCTAGACGCCTTCTATTGACTGTCGCCGCAAACTAGCGGCCTCTAGTCGGTGACAAAGCCACAATAACAGTTTTGACAAATTGAGAAGTGTTCACCTAGAGGCCGTATTTTCAGGCTAATGGTCCTCTTCAGCCCAGATCGGACTTTATTCCATGAGATGCACGAGAGATATAATAGAATCTTCACAATCTTCTAAATGTATAAAAGAAACATTCATATTAAATGATTTTATTTCTTAATTATTATTATTATTATTTTATTATTTATTTAACAGTTGGGAGAGACACGCCATATCCACAATTTGGATAATTGCGTGTATATTTTAAATTATATACAATTAATACAATTGAACATTGGGAAGCATGAAAATTAAACGTTCGATGTCAAATTTTGCATATAGCAATTAGAAATAGTAGCTTGAAATATTAAAAGTCAACATTTTCGCCTCAAAATATACATCCTGCAGAATCAAATTAAACTTAATGTATTGGTGTTCATTGTAAGAAACTTGTTTTGTATTAGTCTCAGGTAAAGTTGGTTATTTCTTAATTATAGATTGCGCGTTATTTCTTCCTAATTCAATGATATGGTTAATATATTTGCCATCTAAAATTCAACATCAATCTGGAAGCCTATGATTAGCTAAGGAAAAAAAAAGGAAAATCTTCGCGCTTCTAATCAATCAATCAATCAATGATTAAATGATGTTCGATTAAATTTTCAGATGGCACGAAGATCTTTTTTTCTTTCAAATAACGATTAGATAACTCGATTCAGCAACGCTTCCAAGATTTTCCGAATTTATCTTTCTATTTATAGCACATCTCTACGCCTTCTAAGAATATAAATGTTGAGTAGACCCCATATGTTTATAGAGGTCGTACTAATTCAGATATAAGACAAATTTCAATATGTAAACTTTATATGTAAACAATATTAAATAACCTGAAAAGGAATAATGATAATGTATGAATTTGGATTAGAACAAACACGATTGCTATGGACTACATATATATATGTTATGAATATTTTGTTGTTGTTAGATAAAGGTTTGATAAGACAAAGGATTGATAAGATGAAGGGTTGAGGTGCAGTCGTGATAAAAAAAAAGGATAATTATTCACCGTCAAGTAGCTTTTATTTTCAATTACTTGAGGAAAGATTACACATTAGTTATTTTCACAATATATAGAATTTATAAAGTTAATCCTATATTAGTGATTTAAAAGGATAGATTTGTTAACTACGCATATTTACAACAAAACTATACAACAAAAACTGAAAGTCTTTCTAAAAAGGATAACAAAAGTAAAATTATCAATGAATAAAATAAAATATCTATTTTTTTAAATAAAGAAATATTTGAGTTTTTATATTATATAATATATATAGGAATATTCCTTTTGTTCTAAGAATGCCTAACGATATATATATTTGTATAGATTTAATACTGATTAAAATAGGTTTTGGGGGGAATTGATGATGATTTGTTAATATAGTGTCAGTATAGAAGGTTTTCGAATATTTTAGATTTTTTTAATAAATAAACATATTGCACAAGGTTTTTTGATATTTTATAAAATTAAAGGATTTAAAAGCACGAATGTTTCTTTTATACATAATACAAACTTCTACTGTCCTTACTGCGATGAAAAATATATTGGGAGGACTTGGCAAATATTTGAATGTAATTCTACTGTCCTATAAGCCTTTGTCCATAATTTTCTTGAAAACCATTTGTGAGATTCCATCTTTCAGTGCTGCGTATATAGGCAGAATCGTCCAATACAGTATTAGAGCTCTTAGAAGCGGTCTGGTGGATTAAATTGGCGAAACCGCTGGGAGGGTTCACCATTGATGAGCCAAGCCCTCCCAATATATTTTTCATCGCAGTAAGGGCAGTAGAAGTTTGTATTAAGTATAAAAGAAACATTCGTGCTTTTAAATCCTTTCATTTTATATGTATAGATGGCGCGTTATTGCTTTGTGATATTTTATAAAGGTAAATCGCAATTTTCGTGTATCTGAATATAGGGATTATGTTTGCGAATTATCATTAGAGAAATTATTTCAGGTCTAGAGACATTTGTATCTACACTGAAAAACACTTTGGCTTAGCCTAAAAAGAGTTTATTATCCATTTGAAGAATCTATATTAGAAACCGCTATTTGAGGAGTATTTATCTCTTCAAGAACAATATATTTGGATACAATAAATATCTTATATAAACCCATCTCTCCATTCCTATATATATCTTTAAGAAAAAGTCATCTCCTTATCGTGCAACTGAAAGTTGCTGATGGCTTGCGCCATCTATCGGAATAAATATCAACTATTCTCGTTGATTTTTTAATTATTCCAGAATTGGCCAAATACCCATTCTTGATTAATCAAGAAAAGCTAACCAAGGACGCGTTTCGGGATGTTGGCCCTCATCAGCGTGGTGCAAGCTGTGCCTCAACGACCAAAATATTGGTCATTAAGGCATCCTGAAAAAAATCATGAAACGGGTAGTTAAGGCCAGAATTCTCATATCACATCTATATCTTTATAATGAATTACTGAAAACCTCATCTGAAAGTCTACAAACCAAAAGAACGAACACCTATCAATGAAATATTTCTGCCATATTCTAACCCTGGAAGCTTCATTTATTTTATAATATTCTAATCTGTTTTTAAAATAGAGCAATCCATAAATGAATCTTTAATTAAAATTCATATATTGGATCATAATAGTTTGTTGTTGACATACATTAATATGTTATAACACCTTAATAAAAGTTGTCGTTCAGCCAACTGAAATATTGGTAAAATAAATGATATTTTGATCCAACATATGCCTTTTTAATTAAAAATTCTAATCTGTATAGACTTACAGTTCCAATAGCCTGTAATAATATATACAGTTATCAGCGTCATGCGTTCTTAATTCTGTCACCGTTTGCTTTTGGTTCAGTGGTAGAATGCTCGCCTGCCACGCGGGCGCCCCGGGTTCAATTCGCGGCCGATGCATTTTTTTTTTTTACAATTTTTAAAACTCATTTATATATTATACAAGAATGACATCCACGGCGCCAATTTATAATTGTAACGAATAGTATTTGAATAAAAGCATTTAATCGGGTAAACCCCGGGCGTTGCCCGGGTCATTCGACTAGTTCTATATATTTGCAAACTGTGCGGTGAACCAGAAGAAAAGGAAAATATTTTATTGTGTGAATAGATAAATATTAATGTATTGGAGATTCATTTTGTTGCGCTCACCCCTTATGAAGATGTTCTCACGAAAACAAACATTTATTTATAATATTTTAAATAAACTATTTATATATTGAATTTGGAAATATTATTCAGTTAGAGATATGCTAATATATCTTGATTTAAAAAGACATATTTTTTACTGTATAATTCCTTATTGTTATTCTGAACTGTTTAGCCTCAGCATAAAAGAGAATATCCTTATTCTACACAGATATATATTTGTAACAAATAAATTTACTTGCCATGTGTTTCTTTCAAATAACATCATCAAATATTATCTTTACAAACCTTACTGCAATGATATTTGTTATTAAATAAGAGGGCTTTACTCATAAGTAGTGAACCTTCTCAGCGTTTTTGCCAAATTAATCTCTAGACCGCTCTACTATTATACTTATTGTATTATTGTGTATTGGATTGGTTTGGGATATACCCTGTATTTTCTATAGAAGACAGCTTAGTGGTGTTTAGTTAACTATGGACATAAGCCTATAGGTCTTTAGAGGTACATACATATAATTTCAAAGTATATCGAGCAAAGCTTTTCCGAAAATATGGTTTCATAACAAAGATATATATGTCTACTCTATCAACGCGGTCTTTTCAATTTGTTGGAACATGTTAAAGTTCCTTGCAAAGAAATTACAATCAACTCTTTCTTTTGGAACTAATTATAAATCAAATATATTCAAAAAAAGCTTTATCAAAACATATATTATAAAATTGGTTTAAAAATAGAGCAATCTATAAATAAATCTATAATTAAAAAGGCATATATTGGATCAAAATATCATTTATTTCATTTTACCAACTGAAATATTGGTGAAATAAATGATATTTTGATCCAATATATGCCTTTTTAATTAAAAAAAATATTGTAAAATATGAAAATATGTTGATGATAATATAATATATACATATATAGTTTGAAATATATGAAATATAAATAAATAGAAGCATTTGACTAAACAGCAATATGTATTCTAGATTTTAAAATTTTACAATCGAATTGAATGAAGGTTGACTCTATATTATTTTGAATCCTCAAATAAATTAGGTGTGGGTGTATTCTAAATATATGTTTGCTATTTCATTTTCTTCGATATAGGTGCTTTAATTTAGTTAAAAGTTACTTAAAATAATCCAATCAAAAAGAGGAGAACGAGATAGTAAAAAAAAAAAAGAATTGGAAACTCAATTTTCCTGTTTTACATTTGTTGCATATTTAAATATGTAATAAATTGGAAGGTAAAACAATAGCCATAATTTTACGCTTTTCTAACAAACTTGTTTAACAAGCTTGTATTGTTCAAATGATATTGAAAGTTGATAATGGTATTTGGTGAAGCAGCTTTAGTAATTGGTGAAGCGAGTGTTATTATTTAATTACACATAATTACCTTCTTTTTGTTGTTTTTTCCCTCTTTTTGACGGTTCATTTTCCCATTGTCTTTTGATTACTTCGTCTGCTTGTTTATTTGCCCTTTGTTTGTTCGTCTGTTTTTTTAATCCTTCTCAATCCTCTTTGATTCTATTGAATTATTTGATACGAAAAAGAAATGTTTCAGAAAAGTGTGTGTAGACTCTACATTAGATTTTAAAAATCAGATTATGATTAGAAAAGGTTTTATTATATTTTTGTTTAAAAAATATATAATATATTATATACATGTTATAAAAATATATTTTTAAAATATTCTAAAAATCGTATGCAATAAATATTTGTTTCACGTGTTTTATAAAATATATTTTTACAACTTTTCTTAACATTTAATAGTTAACTGAATTTATAAAAATATATTTTGAAAATAGAACAATCCATAAATCAATCTTCAATTAAAAAGGCATATATTGGATCAAAATATTTTGATCCAATATATGCCTTTTTAAAGCTTCCTTAATCGCGTTAATAAAAATGAGTTGCGGCGATATATGATTCCCTCTTTCTAAAATGAAAAATGTCTAAATATAAATTAAAATTGTCTAATTAAAAGTTAAAAACCTATATTTCAATTCTGAAATTCTGAACAAAATATTTCAGAATGTTTTAATATGTCAGTTTCACAGAGGGGAGAGAGCTAATTTAGACCAAGCACCCATTCCAAATATAATGAATTTAAAACAAGATATTTCAATCAAATGAATAAATAATATCATTTCAATATTTTTTTTTATTTTTTAGTCCAATTTCCATAAACATTCGAACCTATTGGAAAAACAATCAAATAGTAATTTAATAAAGTTAAAATCAGTGAATTTTATATCGATTTGGAAGCGGTAATATCTATTTTTATTATTTTTTTAAATATAAAAGAATTAATCTTTTTTATATTTATCTAAGTAAAGAAAAAAGCCTTTTCTTGAATTTCAATTCTCAATTGAAGTCTGCATCAATATCTCATTAGGGTTTAGAGGGCAATTAGAAACCTTTTTAGAGCCACTTTCTCAAATCTAATGATGATGATAAGCCTTCAGTGAGTGTCATTTTATAAAAATGCTTCAAGTGAAAATCCTTGGCTAGAATAAAGCTTCAAAAAGTGGGACTTTAAATATTCATAAAACAAAATGAATAGCTAATGAAATTTTAAATGTCACTAGATAGGATATTATTTTTAAATTTTCATAGAACTAAAATTAAATTTAGATTTCTATGTAATTCTCCATTTGTAAATATATGTCTTCGGATATATTTAGAATGGATTTTATCAATAATATATTAATATGTCAAAAAATAATTTTAAAAATAAAAAGTTGAGTTGTTGTTATTAAAATCAAAGAAGGCATATCCTGAGCACATGAGCTTTTTAGATAGCAAACATGTTAATATATTTTGGTATTTAAATAAAAAGACATATATTGGATCAAAATATCATTTATTTCACCAATATTTCATTTGGCTGAACGCCAACCTTTATCAAGGTATTATAACATATTTAATGTGTGTCAACAACAAACTCAGCGCTACATAACGTCAATAGAATTAAGTTTTAAAATATTTTTGCTTATATTCAATGGGGAGAAAAAATAATATTTTGGTATTTGAGAGTTTAATGATTCTAACATAATTATTTATAAAAGATAAATCACTCAATTATTTTCTAATTGTTTGATTATGTATATAGTTAAACTCTGATATTCCTATCATTAAATTGTTTGCGCTAATGTATGATATCATGAAAATAATAAGGGGAATATATTAAGAATAAAAATAACTTTTGAACAAGAATTTCATCATCTATATACTAGCACATTTTAACATTGCAACATTAATAAATATTAAAAATAAAGAGAGCATACCCTGACCACAAGCACATGTGCTTTTTAGATGGCAGAGCGCCATCTAGTGGAGCAAAAATAAACTAACGTTTATTTAACTTGCTCCGTTATATTTGGTCAACCCAATTTCTGGATAAATCAAGAAAATACATCCAAGAACGCGTTTCGCGCTGTTGGCGATCGTCAGCGTGGAGTAGGCTGTACCACTGCGACCAAAAAGATGTTTGGTCCCAGAGGCTTCTTGAGAAACCAGGAAATGGGTATTTAAGGCCAAATTTGCGTAAATACGCTTAACATATGTAAAAAACCATAGAAAAAAAAAGATGTATTAAATATTTTGTGATGTATGTTTAATTTTTATATAATTTATATTGAGTTATTAAATTATAATTTTGTTGTGACATATAGATAAGAAATACAAGAATGTGTGTGAGATTATAGATATTCAGGTCCTATTTATTCTGAATCAACCTTGGTTGGTCACTCGTAAAAGAAATCACTTCAATTGCTTATCTTTTTCACAATAGAAAGAATCAAAAATCGTATTCAAATTAGGATTTTGAAAAATTCGCTGAAGTTATTTCAAAACGAAATATTGGCGTCAAGGTTTTAACGTCTATTTTGACGAGAGGTGATATTTATTTTATAGAGAAAGATTAACGTTTTAATGACAAGTTGTGTAAAAATAATAAGTAAACAAAGATCTTATATAAGGTACAGGAAGAGATATTTTGGTTCGTTATTTCGTCAATATTAGGATTTATTGGAAAGAAACTAAACATGCTAGTCTTTTTCTCAATTCCGTTTTCAAGAATCAAATTGCTAAAGGTTTTATATCAATAATCCTTATCCTATAAAGTATTCTTGCAAAGTCAAACGTTTCAATTCAACACCAACTCTATCCCAAAACAGTTTGTTATATTAAAGTAGAAATATAGGTTACCGGAGATAAGTATATTTTTTAACATTTTAATTCATAAATATCTAGTTTCGTTTAGAAGACAGAAACAATTTTATTCACACTTGGTTATCTCGTATGTCTTCAATAAAGATCACTGTGATATCAAATATCTTGCAGAGTTATTGTCTGAAATTCGATATACATGCTTTAAAGGTACAACTTCCTTAAGTTTTGTCCATTATTTTGCATTGTTAAAGTGTCCATTGTCAGAGTTATATGAGCGGCTTCAAGAAGTCATACACCTACTCCAATTAAATTCAACACTATCCCACAAATTTAACTACAATAAAAGTATATGATCAGCATAGCGCTAGAGAAGAAATTATTCCAACACAAGTTCCCAAATATATTCGTAAACACTATCTCACATATATATATATAAAGTTTACTTTTTTTATATTACTTTTTTACTTTTTATTGGATTGATATAATTCGATTAAGTAATATCTTGTTTATTACCCCAGTTGTTTTTTTTTTTTGTAAAATCGTATGATGTGTAAAAGCCGATGTATTATAATATAAGCTAACAATATAAGCTTGTTAAATCTTGCCGTTTAACATTTTGAATATTTATTAATACATTCAAAATATTTAACTCAAAAGTAAAAATATAAACTTTCTACAACTCATTTTGTTTCTCTTTCTCTTCATTATTTCCATCTTTTATATATATACATTAGAGAATCATAAATCTCATCCCTCATGCGAAGGACCATTTCAAGAATAATTCACATGGAATTTACCATTAGAGAAGGAAGTGATCAAGTTTCTTATAATACAAAAAAAAAGAGAAATATTAACAAAATTAATAACTACAATTCTCAAATAATTTTGTTTGAAAATTATTCACAGATAGAGAATATAACCATAATAATAAAAATATTTTAAGATTGCACAAAAATGGAGAATTTACTAGAATTTAACTCTCGAGTGGTCTCTTCTTAAAAGAGATTTCTATATTGAATGCAACCTCTGAGCTAAATAAACATTGCGTTCTAACTCTCTTGACTAATAATCTTTACTTTGATTGGCTTATTGGTGTCACGTGACTATAAACAGTCCATAAGAGCGCCATTTGAACACACACATACTAAGAGTGATAAATCATGAAAAGCCATTCACGAACACGTTTCGCGCTGTTGGCGCTGGTTCAATATATTTATATATATATTATTGTTCTATCTAATATATATAGCACAAATTGTATATATAATTCTATTTCATCAAATTGTTAAGCGCGAGAAAACAAATGATCACAAAAAAAGAGAGAAAAGTTTAAAATATAAATAATTATAAAATGCAAGACTATCCTCTCAACAAAGGCCAGTAAATGATTCATCATATACAATATTATATATCTGTTATTAATATTATTTCTAACTAGAGATGTATCTCACAGTCGCTTATTTGACACACTTAACCAGAATACTAAATTGTTTTTACATTTAGGTATAAGTTGAGAAAATAAAAGACATGATAGGAAACCTAAGAGGATTAATAAGCGGATGAATTAATCACCGGTCGTCTTTTTTTTCTTTTGAAGGATACAGAGGCAATTATGATCACACTTGATTATCTCGTGTATTTTCAATAAAGGTCACCGTGTATCTAATATCTTCAAGAGTTATTGTCTGAATCACTATATACATGCTAAAAGATACAACTTCCTTAAGTTTTGTCCATGAGTGGATCTTTCAAAGTTATTGTCTGAATCACTATATACATGCTAAAAGATACAACTTACTTAAGTTTTGTCCATGAGTGGATCTTTCAGAGTTATTGTCTGAATCACTATATACATGCTGAAAGGTACAACTTCCTTAAGTTTTGTTCATGAGTGTATCTTTCAGAGTTATTGTCTGAATCAAGATATACATGTTAAAAGATACAACTTCCTTAAATTTCGTCCATGAATGTAGGATATACAACGTATGTCTAATAAATTATAAGAAGAGATCATCAGAAAACATCTTTAAAAGGATAAGACCAAAAGAATGAATTTTCATTATTTTTAAAAACTTCTTTCCTTCCGTTTATGTCCAAAAAGCTCATTATCTTACAATGCATTGTCATTTTAAATCGTGAAAACCTTTTAAATGTTACTGTTTGTTTCTAATGTTCATCACGTTACTTATATCGGTAAATATATAATTTCAGCGATAGAATTTACAATATTTTATTAAAATATCTTATCTAAATTCGGTGTTCCAATTTTAGATCCATAGTAACATAGAAGAGTTTTTAATGCCTACCTTTTAAAGGTTTTAAACGTGGAGATATTAGATGATAATATACCTTTTTTATGCTAATAAATTCCTTATTTTATATCATTTATTATTATTTTTTATTTGCGTTCTTCAACATTTTTATCTTTCTTCGAACATATTCAACTCACCTTGTAGATTTCACGTTAGTTAAAGTCTAATCGTCTTTTAATGTTTTTTTTTTTTTTTTTTACATTTAACTTTTTCTCTAAAAGTACTAGATGAACCTATTGTATATCTATTTAGAAAATAATTGTGATATCACAGGGTATTATTTCGTAATGTGACGTGTCCAAGCTGTCATATGCGCCTGTGCCTTTGTCACCAACGTCCACATCTTCTCCAGAATCTTATCCAAGATGTCCATATGACTCTTCAAGCATTCAGCGAGTTCTCAGTACTTTCTTAATCTCACTCTGCCATTTGAGCTTTTACTTTTTTAATCTGAAGCAAGGAAATGATTATTCTTTGAATGTGAAAACTTGTAAAAATAATAATTTACCCTCATTATTAATTTGTTTAGTTTTCTTTGTCGTCTGTTTTTGCACAAGTTGAATCTGGTTAGAACGATATATGTAAATTAGTTTTATTGCCTTAAATACGAGGTAATTAACTCGTTTCTCTCTCTATATCAGAAATTGTTTAAAGTTTAATAAATTAATTTTATAAATCTGAGAGTTGTCTTCAAAAACGATCCAACACAATCTTTAAATTGTAAAAAACATCATTTTAGATGGTTTCGCGCGTTCTACTATTGTTTCCCATATTCCATCGCGTTGTAAATTGAAGAATATCTTTAAATTCTTAATCAAGTACTCAACAAAAGGTTTCTTCACTTCTCATTAGTATTCGCAAGCTTTCTAGTTTAAAAAACTCTATCACAGGCGTTTCTTCTAAGTATAAACATTTTAAAATGAATATTTGTAAAAATCCCCTACGTGCAACTGGATTGGAGGCCATCTGCCTTGCTATGAATATTGATTTTATAAATTCATTGTCTCATATTGTTTGGACATTTATAGAATTGCATTTAGAGGTACAGAAACTATCGTTAAATGATTAATCTATTCTCATAATGATTTTTGTTATGCAAATATAATTTAATAACTTACTTGCATATTTCTATAGAAGCAAAATTGAAGAAATAAATCAAGTTACATAGATTTAATAAATATATACATTGAAATTATGAAAATTCGAAACTATTATAGACGCGTATGATTCTTTTAAAAATTAAACAATTTCTATTGTTTTTAAAAGAATCATACACGTCTATAATAGTTTCGAATTTTCATAACAGATGGAGCACTATTGTATCATAATTTTACGAAGTGCATAATATTTTCTTCATATTCGGTTTCAAATATTTATAATATATGTTCTGACTACAACACACTCATATGTTCCTTAAGATATATTTTTATGAAAAAATAGTACAAATGTAATATTGTACTGGGATAAGGTGCATAAATTAAGAAAAGGGCATCTACTTATCGTGCAACTGAAAGTTGCTGATGGCTTGCGCCATCTATCGGAATAAATATCAACTATTCTCGTTGATTTTTAATTATTCCAGAATTGGCCAATGATAAGGGTCAACAGCCCGAAACGCGTCCGTGGTTAGCTTTTCTTGATTAATCAAGAATGGGTATTTGGCCAATTCTGGAATAATTAAAAATCAACGAGAATAGTTGATATTTATTCCGATAGATGGCGCAAGCCATCAGCAACTTTCAGTTGCACGATAAGTAGATGCCATTTTCTTAATATATTTTTATGTAATTTTTATTTGGGTTTATATGTATTTTTATATCTAGATACATGATTAGCTATTTTCCACGACAAAACGTTCGAATTTATTGATGGTCTCTCTATTGTTCTGTAAAAGCAAATAAGATTTGCTGCAAATATTCCATATAATCATAGACAAAGGAATAAGATTAATTTTGGAACACATGTTTACAATATAATTATGAAAGCCACGAAGGACCCTTCTTAAGTTTCTTATTCAAACTGAATGTTATCAATGATCCAACATGTGAATGCCGCTTAGATGTTGAATCACCAGAGCATCTTCTTTTAACTTGCCCTCTAACTAATCAAATTGTATGTAGATACTTTGAAACATTACCAAATTCTCTTTGTGTATATACTCTATCTTATGAGAACTTTGTTAAGTTTAGAACTATTTGTACAATAATTTACAAAACACTACTAATCCATCGTGTAAATATTTAATCATATATATGTAAATAATACTAGCACAGCACAATAGTCCTTTGGACTTCGTGCTTTTGTAACAATAAATAAAAAAAAAAAAAATATTCCATATATCTATGTAATAAGGGTTAAAATCCAATTCTTTCCCATTGACGTGAATTTCTGTGATTGCTCTGATAGAAATGGGCGAAGTTTTATATATTGCAATTATTGCAAGGTTATGTTCTCTTTCGTAAAAATAATGAAATCATTAGCATACAGTATTCATTTTAGGTGTATGCTATATATCAATAGACACCATATATTAATATATTTTAATTAAACACTGTTCTGAAAGAACTATGTTAAACTTTACATTCTAAAATTGTGGAATATTCATGTACTTGGCCGTATAATATGTACTAAGCTTTTTGAAATGTTTGAAAAAGAAAGAATAAATAATATTGAGAGTTCCTTTTAATTTTGATTTTGCAAGTTTTCAAACAGAAAAATTTCCCGAAAACTTGAGAAATTAAAAGAAAATCTTTAACTTAATATTATTTTTTTTCAAATAATTTCTAGGTAACTGTTGCTCCCATAAATTAGAATGTATGTAGTGTTACGCACTTTGTGCCAGCATTTCATATTCTTAGCTATTCAAGAAGAACAAATTAAAGGCGTAAATTCTAAAACGATTATAATATTTTGTGCTATTTCGCACATTCGTAATAAATACAGTTTCTGATATTAAAATACGATTTTATAATCATTGTGTATTGTTTTAAAATAAATTCCATGTTTCGAAAAAAATGGCATTGTCAAAGATTCTTTACTGTTCAGTATTTTTTTTTTTTTTGCAACGATTACAGACTTTGTGTCATTTAGATTTTTTGTAATAGGTACGGATTCCGTACTTTGTGTAAGGCTCACATATATTCTGTACTTTTCTCAGATTCTGTAAAGGTCGCAGTTTCAATGATTTTCAAAACATTCTATAATGGTCATCTTTGCTGCACTGTTCAATACACTCAATGATGTTTATCTATTCTTGTACTGATCAAAACATTCTGTAATGGTTATCTATTCTTGTACTGTTCATAACATTCTGTAATGGTTATCTATTCTTGTACTGTTCAAAACATTCTGTAATGGCTATCTATTCTTGTACTGTTCAAAACATTCTGTAATGGTTATCTATTCTTTTACTGTTCAAAACATGCTGTAATAATTATCTATTCTTGTACTGTTCAAAACATTATTTAATTGGTATCTATTCTTGTACTCTCCAAAACATTCTGTAATGGTTATCTATTCTGTACTGTCCAAAACATTCTGTAATGGTTATCTATTCTTGTACTGTTCAAAACATTCTGTAATGGTTATCTATTCTTGTACTGTTCAAAACATTCTGTAATGGTTATCTAATCTTGTACTGTTCAAAACATTCTGTAATGGTTATCTAATCTTGTACTGTTCAAAACATTCTGTAATGGTTATATATTCTTGTACTGTTCAAAACCTTCTATAATGGTTATCTATTCTTGTACTGTTCAAAACATTCTGTAATGGTTATCTATTCTTGTACTGTTCAAAACCTTCTATAATGGTTATCTATTCTTGTACTGTCCAAAACATTCTGTAATGGTTATCTATTCTTGTACTGTCCAAAACATGCTGTAATGGTTATCTATTCTTGTACTGTCCAAAACATGCTGTAATGGTTATCTATTGTTGTATTGTTCAAAACATTCTGTAATGGTTATCTATTCTTGTACTGTCCAAAACATTCTGTAATGGTTATCTATTCTTGTACTGTCCAAAACATGCTGTAATGGTTATCTAATCTTGTACTGTCCAAAACATTCTGTAATGGTTATCTATTGTTGTATTGTTCAAAACATTCTGTAATGGTTATCTATTCTTGTACTGTCCAAAACATGTTGTAATGGTTATCTATTCTTGTACTGTTCAAAACATTCTATAATGGTTATCTATTCTTTTACTGTCCAAAACATTCTGTAATGGCTATCTATTCTTGTACTGTCCAAAACATTCTGTAATGGTTATCTATTCTTGTACTGTCCAAAACATTCTGTAATGGTTATCTATTCTTGTACTGTTCAAAACATTCTATAATGGTTATCTATTCTTTTACTGTCCAAAACATTCTGTAATGGTTATCTATTCTTGTACTGTTCAAAACATGCTGTAAATGGTTATCTATTATTGTACTGTTCAAAACATTCTGTAATGGTTATCTATTCTTGTACTGTCCAAAACATGCTGTAATGGTTATCTATTCTTGTACTGTTCAAAACATGCTGTAAATGGTTATCTATTATTGTACTGTCCAAAACATTCTGTAATGGTTATCTATTCTGTACTGTCCAAAACAGTCTATAATGGTTATTTATTCTTGTACTGTTCATAACATTCTGTAATGGTTATCTATTCTTGTTCTGTTTAGAACATTCTGTAATGGTTATCTATTATTGTACTGTCCAAAACATTCTGTATAATGGTTATCTATTCTTGTACTGTTCAAAACATTCTATAATGGTTATCTATTCTTGTACTGTTCAAAACATTCTGTAATGGTTATCTATTCTTGTACTGTTCAAAACATTCTGTAATGGTTATCTATTCTTGTACTGTTCAAAACATTCTGTATTGGTTATCTATTCTTGTACTGTTCATAACATTCTGTAATGGTTATCTATTATTGTACTGTTCAAAACATTCTATAATGGTTATCTATTCTTGTACTGTTCAAAACATTCTGTAACGGTTATCTATTCTTGTACTGTCCAAAACCTTCTATAATGGTTATCTATTCTTGTACTGTTCAAAACATTCTGTAATGGTTATCTATTCTTGTACTGTCCAAAACATTCTGTAATGGTTATTTATTCTTGTACTGTCCCCAAAACTTTCTATAATGGCTACTTAGTCTGTACTGTTCAAAACATTCTGTAATGGTTATCTATTCTTGTACTGTTCAAAACATTCTGTAATGGTTTTCTATTATTGTACTGTTCAAAACATTCTGTAATGGTTATCCATTCTTGTACTGTCCAAAACCTTCTCTAATGGTTATCTATTCTTGTACTGTTCAAAACATTCTGTAATAGTTATCTATTCTTGTACTGTTCAAAATATTCTGTAATGGTTATCTATTCTTGTACTGTTCAAACATTCTGTGTAATGATTATCTATTCTTGTACTGTTCAAAACATTCTGTAATGGTTATCTATTTATGTACTGTCCAAAACATGCTGTAATGGTTATTTCTTCTTGTACTGTTCAAAACATTCTATAATGGTTATCTATTCTGTACTGTTCAAAACATTCTGTAATGGTTATCTATTCTTGTTCTGTTTAGAACATGCTGTAATGGTTACCGATTCTATACTGCCCCATACATTCTACAATTATTTCAGGGTTGTCATGATGGCCTCAGGCATTGATCTTCTGATTGAAATCTGTCCCGGATATTTGACCCCATCCGTTTCCGGTTGGGGAATCACCCATCATGCCTCGAGGCATCTGTTCAGCCCTTCTTTTCCGAAGCCCTTGATGGTGGGATGAATTACAAGTTACCAAACATTTGGTTACCATTTCAAACTTTCAGATATTGATATTGATCATCAATAATTTCGAAATGTTAATGTTCTTTAATATACACATATTTGGATTATATAAAATAAATATTGTGATTTAGTCTTAAAATACAAGAACTCATAGCATATCGTCAAATCATTTCTCAAATCATTCAAATGTTTTTCTCACATTTCTACGATTTTTCTATCATTTTTGCAAGGCAATATCTATACGATGCTTTGGCGCGCCATCTGTTTTAAGAAAGCATATTACATATTTATTATTATATGTATTTTTACTGTCAATATGGATGGCTGTGCTGGAGTAAACCTCCTTTTTTGTGTCTGGATGCTATATTTATGGCGAACTAAATAACTTAGTCCCTATTTCTGCTCCGCGCTTATGGAATTGAAGACTTGGGGCGATGGCGTCGACCTTTCATATTAAATCTTACTTTTCCTTATTACTAATAATTGTATATAGTTGCGGAACTACTGGTTTCCTGTGCTGCTCTTTTCCTGATATTGCACATTGTACGGAGAATCTGTATAAGACTAATGTCTTAATAAAGGCTTTGTGTGTGTGTGTGTGTATTTTTACTGTCCTCAAAGCCTATGACGATAGTTCTTCTAAAATACCCCTTTCAAGAGTCTAATATATAATAGAGTATAAAAGGAAAACCGAAGATTTCAATATAACAGCGGTAGGGTAGATTAAACTGGCGTAACCGCTGGGAGGGTTCACCACTGATGAGCCAGGCCCTCCTATTGTTTTATCATTGCAATAAAGGGAGTAGAAAATTGATTTATTTTTAAAAGAATCATACGCGTTAAAAATAGTTCAATTTTTTTAAGGCAATAATTCCAACACTATATTTGCATATACTAGTACCTCCAACGCAAACTTTTATTTAGATATGCATATTCAATTATGCAAATTAAAGATAAACATTCGACTATTTCGAAATTTTGTAATGGTTAGGTTAGGTGAGAGGTCGATTTCAGAAACTCCGTTGAATTTTCTCTCAACAGTTTGAAATTACAACCCCCAGAAATTATCTTGGTGAAACAGGAAGCAATTGGACATGTTGGAAATTGGCGCACGCAACATTACCTCGTCCAAGTATTAAACATATGTTGAGAAAAACTATGTCGATTCATGACTTTTCATTAGAGAAACTTTAACCAGATGACGAATATATCTTTCTCAAGTATTCTAATACCAGAAACTTTATATTATTTGCATATAACACTGTTTATTTATTATTAAATAATATTTATTGAATCATATACATATTTGTAGAACGAGGTTTGACAATTTTGTCGCAAAAGTTTCTTTTGAATGAAAAATCGTAATTTATTTTAAGGAGAAATAACGACTATTTCTATCCTTAGGGATGAAGTATGGAAGGATGAATTGTGAAGAGTAATGATAAACGGAAAAATAAAGTGTCCAGGAATGGGAATCGAACCTACAGTGTTCCGCTTATCGGGCTGATGCCATGTCCACTAGGCTTCCCATGCTTGCCATGTCCATTTTATTTTTCCGTTTATCATTACTCTTCACAATTCATCCTTTCATACTTCATCCCTAGAAATAGTCGTTATTTCTCCTTAAAATAAATTACGATCTTTCATTCAAAAGAAACATTTGCGGCAAAATAATCAAACCTCGTTCTACAATCATAAGCCGCATTATATTGTATTATAATATACATATTTATCTATTCCTAATTCCCCTGATATCGAATTCTAATATAGGTTTCGAAGCCCTAATTTAAAAGTAATAGAAAAATATATACAGTTATCAGCGTCATGCGTTCTTAATTCTGTCACCGTTTGCTTTTGGTTCAGTGGTAGAATGCTCGCCTGTCACGCGGGCGCCCCGGGTTCGATTCCCGGCCGATGCATTTTTTTTTTTTTACAATTTTTAAAACTCATTTATATAAACTTTAATATATACAGTTATCAGCGTCATGCGTTCTTAATTCTGTCACCGTTTGCTTTTGGTTCAGTGGTAGAATGCTCGCCTGACACGCGGGCGCCCCGGGTTCGATTCCCAGCCGATACATTTTTTTTTTACAATTTTTAAAACTCATTTATATATTATAGTGGCGGGCGGTTCGATTCCCGGCCGATGCATTTTTTTTTTTTTTACAATTTTTAAAACTCATTTATATATTATACAAGAATGACATCCACGGTGCCAATTTATAATTGTAACGAATAGTATTTGAATAAAAGCATTTAATCGGGTAAACCCCGGGCGTTGCCCGGGTCATTCGGCTAGTAGAAAATATGTAACATATATTCAAATAGGATGCATTAGCGCTCCATCTACATTTAGAAATCCAAACTATTTATAGTGCGTACGTTTATTTTAAAAGGAAACAATTTTCTAGTTTCATTACTGCAATACTTAAAACCTACTGGTCACTTCTATATAATGGACTACGCTCTCCCTATGCATTTATCATAATAAGGTCACTATATATATATTTTTAAAGAAAGTTCATTTGAATACCTATTATTTTTTTACAGAATCAAAATATAATTATTTTATGGTCCAAGTAAACTTGGAATAACTATGAAAAACAGCTATAAAAATACAGCTATTTTTTATTTTATTTCAATTTAAAGCGCTATGTTCCCCTAGGGACACTTGCGCTGTCATACATTTATGCCTTTACATTTGTCTATACATTTATATACAATCATTTTAGGCCAAATTTTTGCTATATAATTTAAAATATATCTACAAAAGTTATTGAATTTAATATACTTTTCTTTACTGGAAATAAAAATACTTGGATCTGTTACTATTAAATTATTTTCGATTCTGTAGTCTTGAAAAACAGGACAATCTAGTAAAAGATGTATTGAGAGGAAAATTTCAGCTAAACGCGCCAACTATGTATGTTTTTCTTTTTATGCGAATAAAGGTTATAGTATATATTTAACATAAACTTGCGGGAGACCACTCCCTTTATTAAGTAAAAGGAATAAAATGAGTAGAAGGAATTTCATAAATTTATTTTTAAGGTGAATATTCTAAATGTATATATTGTAGCAAAGCATTTTTTTATTAACAGAGTATCATTTTGTTGTTTATATTTTGCTTCTCTGCAAACTTCCCTCATTGCTTATCTCCGTTGTTTGTTCTTGCCTTAAATAAATTGCTGTGTCATCCTGAAGTTTGTCTGCCTCCAGGATTCCATCGCCATGCTAAAGCCAAGACTTCCCTCCAAGATGACCATGTCCCTATAAACGATACGACGACAAAGCCGCTCTTCACGCCGCAAAAAAAAAAACGCGAATGTACTAGGGACAAAATGGTAGATTGATGAAACCACTGAGCATGAATTGAACTGTAACAACCCACCACCTCCAGGCGAAGCCTGTTTATCGATATTTTAGCCAATCTCGCATCTGAGAAATTATTGAAGAAATAATATAGTTGCTATCTTCACATTTCCTTCCAGCGTACCAGTTACATGTTGTTGTTGTTGTCGTGTCCAATAAAGAGCCTCAGATGTATCCATGCATCTCTATCACAGCAGCAGCAATGTCCACTATCTTGGGTGTGTACACTGTATTGTTGTTGTTGTCATGTCCAATGAAGAGTCTCAGATGTCTCCATGCATCTCTATCACAGCAGCATCAATGTCCACTATATTGGGTGTGTACACTGTATTGTTGTTGTTGCTATGTCCAATGAAGAGCCTCAGATGTCTCCATGCATCTCTATCACAGCAGCAGCAATGTCCACTATCTTGGGTGTGTACACTGTATTGTTGTTGTTGCCATGTCCAATGAAGAGCCTCAGATGTCTCCATGCATCTCTATCACAGCAGCAGCAATGTCCACTATCTTGGGTGTGTACACTGTATTGTTGTTGTTGTCGTGTCCAATGAAGAGCCTCAGATGTCTCCATGCATCTCTATCACAGCAGCAGCAATGTCCACTATCTTGGGTGTGTACACTGTATTGTTGTTGTTGTCATGTCCAATGAAGAGCCTCAGATGTCTCCATGCATCTCTATCACAACAGCAGCAATGTCCACTATCTTGGGTGTGTACACTGTATTGTTGTTGTTGTCATGTCCAAAGAAGAGTCTCAGATGTCTCCATGCATCTCTATCACAGCAGCATCAATGTCCACTATCTTGGGTGTGTACACTGTATTGTTGTTGTTGTCATGTCCAAAGAAGAGTCTCAGATGTCTCCATGCATCTCTATCACAGCAGCATCAATGTCCACTATCTTGGGTGTGTAGGGGTGGGAGAAGTCCAACCACACCAGTCCCCCCTGGACTCTTGGAATATTTGACCAAATTCTGGTTCGTTTCCAAGGTGACTAACATGGCAACGGCATCCATTTTCCAATGAAGAGCAAAACCACTTACATCAAATCAACAATTGATCACTAGACAACAACATAGAGCAAACATTGTGGAAATGATAAAGACTATTTATCATTAGAAAATATTTCTGGGGTGAAGAATCGCAACATATAGTTCGATCTCCAATAACCTTCGATCCCCCGCCACTCAAGATCGTCAGGGACAGGGGCCGTAGGGACCCCGGGGTCGATACCCGGGGGTCTGGACGTCGTCTGGCAGGTAACAAACGAGCTCTTTAAACAGCGTGATCAATAAACTTCCTTCCCTTCAATCGGGTCCCGCTGCGCCGTTTAAGCTAATTGTTCATAGTTCCCCTGCAAGTTACTCGCCACATCCATTTGAAGTTAGAAGAAGTTTAGTTGTCGTGGGTAAATGGCTCGGCGAGTTGGATTGAGATAGGAGAAGAACTCCTTTTTTTCTTTTTGGAAAATATTGTCTAACCTGCAAACCTTTATGAACTTTTAATGCATTCCAATTATATAAAAGCCCTTAGAGCGCAATCTGCCATGAGGAGTCCTGAGAATGTACATCTATTTTTCTCCAAATCGAAACAAATTCTAATCGTCCCCTTACTGCACTGAGAATATATTTCAGATTGCAGTAATAGACCTGGTTGGTTAAACTTTGAAGGTTGAACCGCTGATGAAGAAGGTATACTTGCAAAATTTACTTCATCGCTATAATAGACCTGGTTGGTTAAACCATTACAGTGATCTTTATTGGAGAGACACGAGATAACCAAGTGTAAGCACAATTTCCTCTGTCTTCTTAAAAAACAGACTACCAGCGACTTAAAGACTTTTCACTTACTTAGGTTTTGTCCATGAGTGTAGATCCTAATCCTTTCAATGCCAGGCACGCGAGCTTGTGTAATATTTTCCGGCACAACTTACATAGAAATAGGCTTGATCTAGAGTACTGGCATTCTTTTGTAACCCACATTTCCCAATGAATAAAGATTGTATAATCAAAATAAGTATCATCACTACAGTCATTCACAAGTAGGTAACAACATTTGGTTCACATGATACCATTCAAATACAGTTATAATGTAATACAGCTTGAACCAGTAGAAATATGTTCTAGCTTAGATAACGAGCGAGCGTGTAATAGACACCTGAGTAAGGACTAAATTTCCCACTATGTCATGTGATTGGTGGATGGTTGAAGACCTAATGTCACGCATAGGCATGTGATAGGTAACGATGAGGTATTGTTAAGGCCTGTTTTCTTTAAATATATCTATGTAGTATTGATATGATGCATTTTATCGCATCATTTTTTATATAAAATTTAAACAATAAATGACACGCATGTGTTTCCTCTTTTGGAAATTGATTTATTCAAAAATAAACTACGCGTCAAAATAAAAGTTTAAATTTCTTATATCTACGATGTATGTAGAGGGTATTTACAATATGGGAGGCATACCAAGTTTCAAATAATATATCTCCTATGCTGGTGATATAAAAGATAGTTTTTCTTCAACATTAGAATGAAACAACTTAAGGAGAATATATATATAAGTTTTATAATGATTAAATAAAAGTTAAGAATAGATAGATATCGAATATTAAAGGTATAATGTAAATATTGCAAGCTTTTACTGAACAACAATAATGAGATAGTATTATACATATATATGGAATTTTTGTAGAGAGAAAATTGATCTATAGAAACCTCTTCCGTCAAAATAAATGTCAAACCTGGACGCCCTACAGATATATATTTAACAGAGAATCGTAGAAAACGTATAAATATAATGATACAACAATAGGTGAATATTACATTATTTTCATAAACAAACTTTAACATCTTCCTCAGTAGTAATGTTATTAATGTACGAGTTTTCGCGTTTAATTTACCGATATTTTAAATATTTTCTATGAATTTAAATGATTCTATCAAATATGGAGATTGTTTACTTGACCAGCATTCATAGTCATGAATAAATTGGCACCTGAATTATATTAAAAAATACTTTATTTTATCCGACGCGTTTCAGTGGATATCATTCACATTCCTCAAGATTGAAATAAGCATTAGTAGGTTTGTAGAGATTAACTTCATTATATTTTCAAACTAAGGTAAACAATATGTATTAAAATGTCTATAAATGTCGATTTTATTATCTAAATTATATTGTTTTCTGATTCAATTATTGATTATCTTGATGATTAGATTATGTTCATTGACTTTACGGCCATTGGTAATTAAACTTAAACCTCCAATGAGAGACCCATATAATAGAAAATCACCTGTCTAAAGGGCAGTTCATGTAAAATCAATATAAATAATTTAACTTTAACTAATGAGTTCTCAGAGAGCCATTCCTAAGAATAAGTCTAAAGTTTATTTGTTTTTAGAAGAAATCACGCAGTAGATTGTGTACTCGACCCAATTTTTCGTGTTTAAAAGTGGCGACCTCATCGATATGGCAGCAATTACAAAAAGAGGAGCAATATCCGGAGACTAAGGTGGAAGTTTGGAAGTGAAGAGGGTTCAGGATTTGGGGCGGATCTTGGGTGACAAAACGTGGCGGCCTCCTGGGACAAACTTTAAGAATTTGGTAATATCGACTCTGCGTTCTCCTGGGGACCTAGCCTCTACCCCAGGACATTTTTATTCCCTTCCCTTGGCATTTCTTACGAGACATCTTCGATCGCCTATTACTCTCATGTTTTCTGTTTTAATCTATTTCTGGCATGGAGGTTTTATGATAAACATAGGGGAAACCAGGTATTCTCACAATACTCCATAAATACACACGCCATCATATTATTTTTCTCATTTGTAAGTGATTTTTTAAATTATTTTTTGTAGTTTTTATGTAATTATATATGTAAATAAGACAAAGATAATCTCTCTATAGAAGAATAAACAAACGTCAGGTAGAAGAGATTCTTTAAATAAGAAAACGAAGGAACAAGCTTTCGGGCAAAGGTGCCCGTAAAAGGCATCTTGCCTGTGAGCTTATATAAAATGAAAGGATTTAAAAGCACGAATGTTTCTTTTTATACAGAATACAAACTTCTACTGTCTTTACTGCGATGATAAAAATATATTGGGAGGGCTTTGCTCATCAGTGGTGAACCCTCCCAGCGGTTTCGCCAATTTAATCCAACAGACCGCTTCTAAGAGCTCTAATACTGTATTGGATGATTCTGCTTATATACGCAGAACTGAAGGATGGAATCTCAGAAATGTGGTTTTCAAGAAAACTATGGACATAAGCTTATAGGATAGTAGATGTATGACAGTAGATTACAGTAGGATTGTAAGCTTATATACCATCGTTATTTATTTCAATAAACAGATTATGTATTTAATTAAAAAGACATATATTGGATCAAAATATTATGTATTTACCAATATTTCAGTTGGCTGAACGTCAACCTTTATCAAGGTATTATAACATTTTGAAGTCTAACTTCATTTTGTTTAATACCTTGATAAAGGTTGGCGTTCAGCCAACTGAAATATTGGTAAAATAAATGTTATTTTGATCCAATATATGTCTTTTTATTCAAATATTTATTTATGGATTGCTCTATTTTCAAAAGATTGTGTATTATAAACAGATTATATATTATTTAGAATATATTCATTTTTATTTTGAAACACTGTGACTACACAAATCTTTAAACTTTGAACTAATAAATAAATAAATTATTCTGGATGCTAATAAAAATATAGTCATCTTATTATTCACCAATCTAACATTGAAGGATTTTTTTTTTAATTTTTATTTGACATATCGGACGCGATATCCCAGCTCGGGATACATGCGCCTAAATACATTTTAGTAGATTATTTACAATTCATTTTATACAATTTAATAACCGGACTACAAACATAATTAAAACTTAAACGATGATATTCTAAAACAGAAGAGAAAATCTAAAATGGATTATTTTAGCAACCTATATACACCTCATTATATACAACTCAATAACCGACTGAAAACACAATTAAAACTGAAACGATGGTTTTGCAGGATGGTTGAAGAACACTCTGGAAAGATACAGAACATGTCTGAGGAAAGAATCAAGACTGAAGAATCAGATGCAACAAGATTTAGAATAAAAAACTCATCTCTTGAAACCTTTTGTGTAATCTTTAATTATAATTGAGGATACACCAAAGATAATTCCTATATATAAAGAATAAAATTCATTTATAAATTACATAAAGTGTTATTTTCAGACAGAAACTATCAATTCAGATATAATAAAGTTGCTATATACTTTTATTTAAAAAAATGAAATAACAATGTGTATCTAGATTTTTTATAAATATTGATTATATATAATTTTGCTTTACACACACACACTCAAAGCTTTTATTAGGACATTAGCCTTATACAAATTCTCCTTTCTCATTTCCAGCTTACAATTATATCCTCAAGATTATAACTAATCTTGTTTAACTTTAATTTAAGATGTAATTAAATGATATTTAAGTACATAAATGTAAAGTCATTATAATATTAACCATTAGGTGCACTAAATAAAACCCCACTTGAGTCTGAATATTCGCTTTTCCAAATAATAATTCAGATTGTTAATCTATTTATCTTTGGTATCTTCAATTTAAAATAATTTGAGTTAATCTTCTATAGTATGGGGCAGAGGCAACCTTTTATCTAACACAAATATTATGGCGAAGTTCTAACAGAAACTACTCGTGGAATAAATTAAAAAGAACAGACTTCACATATTTGAAAAGAATTTCATTTATTGTAGTAGTAAAGAGCGCACAAAATAAATATTTTTATTTTATTTTTTTTATAAAATATTTAATCGTTTATTCTCTTGTCTGACTTTATGGAATAGAATCCAATTTGTATTGAGGTTGTCTATGAACCGAAATTATGGTCTTGAGAGATGGACATTTTACTTTTCCAAATAGAATTAAGGATGTCGCATAGATATGTTTATTTTGACTGGCTGTTGATGCTATATTTTGAGAAAATATAAATATCTGAAAGCACATAACACACTCTAATCAATTTCCTTCACTTCTCACTCCAGCTAATATGTTGTTAATTAGTTTCCCTATAGATGAATAACATTAATAAACATTACTTGAGATAAACACCGGAGCTTTAAAATAGAATAATTCATGTTTACAGGTATATTTAGAGATGTTTCTTATACAGGCGCTAAGGGTAACAAAAATAGAGCGTGCTTCTCTGATATCTTATTGGTCTAATTTAAACCTCCAAACTCTATCTTGGCAACAATCTGGAAATTATCAAACTTCTGAGACATTGCCAACTTATGGATTTGGTCTGATTGTGTCCTATACCCACCGTGTTGATATAACACGGCAACACTCTAGAAATTATCAAACTTCTGAGACATTGCCAACTTATGGATTTGGTCTGATTGTGTCCTATACTCACCGTGTTGATATGACACGGCAACAATCTGGAAATTATCAAACTTCTGAGACATTGCCAACTTATGGATTTGGTCTGATTGTGTCCTATACCCACCGTGTTGATATGACACGGCAACAATCTAGAAATTATCAAACTTCTGAGACATTGCCAACTTATGTATTTGGTCTGATTGTGTCCTATAACCACCGTGTTGATATGACACGGCAACAATCTGGAAATTATCAAACTTCTGAGACATTGCCAACTAATGGATTTGGTCTGATTGTTTCCTAAACCCACCATGTTGATATGACACGGCAACAATCTATAAATTGGTCAAACTTCTGAGAAATTGCCAACTTATGGATTTGGTCTTATTGTGTCCTACAGTGCAACAATCTGGAAATGTTCAAACTTCTGAGACATTTCCAACTTATGGATTTGGTCTGATTGTGTCCTATACCCACCGTGTTGATATGGCACGGCAACAATCTGGAAATGATTAACCTCCTGAGATATTGTCAACTTATGGATTTGGTCTGATTGTGTCCTACAGTGCAACATTCTAGAAATGATCAAACTTCTGAGACATTGCCAAATTATGGATTTAGTCTAATTGTGTCCTATAACCACCCTGTTGATATGACACGGGGACAATATGGAAATAATCAAACTCCTGAGACATTGCCACCGTGTTTATATGGAACGGCATCAATCGAATACCTCTGACCTACAGGTTTTCCTTGACCCTTTTTACACTCTGCTTGCTTTTTTCAGGCTGTTATAGGATAGTTTTATAATATTTATATATCAATAAGTTGCTTTAACCTTCCTATTGGTGATATCATTTAAAGATATATATGATTAAATATGTATAAAGAGACTTGCTATTATAGAAATTGTTATATTCCTTTCAGATATCTGAATGGCAGAGATACTAGGACAGCTCAACAACTTCTTTTGATAATGGATAATGGTCTAAATGCTATTCTACTCATTCTCTATTCTCTCATTTCAAATATTTTAACCTGACATTGAATATGTCTCATGTTAGAATGTTATTTTATCGATTTATTCACCATTCTATGTTGTATACTATATTTCAGATATCATTTATCTATTTTATGATATCAATGCAATGTATTTCATAGTAATTCTAGATGTATTGGGTATAAAGATCATTTTATCCTTCCTAAAGAAAGTACTAACGCCATTAATGTTTTTATTCTTAAGAATGTTCCATTCTTAATTTCTATCAGGTATATACACACATAACATATAGGTAAAATAGACAATCATGATGAGTAAACTATACTTTAAAATCTTGCTGTAAAATATCACATGTCTAGCGAGAAAAAAAAATATGGTTTTTCAATACATTCTTCTATAGAATATGCTAAAGGTATAATGCTGGGTTCGAAAACATTCTATCCTTTTCAAAGTTATTATAAAATACAGTGGTACACTGTAAATTTGAGAGGAAATAAATAAATTATAAAATATCCTTCTTTTATGCAAGAATAAAAAATATATTTTGAAAAATTGACAAATTCTATAGAGGACTAATATATATTTGTTGAGCATTTATCAAATATCTAACTTGTTCTCCTATTTATTTGATAAATAAATAAATGTATTGATAAAAAAAATAGTATTTTTTGGTTTGTTTATTTTGTTGGTTGTGATGTAAAATCAAGAATGATTTTAATGTCCTCTTTCTTATCTTTTCAAATCTTGTAATTATTTTTTTTTAAATGTAATATAGTATCTGAATTTAGTGTTGTTATTGACGCAAGCATCCCTTGTAGAGATATCGCGTCTGATTTGATAAATAAATAAATAAAGACATATTACATTCAGAATTAAAATATGTTTAATATATAGTTCAAATTTCTCTATGATATTGCATGATACTGTTGAAATGAATTTCAATATAACATCTCTAAGGTCTACAAGGTAAATGAGTAGAGTTTATTTATAATATCTTAAATTATATTTATTATGAAATCTCTATATCTCTAACCTCTTTTTATATTATTTTATATATAAATATTCTTTCTATAATATCTTATGCAATAATATTGCCATGATAAGACAAAAATCAATACATGTCATGTACCTTCCTTTTTACATTCCTTTTCAAAAATAAATTCAGTCACAAATAATAATGAATATATTATGTGTTCTAAACATTATAAATTTATTATAAAAAAACTAGCTTAATTTCACATATATATTTTTCTCTTTTAATGCAATTTCTCTATAAATATAAAATCTTAAACACTAGTTCATCTCAGAATATCACAAA
This sequence comes from Cordylochernes scorpioides, assembly GCA_030710605.1. Taxonomy (NCBI): domain Eukaryota; kingdom Metazoa; phylum Arthropoda; class Arachnida; order Pseudoscorpiones; family Chernetidae; genus Cordylochernes; species Cordylochernes scorpioides. Next base: position 76,860,195 of record CP092875.1, read on the forward strand.
TGCATTATATACTGATATTTGAGCATTTCTCAACAATTAATACATATAGATATTAAATATTAATATTTGATACAAATGATCAAAAATAAATAAGAAGAGAAAGTTCAATTATTATAAAATATTTAAAGTATAAACACAAGGTAATAAGACCAAATCCAAATAAATAAATAGTGTGTTGTGTAATAACATTTATTTGGATTTGGTCTTATTACCTTGTGTTTATAATCTATAATCCAAATTGTGCCTTATCTATTTAAAGTATATTTTAATCTTTCCATACATAAAGAATATATATATTATATTATATTAAAAAGTATATATTTATCTATTAGATAGTAAAAAGGCATATATTGAATTGGATAAATTCAATCCAATATAAGCCTTTTTTACTATCTAATGATTTAAGTATGGATTGCTCTATTTTCAGAACAATATTTATTTATGTTTATATATAAAGAATTATAAATTTATGAAAATAATTTTAGAGTAGGTGATAAATAATATTTTGTTGTAAATAGTGGTAATTAGCGATGCAGGTAAATATAATATATATATTATATAAGAGAGATTTTATATAATATTATATATTTATATATGTTTATATATATATGAATGAAGCAATATTTTAATAAAAATATTTCTAGGGAATGTTAAATAATATTTTGATGTTAATAATGGTAAATAACGATGCAGGTAAATACGCAGGAAGAATGCGTGGGCGTACATAGCTTGGCATTATTAATACAAACACCTGTTTGACAACAGACCTAAACACCTGTTTACCAACCTCCTTCACGCAATCGGTAAAAAAAATGGAAGCATCCAAATGATTTATGTATTTTCTATCAATATTCTTACAATATTTATCTATAAATGTCAACAATACACCTCCTATTTACTATTTATATCGTTGTTTCATTATTTATATGAAATCTTTCTCACCTTCTCTCTTTATTGTACTACTTGTTAGATTTATTGTAATTTAGCTTTCCTTATATTATTATAGCATTGAGTGAAGCATACTTTACAGGCGTTTTAAAATATTTTTGGTCAAAATCGATTTTTAAAATTTTTATTTTAAATCAAATATTTATTATATTATATAAAATTTATGAATTCTATCTAATAATTTTTAATTGTTGAGTATATATTTTTGTTATTTTTCTTGCTTAAATGTCGAAATGTCAAATGGCAAAGGGTCTTATATAATTCGGATTCCTCAAATTTTTCATTATCAATCAAATGCAACTGAAATTTATTTTTATTATCAAATATAAATACAATGTTTTACCAGTATTTAATAATATATATTATATTGAGTGTGAAATTATTTTTAAAAATTCTTCAAAACCTCGAATCATAGAAAATTCATTTGAAAAATAAAAAATATTACTAATTATATAATGCAGGTAAATAATTTACAATCTAATATGCAAGCATATATTTTAATATAATTTTTGTAAAAAAATGGAAATATATTACTCTATTTAGTTTCATGACATTTAACCACGTTATAATATAATCGATATATATGTTCAAATTTTTTAATTACAAAATGATTTAACGTTAAAAAAAATAAGGATTCCAAACTAATTTAAAAATCAATTTTCTTCTATTTAACCCCTACCAGAAAATACTAAAGACTATAAAATTTATATGAAATTGTTACAATACTGTAGGGGGGTTGTAATAGAGGTGTGTGGGAGGTGTGAAATGTTGAAAAATTGAGGTAAACTAAGCGGAAATGAAGTGTAGAAGTTGAGACATTCAACAGGGTGGCGAGGGAGAAATTCAGACATGGCGCGTGCAACAGGGTGTAGTCTTACCAGTTGAATATCGCACGGCAGAAAGGCTGCAGGGGGGCGAGGGAGGACTAGGGGCTGGTGCAGCTTCGTGGGGGCTCGAAGGTTCCCTGTAGGGCCATCTAGCTTCAGCAGCAGGAGGCTTGCTCTTCACTAGGAACGAGCGAGGCATGGCATGACCATGTAGACTGCCTTCTCCGCCCTATATAACCTCCGCGCAGACGACTCGCGCCTGCGCACTAACGATCAACAGCTCGACCGCGCAACAACTCGGCCACCCTGGGTGGTGGTTGATAATTAAAACCCGGCAACACTGCAAAACTTCACTACACAAATTGTCAACAACAACCTGATTTGAAGGATTCTGCACGTTTATCCTATTAACACGCTTCTGTGTTCTATATCTATGTGGCCGCCATCTTTAATTTTGGCTTCGCTTCGTCGTTTGGTACAGATTCGTTCGCCTTTATATCGTTAATTCAGATAAAATGGCTGATTCTACCTTTGCATATTGCATCTTTCATATTATATATGCGCTGTATATTTCGAATTTAATTGCATTTCCTATTTTTATGACACAAAATATTTTATCGATTTTTGCTACGCATTGGAAATATATAATTCTGTAATTGATTACCTTACTGAACCGTATAGAATATGTTTTAATTTTCATATATTTTTTGAAATTTATCTATATTGATATATACATAATTATATTAATATAGATATACAATACTTTTCATAAATATAACAAATGATTCATAAATTTGGTATATACATTAATTATATATTTCATTATATAACAGCATAATATATATTTAATATTAAGAACTGTAATAGAAATAATTAACTAACATAATAAAAGTAAGGCTTCACAACAAATTAAATATAATGCAAAGAAGCATCAAATACAGGCGTTCCTGTCTATTTATTTATTCCGATTATACCCTCGGTTTTAGCATATAGCTTTTTAGCGTACATCTTTTGAACAAATTAGTTGAATTTTTATTAATAATATTAATAAATTAAATTTGTTTCTCGAAAGAGAATTTCGGCATCATTTTATTTATAAAACCAATTGCAATTTATCGATAATTAATTTTTTGGCTATGTGTTTAATTCTAATAATAATTGATGATATTAATGAAAAGAAAAATATTATCAAACATTAGTTGTTACAATATTTTTATTTCAAATGTGCCTAAATAGGCCTACAGAATGAACCATTTTACCTCCAATTCTAAATATTATATAAATATAATAGAATGAATAATTATATTACCCAAATTAATAATGTTATATACAGAAAATATTAAAACACACACATGAGCGCGACTCATTGAACACATATACAGAGAGTGATCACTATTGTGAAATGTAAAATAACTTAATCTCTAACCTCCTATCAGAGACCACATCCAGGAGAAACCAGATAGATCAATAAGCTTAGATAATCTCCATGAAGGTTCTACTCTTTTCTGATGACCCATCCGGGCTAATATCAAGATACATTTACAAATATATATTATATATTATATATATATATATATATATATAGTGTAGAAACTATATAACAAAATTATAACAGTGATTCTACTTTTAAAACTTAAGGAGCAAACTGATAATAATGTAATAATTATAAATATATAATTAACTTGATGATGTATTAGAAGTAAAGGATTTTTTTTTCTCTCTCTATCTACAAATTAATAACATTTTACAAATTTTATAATTTGAATTTAAATGATCATAATAGTGAAGATAATCTCAATACAAAACTGGACTATAAAATTAATTAACTATTTATTATTATTATATATATATATATATATATTATACACTAATTTAAAAAATACAAAATTATTTTCTCACAATGAGTTTCTTTGAAATGCTAAATTTCAAGCAATAATCGTTCTTCAACGGGCTTTATAAAAAACCATCGTTTATATCTTACAAGAAATACTTATAAATTTTATATTTGTATTTTTATAGAATTTATATAAACCAAATGGAAGACATTGATCAAAAATCATTGTATTGTTGTTGTTATTGTTGAATCTCTATCACAGCAGCAGCAATGTCCACTATCTTTGCTCTTCATTGGAAAATGGGTGCCGTTGCCACGTTAGTCACCTTGGAAACGAACCAGAATTTGGTCAAATATTCCAAGGGTCCAGGGGGGACCGCAGGGAGGTGTGGTCGGACTTCTTCCTCCCCCCCATCATTGTATTCATCCATTTATATATTTGTCGACTATCGGATTGTGTGTGTGTGTGTAACAAAAAATTTAAAAAATTCTATTACAGCCTCCTTTCTCTTTTTAATCTATAATTCATATTCGTTTATATGATAATGTTTATGAATGCCTATCCAACACACATATAGGTTTTTTAAATAGAATCAAGGCAGTGGAGGATTCAAGTTGCTTTTGTGGTATTGAGGAACAAACCTCAAGACATCTGCTGATCGATTGCCCAGCATTTCAAGATTATAGAATGAAGAATGAACTAGTTGTTTGTGAACTTAACGATTTGATTTAGGATAAAAAAAATCATATTAAAGTTCAATTCATTCGCGGTATATTTGCTATTTCGTTTTACATTCTAAACTTTCTACAAAATCTGGATCTCTAATGTTTTCATGAGTTGAATAATGTAAATAACTTATGTAAATAAACTTTTCTCCTTGTTTGGCGCAAGTATCCCTTGCTGGATATAGCGCTTTGGAAATATATTAATTGATAAACACACATATAGAACTTATTAATAATATGAATTTTATTATAGATAGTTTAACAAACTTGCATAACGATGCCAACTAAGATAGGTTTTTTTTTATAATGAAAATTTATATAAAATGTTATTCAAATAATCTAATTGTTTGATTTGCCTTTTGTAAACAAATTTAGCACTTCGTTTTAATATAAAGAACTTAATTTGTATTAGGAAAATGGCTTCACCTGATCGTGCAACAAGATTTGCGATGGCTTGCTACATCTATCGGCATGAATATTAACTAATCATTGATTATTAATTATTCCATATTTGGTCAAATATTATTTCAACAGATTGCGAAATGCATCCGCAACTTTTGCTTTCACCATCAGGAGATGCCTTGTTATTAATTTATCCACCTGTTCCCAATACAGTTTCCCTTTTATACTATTTTATTACTCAAATTGGTATGTCATATATATATATCAAAATTAGAATATTTCTAGGGAGTCGGTGGAAGGATGATCTAAACCGTTGGTTTTCGACCGTTACGACCCGGGTTCGATTCCCGCATTGGACACTTTTTTCTGAATTAAAGAAAAATGCTCCAAAGCCCCCGGTTCTTGCAAAAGTCTAACCCCACCAGCGAGTGCAAGTAACCAAACGGTGCTCTGACACATTTGTAAGCGCAAAGTCGAACTGCTTTTTACATGTGTAGACATGTCGTGCACTTACAGTAAAAGCAGTCGCCTTCTTCTACCCACCATGATTATCATGGCCTGTACCACGTGTACTAGGAATAAGTAAAAAAAAAGAATCTTTCTATATGTATTATATTTTTATAACAATGAAGACCTATAAATGATAAAAGATTTTTATAATTTATTGTGAAATTATATGAAATAATATATTTATATAATCCACAAGTGGATTCATCATCACTTCAAATATAATTATATTAATTTAATTTAAATTTTATTATATTATATAAGAATGCCCTCTATAAACCGATATTAGAAATTTTTTGGAATAAAATTTTAAATTTTACTATAGAAGTGAGAAAAATAAATAGTAAATACGTATTTCACATCAATATAACTAAAAATCAGGTTAGTTTAGCTTGAGATATATTTATTCTTTGGCATTATAATATATGAAAAAACAATAGAAAAAATAAAAGATAAGTGGGTCAGGTGTTGATATTAAAAATAAAAAAGGCATCTCCTGACCACGAGCACATGTGCTTTTTAGATGGCAGATATCATAATATATATATTATTTAATTAAAAAGGCATATATTGGATCAAAATATCATTTATTTTACCAATATTTCAGTTGGCTGAAATATTTTGTTAATAATTTTAATATATATATCAAATATTTTCTCCCCATTGAATATAACAAAATATTTTTAAAAACTTAATTCTGTTGACGTTATGTGGCGCTGAGTTTGTTGACAAACTTTAAAATGTTATGACACCTTGATAAAGGTTGGCGTTCAGCCAATTGAAATATTGGTAAAATAAATGATATTTTGATCTAATATATGTCTTTTTAATTAAAGATTTATCTAGGGATTGCTCTATTTACAAAATATATATTATTATAAAATGCATACTTTGCGCACAAATTCTGCAAGGAACCTATTAAAATGACAAATATATTAGAGAAAAATCAATAAAAATGAAGCTGTCAAGATTATCCTCAGTAATATTTACACAGAGAACAAGTTCCAGGTTGTTGAATTTCCACAATTCACAGAATGATTTGTATGTTGGTCGTATGTTTTTGTACTTTATGATCTTGTAGAACTCTGAGAGATTTTTTCTATGTGCCAAAGAAAAATGGGATGCTGTTATATTCTTCTTGAAAAGAATCTTTACCGAAATTCGAAAATTTATATTTTTGAAGCATATTTTTATTATGATGGTTGTCTTGATATTTTATATTCAATTATAACAAAGGCATTTAAATACGAATTTTTAGACATAACAATAATATTACATAGGTACAGCTTGCACAACGCTGATGAGGGCCAACACCCCGGAACGAGTCCGTGGTTAGCTTTTATTGATTAACCAAGAATGGCTATTTGGCCAATTCTGGAATAATTAAAAATCAACGAGAATAGTTGATAATCATTCCGATAGATGGCGCAAGCCATCAGCAACTTTCAGTTGCACGATATGGTGATGCCTTTTTTTATAATAAAATTACAATTCGTTTTTTTTTTTTTTTTTAAGTGCATTAAACATTGATATTATCAAATATTTATCTCGGTTATTGTTGTGTTTTGCGTTGTGTGCGTTTTTTTTTTGTGTTTGTTGTTGTTTTGTTGTTTTTGTTTGATAATATATATATATATATATTATTAATATATGAAATATATATTGAAACTACATATTTTTGCCAATCTTTTCCACGCTTTGTATAATAGATTTAGTAATATAGCATAGAAAAAAAGGTTTACAATTATGTAAAATATCTTGAAGAAAAAGTGTATATATATAAACCATTGCCACTTGTATCATTCTGTACCCTAAGAAGGACGTCTTGGCTGAAAACTTGTACAATCATCTTCTTATATAAAGAATCTCCTCTCCCTGACTTCAACGAGATGTGTTCAAAAAGTATCGCGACTTTTGAATTTTCGCGGGTTACGTATATTCAAATTTCGATCTTTTTGTGGCTTTATGTTGGTACTCATGTCTCTCACTTATGCCGACAAGCTCGGCCATTTTGAATGTTCACTTAATTGTTGACAGCTGCTTTGCTTGCAGGTGTTTTGGATCGTCTTCGATTTTTACCTATTAAAACAAATGGATCAAAGAACCTGTATCAAATTTTGTGTGAAAAACGTATATCGAATAGGGAGATTATCATTGTCTTAATATACAGTTAAACCTCTCTATAGCTCCCTCTTTAAATAGCGCTTTCCTCTCTATAGCGCCCGATTATAAATACGTAGTACGATGCGATTTACATTAAAAGTGACCTGTCTATAGCACCTCCTCTCTATAGCACCCTATTTTTGGTGATTCCCAAGAGGGGGCGCTATAGACAGGTTTAACTGTATTTAATATAATATATTAATGTTGAGTAAAATTAATCATGCCTTTAGGGAAAAGGTTCTTTTCAAAACATTTTTATTATTCTCTAGCTTTGGGGGCACGGACGCCTTACTACAGGAGAAAACGTGGTATTTATATATACCTAGTTTATACATACTAGATTTTCTTCTGTAGAAGGGCGTCCATGCCCGATAGCTATAGAATAAAAATGTTTTGAAAAGACACTTTTCCCTGGAGGAATGATTAATTTTACTCAATGATTGCAAGGAACTCTTCCTAGTAAATTATGAAATGAACCAGGCGATAAGGAAGATGGGTGTCTTTTATATAAAAACGAGCACGAGCTTTCGGGGAAAACCCTTCTACAGGCGGCTATCACATAGTATCCATTTTGCTATGTGATAGCCGCCTGTAGAAGGGTTTTTACCCGAAAGCTTGTGCTCGTTTTTAAATAAAAGATACCCATCTTCCTTATCGCCTGGTTCATTTCATAATTTTACTCAATATTGATACAAGGAATTTATAGAATAATATATTAAAATTTTGCACAAATAAATTTACTGGCAATGCGTTTCTTTTTTAAAGTAAATTTATTTGTGCAAAATTTTAACGATAGAGGGCAATAAAATTTAATTTAAGAATAATATATTAATCGTATTTTATTTATGTATATACAGGGTGATCCAAAAGTCCCGCACAACTTTAAAAATTAATAACCCCGCGAATATTTGCGCTAGAGCAATGCGGCAAACACCAATGTGTTCAGAATGGAATTGGATATTTTAGGGCAAATAATGAAAAATTCAAAATTAATTTTAGTTACAATTTTATTTGCTATTCGTGCAAATATTCGCGGAGTTATTATTATTTTTTAATTGTGCAAGACTTTAGGATCAACCTGTATTTATAAACTAAACTGAATATATTATTAGTTAATAATTGTTAACTAATATTATAATAGGTGCATAAATTCTATGACAATATGATTTTTATCCATGACAACAATTTACATTTAATATATTACAATGCATTTGTTGCCATGTATATCTTAAAACCAGTTTCTTATAATGTATCGATTCAATATTAAAATTGAAGATTCTAATAAATATTTTCAATATTTTACTATCAATATTTGCTTCAAGTAGCTCATGTATAAGAACCTATTAGAATAGAATTATGCATCTATTGATAAATAATATATATGAAGATATTGATATATAGCTAGCAATAAATATGTATATATATGTTTCTATGAAAATGTTAATCTGCAAGACGCAGGTTATCATCATCCCTTTTTGATTTGTTTTTTGTCACTTTTGGAGGTTTGCAAATAAACAACAAAAGATGTATCAGACATTATAAAGACAATAAAGATTTTCTGATAATAAGAAGGTACAAAGATATTGCAGATATATCCATTAATAACCTACCATTTCATAAATATGAATCATATATATGAATATATATATATATTCTGAGTTATTATAAAGGAAACGTATATTTCCTGGTCAAAATAGAATAAAAGAACGCCCAGTGCCACTTATCGATCGTTACCAGAAGCAAACATTTCTAATATGTGAACCCGAGGTATGGTAACAAATTTATCTTTTATTCACTTCTATAATTTTCAATGCTTATTATTCCTAATTATATTGTAACGTTTCCTATTTATAAATAAGGGATAATCGCACAATACTTTGTGTTTTAATATTGTCACGAAATTGGTTCTATGTAAATCAAATGTAAATCAAATGTCTCTATTAGTAAATATGTAAATACTTTTATGTTTAATGTTATATAAGGAAGGTGTTCGATTTCTAGTAGATTTAGATTCTTTTGTATTTATCTAGATTTGAGTTAATATAAATGAATGAATAAAAAACTTTGCATAGAATAGAGTAGGTTTTATTACCACGAATTTTTTATTACAATGATGCTAATGGTAGCAGATTAAAAAAAATGTCAACACACCAACAGTGCCAAAAACAAAAATAAACTTCACAGATTAAAATGAAATAAATAAATTAATGAAAACAAAATGAATAAAAAAATGAAAATAAATGAATAAATGATTATTTACAGTTGAATCCAACAGAAGGTATGTAAATTCTGTAACTGATTTTTCATTTATTGTTTCTTGTTTTGTTGTGAGGGAAAACATCACTCACAAAGTTTATCAATTGATTAATAAAATTCTAATTTGAAACTGTGACAATATTTAATTCAATTACAACAAGGTTATCCATAATATATAAAACAAAAGATAACTTATGCAAATTAATAGAAAGAAAGAAAGTACAGTATTGACGACTCTCTCTCTCTCTAACTATAAATAAAAATCAAAGAATAATCAAATATGTTACATAAATAAATACAAAGGATATTACATATATATATTTACATTTAAAGCTGTCTATAACGCCCCCTCTTGGGACTCAACAAGATAGAGTGCTATAGAGAGGGAGTGCTATACACAGTTCACCTTTAATGTAAAATGTTTACATTTTAATGTTCAAAATCGGGTGCTATAGAGAGGAAAGCGCTATTTAGAGGGGTGTTATAAAGAGGAAAGCGCTATTTAGAGGGGGAACTATAGACAGGTTTAACTGTATATATATATATAGGTAAGTTTTCCTAGTAGACTATATTAGTCAGAGTATGTGGTATTTTAAACTGATTGTTTTGTAACTCCATAACAAGCATTTCTCTTTACATGAAGAAAAGAAAGGAAAGGCATCTCTTGATCACGCAACTAAATTTGCTGATAGCTTGCGTCATCTGTCGGAATAAATATAAACTCTTCGTTGTTATTTTTATTATTATTCCAGAAATATGGCCTCACAAATACCATTTCTTGATTATATAGACAAGATAAGATAATCACGTATAGGTTTTGGTATGTTGGACCTCATCAACGTTGTGCAATCTGTACCTCAACAACCAAAATATCTAGTCTTTAGGGTATCCTGAAAAATCATGAAACAGATATTTAGGCAGAAAAGGCGTGAGAACACCAAACAAAATGTGAATTGTATTTGTATTAGTGTATTTGTAATTGTATTGTTGTTATAGTTGTATAGTTCAATATGTATTCTGTCCTGTGTTTCCAAGATATGCCATATTCTTTGTCTTATTCATATCAGTACATAGTTTGGACATTCAAATTATCTATATATATATTTACAAATATCAAATTCTAGTTTATTGTTTTATTCACTATGTAAATTTGTTTTTGCATAACTGTTATTTTCTGCTCCTATATATGTATATATTTATATTAGATCCGAAAACATTAGTAGCGTAATAATTTTTCCTATCGAAGGGCGGTTGTGCCCGAAATCTTGAAATAAATTTATTTGCAAAAAGAGAGATACTTATCCCTCAAGCTTATTGATTTGAACATTCTAGTAGGGGATTAGCCTATTAATAGTTCTATAGTGTTGTATTTGTGTAATTGAATTGTAATATGTGAAAAATATAAAGTGAAATTGAACTAGAATCAAGTCTATAATCAATTTCAATTTTGTACTATTTTTGATATAGAAAAGAGTTTGAATATTAAATGGTAATATATCCTATTTTAACCTTGTTTGAATTTGCATTACCAATTTTGGAAGCACATGTAAGAAAATAATTATAACACAAATTCTAAAATATTCTATAAAATAGTATTTTTTTTATAAATGTTTTTGTGTTTTTATTGTACATTTTTATAACCCCTAATATATATACAGTATATATTTTTTCAAATAAAGGTAAAAATATCTCCCATTTTGATATAGGAATTTTTTTTTTTCAAAATGAAACATTTTATAAATATTTAAATATATAAAAACAATGATGACAAGATATAATGGTCAAGTATGTTTAAAATAAAAATTTGTTGCTTGATACATAAGGATTTATGAATAAAATCTTCTGATTAAAACTTTATAAATATTTTCCCACATCTAATTTTACTCTAACATCTTTACATATTAATATATAAAGATGATTTAAAAAGTATGAATCATTTAAATAATACTTTTTAATTAGTTAAAAATATATAGTACTCTTTCGAGCGGAAATGTATGACACAAAACACCTGTAAGAATAAAATATTTTATTTTAAAAGTTATATTTAAAAAAAGATAATTCAAGTTCCATTTTCCCCGCCATTTTGTCAAACTGGGCAGCCGATCAAAGCATTTTCCCGCCACCAAAAAGGCTTAGGAAGATTTGACCGCGTTAAGCCTCAAATACGTCATACTTTTTGATTTTACCACATTGGCCGATATTACATCTAAGAATTCATTTTAAATTCCACACCGAATTTCTTCCCACCTAATACTTTATATTTTGTCAGAAAGGTAATTGCCTATGTGTTTATACATCATCTTTTCGTTATATTTATTACCAATTTAGAGAATAAATAAATAGTAATTTTAAAAATATATTTATTCAAATTGTTTAATATAAAAATTTTACTTATGAATAATAAGGTTTAAAATATATTTAATAAATTGTGTAATGGAGGATTTATAACTCATTTGTGATTTATTATTTTTTGTTAATAGTATATCTATGATATTTATTTTACTAACAAGTTTCAAATTAAGATTTTTGACTATTTTACTCGTAAATAAATAGTTGAATATATCATCCTGTCTATAATATTTTTTTATCATTATTTAAAATTAAAATAGAATAGGTGATTGTTGAAAATATTTATGGAGTCGTAGAGGGAGTAATAAATCATTTATTACTTAAAGGTATAAAACTATAAAAGAAGGACAAAAGATCAACTTATATATACATCAGCAGCTCACGCCGGCCTGCCCTATCCAATAACAGCTAGCCAATCAACAATCCAACATGGCCGCGCTATATAGACTGAGATGTCAATTAACATAAATAATACTAAAACTCTTATGCAAATATCTGCATATCAAATATTGTAGAAATATATGTAATTTAAATTTCAACAGTGATAATAATCATGGGAATATTTATACAATTTTAACTATTTGTATGGTTATAGTTTTTATTTTGACTAGTTACCGAGGTGCAGTGTCTATGACAGATCACCTCAAATATTCAACCTATATTTTATTTTATTAAATTGAAAGCCACATGGTTGTGTTGAGTCAGATACCTTTTTGTTTGGTTTCTACTTCTTGGTCCACGATTTTTACTTTTTATTTAATGATTTATATTTTATTTATTGCCTTATGAAGTCTGTCGGAGACTGCACTACGGTGTTTATGTAGAGATAGTTTTGTATCATATCGATATTAAGTATAATTCATCAAAAGGCATCTCCTGATCGTGCAACTAAACGTTTATGATGGATTTTACAATCTGTTGGAATAAATATCAACTGATCGTTGATTTTTATTTCTTATGTAATAGGTCAAATACATCCTTTCTTGATCACTCAATAATGGCTAATCACGTCGGGGGCTGTTTGCCCGCGTCAGTGTGGTGCTAGTTGTACCTCAAAGACCAAAGAAACTGGTCATTCAGGCATCTTAAAAAAATCATGAAACGGGGAGTTAAGGCAAGATATGCGTGAGAACGTCAAACAATATGAAAAATAGTTTAGAATGGGGGGTTGTACTTGATCAGGTTGATAAATTACTAAAAAGGCATCTTCTGATCTTGCAACTGAGACTTGCTGATTTTTATAAGAGAAAACGAATTTAAAGAGAGGATCTTCAAAATGACATTGTACTGCTAACATTCCGTTATCATGTGGGTTCAATCTGAATTAATCTAACAGTGCCTCGATTTAACTGAATTTATATTTATTATTTACATATACACTATGTGTATGATACATTAGCGTGCCATCTGTTATGATAATTCGTAACTATTATAGACGTGTATGATTCTTTCAAAATTAAATAATTTTCTACTGCCCTTACTGCAATGAAAAATTAATTGGAGGGCCTGGCTCGAATTACACATACTATGTGTAAACACATTTTGGATTGCATTAGATGCACTAAACAGGACCTTTGGGAGAGACCCTGCTTATCATAAAACAGCTCGAGGAGCATGAACTCATGGAATTTGTGTAATCTTTACACAAGGGGATAAGAAACAACAACAACACATACTATTCTAAATTTGAATTGTCTTTAAATAGTAAAGTTGGTTAAAAATCTAATCCATATAAATTTTTCTGTATACTTATTTGATAATAGAAACGATTTAAATGTTATAAAATATTGAAATTTCAACGAGATTTAATACGTATTTTATCTTAGTTATAAAATCATACCTGTAAATATAATTGAGAAACCCAATTTTTTTTTAAACGTAGAGAGCTAAAAGAAAATATCGCAAGACGAAAATAATCCAAGATGGCGATTTTGAAATTCTTTGCAGGCGACGAAGAGGAGGAGGCAGTGCCACAGGTGCCTAATCTTCTGTTTTAAATGGAGGTCCACAAGTGTTGGGTAATCCTAAAGAATGAATGAGTAACCTACCTCCCCCAGTCTTGCCCCCATCCCCCCAAGTGCCCCTGTAGGGATCAATACAATCCCCTCCCCCCCCTATTCTTGCATATCGTTATCCCAGAAGCGGCCAAATGAGCAGCTAAAACCCTGATCTTCCTTTCCTTTAAAGAGGCTTAAAAACCCATCGTCCCTAGCTTCCATCAATTTCTTGGACGTCATAAGGAGGCGTCGTCGAATTAACTACCTAGACACCTTAAGCTCTCTGTAAATAATTCTTTACGATTGACCAGGATTGGATTGGATTGGATTTTGAATGGAAAACGGTTGTTCTAAACGTTTAGTCTAAATATCTCGACGTTTAGGAATTTTTATCGATTATTGAATTGAAAACAGGTGAAACCTAGATGTCCATTTTTTTCTGATTTACGAGACCATTTTAACATACATATCGGTTATTTTAGTTTTACCTTTATATTTTTCTAGATATAACATCTATCGCTAAGAAATTCCATTTTATGACTCACCATTACTATGTTATATAAACTCTATTGCTTATTTTAGTCACCCAAGTTCTAAACCTCTTTTTATATTGTGTTTTGAAATACATTTCTCTTCGTATCGATTTCTGGACATCTTCTCGCTTTGGATTTGGTTCTAGTACCTTCCCTATAAATCGAGTTCTATACACTCCTATCACAACAAATTCTGTTCGAAATACCTCTTCCTTCTAACTGTGTTCTGAACAAGCAATCTATATTACACTTTATATTGTGTGTTTATGACTTTAACTCGATTTAAATTATGTTCTCTATAGTACATCCCTCATGTTTCTGTTGCTTATTCCTGAAGTCGTTTAAACGATCTCCATCAGGTTACATTGTCTCATCTTTGTAGACATCATGGGGAAGGAAAGAGGGGTACACCTGCTGTTGGTCTGAAGACCTGGAAGTACCACTCAGTGTGACTTTGTTTCTTTTGGTCGCCTGACATGGAGTGTAGCCGCTTTTATGGAGAACAGATGCTACCAATTGATACCTTACTACATTAGCCGGGTATGTAACACAGCTTTCACGCCCTCATAATATTTGGTTTATATGTGTTATGAATCATTTGTTTGTTGTTAGATAAAGGGTTGATAAGACAAAGGATCGATAAGATAAAGGGTTGAATGTGCAGTCGTGATAAAAAAAAATAGTTATTACCCATCAAGCAGCTTTTATTTTCAATTATTTGAGGAAATATTACACATTAGTTATTTTCACAATATATAGAATTTATAAAGTTAATCCTATATTAGTGATTCAAAATGATAGATATGTTAACTACGCATATTTACAACAAAACTGAAAGTTATTCGAAAAACGATGATAACAAAAAGTAGAATTATCAATGAATAAAAATAAAATATATATTTTTTTAAATATAGAAATATTTGAGTTTTTAGATTATATAATATATATGTTACATAAAACTTTTAAAATTATAATTTTCTAGAATAGAATACTCTGTAGGGTCGACCGCCAGATGTGATGGATTTCCTTATATAAACCTATTGTTGTTGTTTCCCGTTGGCCGGCTCTTTCTGTAGATGTGTAAATATGGAATCTTTTATTTCCTTTTTCTACTCGCCTTAAATCAGGTAATACTTTCTCAAATTATGTATTCTATATTCCATGAGCTCAATTAAAGCTAATTCTGATCTAAACTATTTTTAATATTATTATCACGACTGCAATATCAGAAAATACACTGCATTATATTGACAAAATATTCAGGTATTCATAATACAAGCAATAATAATTTCTATCCACAAATTTACAACAACATATATATATACATACACTTGTTTTTTAAAACGACGCTCGACAGGTTTTACTGCAAATGTTTCTTTTGAACGAAAATTCTTATTTATTTTAAGGAGAAATAACGATTATTTCTATCCATATTTCTCGTCGTTATCAATATTTCTCCTTAAAATAAATTAAGAATTTTCGTTCAAAAGAAACATTTGAAATAAAACTTGTTAAGAGTTGTTTTACAATCATAAGCTGCATTATATTCTATTATAAAATACCCTTGTTCTACATTATATTCTATACATCTCTGTCTATATTATATCCTATACATCCCTGTCTATTTTGTATTCTGATATTATCTCGCTTTATACTATGTTCTCTACCTTCCATTGTCTATAAAGTTCATTCTAGATAGATATCCTTTTACATTCCAGAAATGCGTACGCGGTTAGCTTTTCTTGATTAATCAAGAATGGGTATTTGGACAATTCTGGAATAATTAAAAATCAACAAGAATAGTTGATATTTATTCCGATAGATGACGCAAGCCATCAGCAACTTTCAGTTGCACGATAAGGAGATGCCTTTTTCATAATATATTCTTTTGTTATGTATTATTTTCTAGACATCCTATTTTCTGTTCTAAGCTTTTCACCTTCATACATATGGACTTGATATTTTCTCGCTATATATATTTATTATGTTCTTAAAAGCAAAGTAGGCATATCCTGACTAGGAGCATATGTGCTTTTTAGATGGCAGAACGCCATCTAATGGAACAGAAATCAACTAAACATTGATTTAACCTTTTCCTGTTAACTTGTTTAATAGATTTCTTTTTCACTAGATAGAGCTCTGCAATTTAAAAAGCACATGTGCTCCTGGTCATGATATGCCTACTTTGTTTTAAAATTAACTCCTTACCTTTTTATTATTTTTTTCTATTGTTTTTTCATATTATGGTCGATAGGACAATACACACACCCAAAAGCTTTTATTAGGGACTTGCCCCATACAGATTCTCCCAATTAGGTAAGGTAATAATCATTTTGTGTTATTTACATAGGTAGTGAAATAGAAATTTAACTGGCTTTACTCTTCATCTCAAAGTCATTCAATTGTTGACTGGTACTTACATAATGATGATCTAAAAAATATTTATAATAAACTATTGCATTAGATTTGTTTGCTGATATTTTTGAAAGCAATACGTAGGTTGAAATGTTGGTACATTTGTTGATATAGGGCCTTCCTCTCTGCATCAAGGGCTGTACAATTAAGCAGGTAATGGGAGAGTTCTTCAATATTTTCTTTGTCACACAGTGTACATATTAACTTTTTGGCCTCAAACGTCAGAACGTTCTATAAGGCAATAACGCTCCATTTATATATGGGTACGTGTATAAGCACGCAAGTTTCTTTTAAACATTAAACACACTTCTACTGTCCTTACTGCGATGAAAAATATATTGAATAAATGTAACCCCAATAATCCCTTTACGGTGTCCAATATAGAAACTGAATAGCTTAATACAATAATAGAGCGGTTTGGTGAATTAAATTGGCGAAAGCGCTGAGAGGGTTCACCACTGATGAGCCAAATCCTCCCAATATATTTTTCATCGCAGTAAGGGCAGTTGAAGTGTGTTTTTCATGTTTAAAAGAAACTTGCATGTTTGAATGTTTTCCTTTATTATATTATTGTTCTACAGATCCTATTGTTGTTAAAAATTGTGTTTTAGACATCTGTGAAAACCTTAAATTGTATTCAAGACTACCCCATTCTACTTACAAAGACATTGTGTCTCAGATATTCCTCAACTTTAAATTGTGTTAAGAACCTGCTCCTGATTGTGGTTTAGACATACCTTCGATTTAAGTTTTAAATTGAGTTCTATGGATACTCTTGATATCACAATTGTATTTTAACTTTCTCTCGATATACAGTAGAACCTCCCTGTAAAGAAAAACACCTAATTGCAGAGCTAAATTGTCCTTTAGAGAGAGGTGTCCTCTTACCGGAGAGTTTCTAAATTGTAGAAATGGTAATTTTGCAAATGAAAACTTGACTTTGTGGAGAGGTGTCTTCTAGTAGGGTGTCCGCTAAAGGGAGGTTCTACTGTACAATAATGGGGAAAAGCATTATGTTAGCTTGATATATATATATATTTTTTCAAATGGTACACATCCCTACTGTTCTTACTGCGATGAAAAACTATTGGGAGAGAATGACTCATCAGTGGTGAACCCTCCCAGTACTTGAGCCAATTCAATCCACCATCACGCTCTATTATTGTATTGGGCTGTTCAGCTTCCATATCCGACATTGTATAGAAATTCTTGGTTATAATGTTTAATCAGATTAACCTTTAGTACACACACAGTAGAATAAGATTTTGGGAGTCACTGATGTGATACTCGCTAGTGGTTCTATTGAATTCTTCCTTGAACTTAATCCACCTTTGTATCGCTCCGTCAAAATGCGGTAAAGTCGTGTCTCCCATTTTTGATTTCACAATCACCTTCTGTTACTGTTGAAGCACCTTCGTGAATACGTTCACAAGCTTATCGACGCTGTCTGTAGCTGGTGCCCGTGGGTCAGTTGGGACGGGGGGAGGTGAATTGTTAACCCATTCCTGAGATCCTAATCCTGCTTGCGGTGATCCATCCGCGGCTTCCTCCTCTGAAGACAATTATTAGAGCCGTATAGTGTATTTAACTGGCGTAACCGCTGGAAGTGTTCACCATTGATAAGCCAATAGTTTATCGGAGTAAAGAGAGTAGTAAGTGTCTGTACTATTTGAAAAACAAATTTTTATACACAAAATTGATCTATTTCTTATATTATATGGCGCGCTTATTCCTTAAATCTTTACTCTTCATATAAATGATTACTTAAAAATGTTCGCTCTAATTGCATTGTGTTCTAGACTTCCCCTTGCCTTTGATTGAGTTGTGTAGAGTGGTTCTTGATAGGATTCTTGTAACCTAGACTTTAATTGTCTCTGGACCTATTTTCGATAAGAATTGTTCTAGACATTCCCCCTTGTTTCAAATTGTGTTCTGGACATTCCCCCTTGTTTTAAATTGTGTTCCAGACTTTCCCCTTGTTTCAAATTGTGTTCCAGACATTCCCCCTTGTTTCAAATTGTGTTCCAGACATTCCCCCTTGTTTCAAATTGTGTTCCAGACATTCCCTTGTTTTAAATTGTGTTCCAGACATTCCCCCTTGTTTCAAATTGTGTTCCAGCCATTCCCCCTTGTTTCAAATTGTGTTCCAGACATTCCCTTGTTTTATATTATATATATATATATATATTACAATATATTTATAGAAGGAGAGGTTTGTATAAACGGATGAAAGAGTATCACTATTGGATAAAGGGAATCAAGGTTGTAGAAGGTGAGTGCTTGTAAATGTGGAAGAGTCAATGGCCTACCAATTTTAGCAAGTCTCAGAGACCTAGGACATATTCTTAATACTATAGAAAAAAGCGTTAGGAGAAAATAATTTTTAATAATCGACTACCTTTAAAAATTATTTTCTCCTAACGCTTTTTTCTATAGTATTTATAATTCAAGGAGAAAGTTTCCATGTTTAAAAAAACATATTCTTAATGCTTGACCATAGATACCTACGAACTCACCACGGACTGACCAGGTCTATTAACCTGAAACTATGGGCTCCAGATGTGTACTTTTAATATACAAAACTAGTCTTATGTCTTTGCCACCGAACCGAGTTTTTTTAGTTTGTAAAGAGGGGTCAAAAGATGCCGCTTAATTTCTGCATCTACTTTGAAAAATAGATAGAAGAAATGACCTATATTTTTGTTTATTATACATAGTATTTTATAAAATACACTTTATAGCAAAAATAAATCGACGCACAAAGAAGAAGTTATCCAATTTAAATAAAATTTAAGTATACATAGAAGATTCGACCAAACATACAAATGATTGAAATTTCATAGCAAGACCTCCAGCGAATCTGAACTGTGTACCCAGCACGAGTACCATTGGATTGAAAGAGGCTTGTTGGTCAAATCGACTAATCGCGCGACATATGTGTCGAAGTAAAACCGCTATTAGACGATGTTGGCAAGAGTGGGTCAACAACGGAAGAAATGCAACGTCAAGACGGCAGCGCTTGACAAAACAAAACGGTTGGACAGAGAGATTATCAGAACAGCCGTCGCAGCACCGGATTTGACATTATCTAACATCCATCGTTTGACCGGCACACAAGTGTCCAAAATGACTATCAGTAGACGACTGAAAGAGCGGAATCTGAGAGCGTTACGATACCGACCCCTCACACACGTACACCAACAGGTCCGACTACAGTGGTGTCGAAAGCGATCAAATTTGAACTGCGCTGACTGGGGACGTATAGTCTTTAGTGACGAGTCCAGTTTCTTACTGTTTCCTGAGACGTTTACCTAAAAGGTCTTGTTTCTGGAGATGTCCTGGGAAACATGTGGATCCTGGCCCTGCTTTCGAACACCACACAGGTCCTCAACAAAGCGTTATGGTCTGGAGTGCCATTTAATTTGATAGCAGGACCCCATGGATAGTCATTCCTGGCACCCTGACAGTAAAACGGTACGTATATTACATTCTATGGCATATCTTTTTTAGTTTCTTTCACATCACACCCCAGGCTTACGTATAAACAAGATAATGCCCGGCCACACACGGCACGTGTTACTATGGACTGTCTTAAATCTTACCGAACTCTTTCGTAGCCAGCAAGGTCGCCTGATCTCTCCCCCATAGAGCACAGAAAACAATAATGATCGCATGGTGCTATGGAGGAGGACTCTACCCAGATGTATCTATAGATGCTTCTTGATGTTAGAGCTGGGGTCAAGAAACAACCCCGATCTCATGGTACTATGGAGGAGGACTCTACCCAGATGTATCTATAGATACTTTCTGATGTTAGAGCTGGTGTCAGGAAACAACCCCGATCTCATGGTACTATGGAGGAGGACTCTACCATGATGTATCTATAGATACTTTCTGATGTTAGAGCTGGGGTCAGGAAACTACCCCGATCTCATGGTACTATGGAGGAGGACTCTACCCAGATGTATATATAGATACTTTCTGATGTTAGAGCTGGGGTCAGGAAACAACCTCGATCTCATGGTACTATGGAGGAGGACTCTACCCAGATGTATATATAGATACTTTCTGATGTTAGAGCTGGGGTCAGGAAACAACCTCGATCTCATGGTACTATGGAGGAGGACTCTACCCAGATGTATCTATAGATACTTTCTGATGTTAGAGCTGGGGTCAGGAAACAACCTCGATCTCATGGTACTATGGAGGAGGACTCTACCCAGATGTATCTATAGATACTTTCTGATGTTAGAGCTGGGGTCAGGAAACAACCTCGATCTCATGGTACTATGGAGGAGGACTCTACCCAGATGTATATATAGATACTTTCTGATGTTAGAGCTGGGGTCAGGAAACAACCTCGATCTCATGGTACTATGGAGGAGGACTCTACCCAGATGTATCTATAGATACTTCCAGATGTTAGAGCTGGGGTCAGAAAACTACCCCGATCTCATGGTACTATGGAGGAGGACTCTACCCAGATGTATCTATAGATACTTCCTGATGTTAGAGCTGGGGTCAGGAAACTACCCCGATCTCATGGTACTATGGAAGAGGACTTTACTCAGATGTATCTATAAATGCTTCCTGATGTTAGAGCTGCGGTCAGGAAACTACTCCGATCTTATGGTACTATGGAAGAGGACTCTACTCAGATGTATCTATAGATACTTCCTGGTGTTAGAGCTAGTGTCGAGAAATCCTCATAGTTTATGAGGAATATTTGAACTGTTGCCACTATACATTGCTTGCTGTTGTATGTTCAGTGAATCAATAAAAGACTTTAAAATATATCATAGCTCTAAATGTTGAACGGCCGGTCCTATTTTTAACCCAATCAATAGCCCAAGGTATCCGCAGGTTGAGGTCGTAGTGCCAACCGCAGGATGGCGGCGCCGTCCATTGCGTGACGCCCTGATGGATGAACGCCTGGGCAGTCACGAAGCCAGATAGAACCACTCCATTCCCGCGCACACCACCCCATACATCTCACACCCTGGACATTTCCAACTAACTGGGTAACCCTACTTACAGATACATCAAGACATTTTAAGAACACTTCGCAACTTTTTGGAACAACTTCTGTCTAATATAACACCTGGGAAATATAACGAGAGCCCATATATAATCAGTAGTGGAACTTCTAACGACCATGTAGCTTGTGTAGTTGACTCACTGAATTATTGCAAGTTGAATCTGGTTTTCAAGAAAAAATGACAGAATGCCATTATTGATTCCAAAGACGTCTCTCTTCACACCAGCCCAGCCTATCGCTTTGTGTCTGGAAAAGAATAAAATTCTTAATAAAGCCAGAGACTACAAAGTCTGCTTTGATAAGACGGTTGTTAATGGTGTTCAAGGATGGTCCGGATTCATTTTGCACATGTAGAACTGCTTTAATCAGTACAGTTGTTGTCCTGTCTGCTATAACCATCCTTCGAATCCTCCTATCCTCTCCCTGTTGTTTCTGGCGACCTGAGCCTGGTTTTCTTGAACCTTTCTCTTCCTCTGATCATTGAGACCAAATCCTTACAACAGTGATTTGATTATAGCTTACTTTTATAGCAATTTCTTTAGTCGTGGCTATGGATTAAGGCGAGTAGAACAAGGAAAACTAAAGATTATTTACATAATGTACAAAGATTTGAGCCGGCCATCGGGAAATAACATAATGAGTTTTTATAGGGAAAGAGTGACCTCTGGCGGTCGATTTAGCAGAGTATTTGAATCTATGAAATTATAATTTTTTTTAAATAAAAATAATATTTTAATATAACATATATATTCGAAATTTCACCAACCTTCTCTGAAGCCTAAGATTCTGCCTATTTCAAAATCAGATATTTGATTGAATGAAGAATTGATTTTTCGATATTTCAAAAAGAATAACTTTAATTAATGATTCTCTAGAAGGCTATTTAAATACCCTTTAACGAATAAACAAGGAATTTTATGCACTTATATTCTAGTTATGGATTCAGAAAATTGATCTTTTATATGTATTTATGTTCTTATTCAATATGCAAATGTTCTGAAATGTTTCTAAAGTGTTTATAGGTGATATAATTTATTTTTGTTGCCATATTGTCACAGAATACCTCCAATACCTCGCTTTGCGTCGTTTCGTTTTGCGTTTTTTTTTTTCGAATTTGCGTCGCTGCTTATTTTTTACTGATTTTCACTGTGCGTCGTTAGATTTTCGAAATTGCGTTGTTTTGGATTCGTGTCTTCAATTTTTTTTTTTTTTTTTTTGAATTTTTTTTCCTAAAATATGGCAACACCTTTGTTTTTAATTGCGCTATGCCATCAAAATTTTATTTTCCCTTTGCGTCGTTTTCAATTTGCGTCGTGTTTTTTTTTTTTTTTTGGAACGTAACCCCGACGCAAAGCGAGGTATGGGTGTATTCTCTAGTGGTCTACTCGTTTATCATCCTTAGTCACGTGACGTTAGTGTTTTATATGTAAATATTTTGTTTAGATATCTAGCAGTTTAAGATAGAAAATAATTGTAAATACTTTCCTTGTTAAAATACATTTGTTTTATGATTACTCGTTCTGGTCTCACTTATAATCTTGAACCATCGAATACTGACATGAAGCCAATACCACAGGACGGTGCAACAATATATAGATGAATAATTTTCTAAATTTCTCTATGAAATGGAGGTGGCCTCTCCCGTAAAAAAAAAAGGCTAAACGATGGCGAGAAGTTTAGCATCTATTTTAATAGGAGAAGCCACCTTTATTTTCAATGATTAATTTCCATCCGTCAAAATTTTCATCTATATTTTGGCTGAGGATTTGACCTAGCCACTCTATCAGCTAAACATTGCTTTGGAAGATTATGAAGATTTCATTTGATCCCATGTGAATTTCATGAAATAAAGCCCGCGCTAGAATGTACCTTAACGACCAAAAATGTGCAAATATGGATGGCACAAGCCATCAGAAACTTTTAGTTGCATAATCAGAAGCCTTTTTTATCCACTTTGTGTGATCCCAGTATAATTTCACTTTTGTACTATTTCGTCACAATTTACATAATGTTTGTGAGATATAGGAAAATATATTCTTAGTTCTCTCTCTCTTCTCTTCAATTACTCTGTAAACTGGCGAATCCGTTATAGGACGAGAGGCCCTCAATAAAGGCTTTTGTTGTTGTTGTTGTTGATATACAACAGCAACAACAACAACAAAAGCCTTTATTAAGGGCATTCCGCCCCATATAGGATTCGCCGTATTTACACATCAACAAGAGGAGAGGGAAGAGGAAACATTTACAACAAAATAAAGTTTGTCTCACATTCAGTTACCTATTTACAGATAGGTCATCCTCCAGTATCCTTTGCTCTGCATTCTTCTTATGCGCCCAGCTTCTGTGCAGAACTTAAAGTATTTAACAATCAGTAATTCATCATCCAGAGCTGAAGAGAGAAGTTGACATATGCGATGTCCTAAATTGACCAAAGTTAGGGCTTGGGAAAATTTCAGTACGTTTTTCTGTTAAGTTGTTGTTGATATAGGAAAATATAAATTAAACAAGTTAATAAGTCTCCAGATTTAAGTTTCTTATTTCTTTTTATTCCAACCCTAGCTTTCGTAGCCCTTCTACAGGAACAGTACAAAAATACAATACTATTGTAACGAGGTATTTATTATTTTATTTCACAGAGCATCACTTTTTATAGAATAAAAGGATTTAAAAGCACGAATGTTTCTTTTATACATAATACAAACTTCTACTGTCCTTACTGCGATGAAAAAATATAATGGGAGGGCTTGGCTCATCAGTAGTAAACACTCCCAGAGGTTTCGCCAATTTAATACACCAGACCGCTTCTCAGAGGCCTAATACTGTATTGGACGATTCTGCTTATATACGCAGCATTGAAGGATGGAATCTCAGAAATGTTTTCAAGAATACTATGGACATAAGCTTATAGGACAGTAGAATTACATTCAAATATTTGCATCGAGCAATGTTCTTCCGCAAACAATAAAGATAAGGCCACTATTCATAGTTTGTTCTTGCCTAATATAAATTGCTGTCTCATTCCAAATTTGGTCTTCCCTAATTTTTCACGTGTCAATATCACACCGCATTTTTATCCCTGTAGAAGGGCTACGATGCCCAAAAGCTAGAGTTGGTAATATAAAGAAATAAGAAATTCATCTCCGAAGAGTTATTGGCATGTTTAATTAATATTTAGGAGATTTAAATATATAGGATTGATATAAGAGTCTTCTTTCTTCTTTCTTATCTCCAAGGAGGGTAGTTAGCGACTGCTTTAACTGTAAGTACACCACATGTCTACACATGTGAAAAGCAGTTCGACTTTGCACTTACAAATGTGCCAGAGCCCCGTTTGGTTACTTGCACTCGCTGGTGGGGTTGGACTTTTGTAAGAATCGGGGGCCATTGGAGCATTTTTTTTTTTAAACAGAAAAAAAGTGTCCAATGCGGAAATCGAACCCGGGTCCTAGTGGTCGAAAACCAAACGGTTTAACCAGCCTTCCACCGCCCCCCATAAGAGTATATATATGTTATAAATAGAAATGAGATTTTCTGTCGATTTTTGATACCCATGAGTATATTAAGATATTGTTCTGCAGTCGTGGGAATAATAAAATAGTTTTGATCAGAGATTTCTTTATTTGAGCTAAGGAATATATATGAAAAACATAATTTGGTAAAAGTACCGCCTGGCTTAAGGCGAGTAGAACAAGGAAAACTAAAGATTATTTACATAATGTACAAAGATTTGAGCCGGCCATCGGGAAATAACACAATGAGTTTTTATAGGGGAAGCGTGACCTCTGGCGGTCGATTTAGCAGAGTATTTGAATCTATGAAATTATAATTTTAAATAAAAATAATATTTTAGTATAACATATATATTCGAAATTTCACCATCTATTTATTTCTTACCGTCCTGAAGTGAATTGAAAATTGCAAATAAAGAAATTTAAGATAGAGTTCCTATCCAAATATACGGGTAAAATGCAATCGTGAAATATCCGGTAGACTGTTTGTTATAACAGACTACTATAACAGTATATAGCGCATAGATATTCCAAAAAGAGATTTGTTAACAATGGTGAGAGAGTGAAAAATCCCTGGAGGGAACGAGGTATATCCCTTTTTAATCCGGGAGCTCACGATGGATGAATACATCTCTGATTTAAACTGGATAAATCTTTTTAAAGGAAGTCAACATTTTATTTTCCTTTAGGTTACTTATTTTGTAGCTATTAAAAAATAAAATACGAATAATTTTATTTGGGATTATATGTGCATACAATTTATTGTGTAGATTCTATTGTGTAAGTCGAGTTTTATAAATATGAAATTTGATTTTCATTGATTATAAACCATTTCTGTTCATAAAGGTTTATATATGCATCGAAATATATATATGTCGTAATATATATAGAATTGAATTGATATATTTTGCGCTTATATTAAAAATTTGCAAAATTATGAAAGAACTGAATAAATTAGAGTAATTTCAATAGAGGGCTTGGCTCATCAGAAATTATGATACTTTAAATGTTTATTTAATTTTCGTGATTCTACATCTAAATCTCGTGTCAAGGTGAATCCTATATTTGCATATAATTTATGTATTCTCTATTCATTTTCTCCACATTTTTCATATTTGGCTGATGTATCAATAGAAGAAGTTACAATCTCTCTCCATGTTTAATCATTCTATATCTTGATTTGATATTTTCGTTTAAATTAATAGCTTCATTTGTCGTGTACAGGTTTTTACGGAATACCTCTCTTCGGCGGCGTATCTGATGACCAACGACCTCCTTTAGCGACCACTTATGTAAATTGCGATATGGCGCACACCGTCGATGTGCATCAACCACGTCCTCGAATCCCAAATGGAGAACTTTTTTTATCCTCCAATGGCTCCCGAATTTCGCAAATTTTCAAACCCACCAGAGAGGATAACTAATGAAATGTGGCTCTGCTTCTTTGTAACTTCAAAAATCGTACTGATTTCAACATGTTTGTACATGTGGTCTACAGACTGTCTACTGTCAATTGATAACTACCCACAATGATTATCATAACCTGTACCACATATACTTGTAATAAGTAAAGAGAAATTGTTGATATTATAATCCCCCTTTAGTAAAATTATAAATGGAAAAACAATCTCCGTTAAGAGAATAACCTCTTTTATATCACGTCTATACAAGCTTTCGGGGGTAATAGCATTTCAATATGTACATTTACGATACTAAGTGTACCTGTTGAAGATCTGTTACGTTCGTAAGCTTGTATGATCGTGATATAAAAGAAACTCTCTTTTCAACGGATTGTCTTTCATTTATAAAAAGAAATAATTTTATCTGCTTTATACAATTCCTTCTATGAGACCCTATACAGAAAAATACTCAGTAATATCTATGTATTTGAAGGTCATAACGGAAAATTTAAAATGTATAGTAGATCCCCACCAAAATATGCTAAAATATATTCAAACTAAACAAACCCGGGCGAAGCTAGGTCAGTTTTCTAATGATAAATAAAACATTAGACTCACCGGGCGAAGCCAGATAGACGACTGGCGAAATAAAAAGATTTTCCATTTTATTAAGTTTGGTCCATGAGTAGATTTGAGAGTATAGAAACTGTTTTATTCAAGACTGGCATGGTCCTAGAGGTTTTTGGCTCCTTGGGATGACTTGTGGAGTTGTATTGTATTAGGAGCTAGATCAATAATTAGGCCATCAAGATTCTAAGGATATTCACTTTCCTATGCATTTAAGCTTAATTGTGACGTGTCTATATTAATGCTTATATCGACCCCCTACTATAGTACACAAATTATAACACTATATGATTCAATTATGAAAATACACGTTGACCATACTTATAAAAATTGAGATAAAAGCTAAACATCCGATCAGAAATGAAACAAAAAAACCCACACACTCCACTCTACAAATATGAAACCTCAATAGAACAGTAAAATAATAACTCCCCCAACAAATAGAAAGGAAACAAGCGACAAAACATCGAAATAAAAAGGGCAGAGAGTTGACAAAAGGGTGTGAGAGTTGGTGGCGAAGAAGGCATTGTGAGAACCACCTCAGTAACCGACAAAACAGTTCCATAACACAGCTAGAAACAAAACAAGGGTAGACAATGCCATGTTTTTCTCATAGTGGGGGAACTTTTATTAATATCTTCGTTGGCAGCGCTGGTCCGCCCAATCCGTGTACCCCTTAATGGTCCGATCGACCGACTCATAATTAAAACTTTTTAGAGCAATCCCTTGATTGGTCCATTTGTTGACACCGACTTGATGAATGTCATCACCTTCCTTCTGTCACAATCCCTCTGTAGCACTCCGTTTGGAATCTACGTATTGATCTACAGGTTATGTCTTGGAATGTCTATACTACTTCTCTGGTTTATAGATTGCTTAGGTTCAACCTGTCGTCTTTGATTTCTTCTATTTGGTAACAGGTTGGTTCGATGCTTAGGATATCGCTTAGGTAATGCTTCATTTCTTATTTATTGAGTGCATATGCTTTGTCTATCTTGTTGATATTCCTTGATTCTGTTACAAATGGGTTTGATACCTTTGTTTTTCTTAATAATTCTCCATTTGGTATTTAAAGATTGTCCATGTTATGTCTATATTTTTGGATTACCTCTATTTTGTTTCAGGTAGGTTTGATGTCTTTGATTGGCTGCATAATGCTCTGTTTCTTAATTATAGATTGTCCATGCTACGTATAGCCTGTTGGATAGCCTATTACAGGTGGGTTTGATACCTTTAATTCGCTGATTAATGGGGGCTCCATTTATTATTTATATATGTCTATCTTATTAGAATTTTTCAACTATATTACAAGTGGGTTTGTTGCCTTTTATTAGTTGCATAATGCTCTAGTTCTTAGTTATAGATTGTCTATGTTATATCTATCTTTTTAGATTTTTTCTATTATATATGTTACAGGTGGGTTTGAGGATGCTTCTTGAATGGTCTAGGTAATTCTCTATTTCTTATTTATAGATTGTCCATGCTATGTCTATCTTTTATGTTACAGATGGGTTTGATACCTGTGATTCGTTAAATAATGGAGTCGCCATTTATCATGTATATGCATATCTTATTATAATTTTTCTTTTATATTACAGGTGGGTTGATGCCTTTTATTTGCTTCATAATTCTCTAATTACGATTTATGGATTGTCTATACTATGTGTCTATACGGGGGTCGGTGGAAGGCTGGTTAAACCGTTTGGTTTTCGACCACTAGGACCCGGGTTCGATTCCCGCATTGGACACTTTTTTCTGTTTAAAAAATAATGCCCCAATGGCCCGATTCTTGCAAAGGTCCAACCCCACCAGCGAGTGCAAGTAACCAAACGGGGCTCTGGCACATTTGTAAGTGCAAAGTCGAACTGCTTTTCACATGTGGTGTACTTACAGTAAAAGCAGTTGCTAACTACCCTCCTTGGAGATAAAGAAGATGTGTCTATACTGTTGAAATTCCATTAATATGTTATAGGTGGGTTTGAAGCCTTTGATTGGCTGCATAATGTTCTGTTTCTTATTTATAGATTGTACATGCTATGTATATCCTGTTGGAATTCCTATGTTACAGGTGGCTTTGATGCCTTGTATATCGCTTAAGTAATGTTCCGTTTCTTGTCTATAGATTTGACTATGCTATATCTGTTACAGGTGGCTTTGATGCTTTGGATGGTCTATGTAATGCCCTGTGTTTCTTATTCATATATTGCTTATGGTTTGTCTATGACGTTGGAATTAATGTATTGTGCTATAGGTGGGATTGATGTCTTAAAACATCTTGGTAATTTTTTGTCTTTATTTCATTCTTACTCATGTCTTACCCATCTTGTTGGAATAAACATAGTTTGTGTTACAGGTGGGTTTGGTGTCTTTGACTGTCTACATAATTTGTTAATTCTGATAATTATCTTACTTATTTCTTACTATTTCTCTAAATGTAAATTTCAATCTTTTTATAGGTGAGTTGAGTGTTTTAACTTAGACATGTAATATCCTTCTCTCTATGCGCCAATTATGAATGTATGTCTTGTAGACATTCTATTGCATTACATGTGGTTTCGGCATTTTGAATTGTCTAGGTATTATTTTGCTTCTAACTTGTGTATTATTATTGCCTTTTCTGTCTTAGAGAATTGAGGTTTGTATATGTCTGACTTAAAATAAGGTCGGTATTGTGTATACCTGTATTGTGTCTGACTGGCTTGGAGATTGCCTTCATTTTTTTCTGGCTAGCTTGAAGAACACCTGTAGTGTGTATGGGTATTTCTGCTTGACTGGCTTGAGGAATATCTGTATTTTGTCTGACTGGCTTGGAGAATTCCAGTTTTGTTTCTGAATAGATTGAAGAATACCTGTATTGTTTCTAACTAGTTTGAAGAAAGCCTGTATTGTTTCTAACTGGCTTGTAGAATGTTAGAATTGTGTTTCACTGTTTTTTTAAATGTATGTAGGGCTTCTGACTGGCTTTGAGAATGTCTATATTGAGTCTCACTGCAAGAATACCTCTACTATGTATAACTGTATTGCCAGAAGATCTTTATAGTGTCTAGCTTTCTTGAAAGTATGATTATATATTATGTATGGCTTTCCTGAGATAATACATGTATTATGTATATCTGTCTTGCAAGATTCCTATATTACGTATACTTGTATTACTATAATACCTATATTATTTATACCTGATTCGTATTTTCAAAATCAATAAGTGCAATATGTTATATATAAAAGGATAACTTTTCCCATATCAGCTCTAAATATTTTATTGTAAATAAAATTTGAATTTGGTTGCTGTATTCAGCAATGTTTAAAACCCGATGTTCTAGATATGTTGAGAATTATGAAATTCAAATGAGATGACGTGTCTTGAGTAACGATATATTTTGTTTACTGTCATTGATTTCAATCCCACTATTAATGAAGGTGATGTTGAGAAAGGTGTTGATGAGGATAAATATTTTTTCTGGACTAATTTACTGCCGAACTTTCTTCCGTCAAATTCCAATAAATTCTGGGCTGAAAACCGTCCCTACCGTTCACCAACAATTCATTAGTAGTTGAGAAAAAAGAATCTACTCTCTCTTTCTCCTGCGGTGGGCGCTGCCAATGACGACTTGTATATATTATATATATGTCATAATTTGTATAGTTAATGCCAAGAGATACAATTTATTCTCGTCAAAATAAGTATGTAAATATGTTACGCTTGCGTTAAAATGTAAATATGTAAATTCATCCATGTATAAAAGGCGGTACAAAAAATAAAGTGGTAGACATCGCGGGTGCGCTGCTCGCTAGGCATAACGACTGCGCCTCTTCATTTAGCTACGACATATATGTATATTTATCAATTATATATATATATTTATATCTGAAAAATAGTACAAATGTGATATTGTACTGGGATAAGGTGCGTAAATTAAGTAAAAGGCATCTCCTTAACGTGCAACTGAAAGTTGCTAATGGCTTGCGCCATCTATCGGAATAAATATCAACTATTCTGGTTGATTTTTAATTATTCCAGAATTGGCCAAATACCCATTCTTGATTAATCAAGAAAAGCTAAACACGGACGCGTTTCGGGCTGTTGGCCCTCATCAGCGCAAGCCATCAGCAACTTTCAGTTGCACGATAAGGAGATGCCTCTTTTTCTTAATATTTATATCTTTTTATTCATATTTAATCTTATAACCCACCTGAAACATAATAGAGGAAATCCAACAATATAGACATAACATGGACAATCTTTAAATAAGAAATTAAGCATTATTCAGTGAAACAAAGGTATCAAACCCACCTGTAACAGAATCAAAGAATATCAACAAGATAAACAAAGCATACACACTCAATAAATAAGAAATGGAGCATTACCTAAGAAATATACAAGGCATCGAACCAACCTGTTACCAATCATCATAATCTTATTTTTATTTATATTTATTCTGTATTAATCTTATATAATCTTATATGGACATTGTAATCAGGTAGTTTCAATCTCCATCTCTCTCTCTTTGGTCGTGTAACTAGAAGTTGCTGATCTGTCAGAATAAATACCAACTATTCGTTGATTTCTTTATTATTCCAGAATTGACTAAATATCCATTTTTGGTTAATCAACATGATATATAAACAATATACACTCATTGACAAACTTAAGAAAGTGTAAAGTGTTTAATGGTCGTCTATATTTTGAAGGAGACAGAGGAAATTCAGTTCACACTTGGTTATCTCATGTGTCTTCAATAAAGGTCACTGTGTATCCTTCAGAGTTATTGTCTGAATCCCGATATACATGCTAAAAGGTACAACTTCCTTAAGTTTTGTCCATGAGTGTATCTTTCAGAGTTATTGTCTGAATCCCGATATACATGCTGAAAGGTACAACTTCCTTAAGTTTTGTCCATGAGTGTATCTTTCAGAGTTATTGTCTGAATCCCGATATACATGCTGAAAGGTACAACTTCCTTAAGTTTTGTCCATGAGTGTATCTTTCAGAGTTATTGTCTGAATCCCGATATACATGCTGAAAGGTACAACTTTCTTAAGTTTTGTCCATGAGTGTATCTTCCAGAGTTATTGTCTGAATCCCGGTATACATACTATAAGGTACAACTTCCTTAAGTTTTGTCCATGAGTGTATATTTCAGAGTTATTGTCTGAATCCCGGTATACATACTATAAGGTACAACTTCCTTAAGTTTTGTCCATGAGTGTATATTTCAGAGTTATTGTCTGAATCCCGGTATACATACTATAAGGTACAACTTCCTTAAGTTTTGTCCATGAGTGTATCTTCCAGAGTTATTGTCTGAATCCCGGTATACATACTATAAGGTACAACTTCCTTAAGTTTTGTCCATGAGTGTATATTTCAGAGTTATTGTCTGAATCCCGATATACATGCTGAAAGGTACAACTTCCTTAAGTTTTGTTCATGAATAAAGTTTATATACTTAATGAAAATCGATTTTTTTTACTTAATGTGTGAAGCAGAAAATGATTTTTTGGTAAAATGTTAATTGTATATATTTGGCTCTGAGTATAAGGTTTTAAATAATTTAATATAGACTTTGGTATATATTTTCAATTAAAAACATATACAATCTACAATATATGAATATTTATCTCTTCCAACTTATAATTGTTTAATTAATAGATATAAAAATGATATTTTATCCTAAAGGAACTCTCCATAAATATAAACTATTGCTACCAAAAACCTTTTACCATCAATAACTTAAAGAGAATAAAAAGGAGGAACATGAAATGATCAAGGAATTTCCAATCTTAAAAAAAGGTCTTGCTATTAAATTGAAAAAGAAAAACTTATTAAAAAGAATTTTTAAGAATTTCATAAAACTGCTTATTAATAGAGAAGAAAAGAATCAATGAGCGAATTCTTTCCAACTGTCGAGAGGTACCCATTAAAATTTATAAAATGCAAATTAAATGATGAATTATTAATTTGGCGTTTATTGAGATGGTTCGGGCAATTACAGTAATGCCATGGAAGACACGTCGATTAGATACTTCTAAGAAGGATTGGGTCACCCGAATGTCACCTGAGTGTTAAATATGGCTCAATTTGGTGATGAGACATTTTTCTTTATCCTACAGACAGAAATGGCTGATATATTTTCCTCTGTATTATCACTGATTGCTCTTCGGTGAGGGTTGTCATAATGCTCGAAAATATTCGAAAAATATTTTTTTATCGAATGTGTTTTTGTAAAATATAATTTGTAAGATGTTTTAAAGTGTTTATATAGAAAGAAATGGCTGATTTTTTTTCCTCTGTATTATCACTGATTGCTATTCGGTGAGGGTTGTCATAGTAATCGCAAATATTATGAAAATAATTTTATCGATGTGTTTTTTTTTAATATTATTTTTAAGATATATTAAAGTGTTTATATTGAAAGAAATGGCTGATTTATTTTCCTCTGTATTATCACTGATTGCTATTCGGTGGGAGTTATCATAGTGATCGCAAATATTATAAAATAATTTTTACTTTTATCGAATTTGTTTTTCTAAATATAATTTTCAAGATGTATTAAATAGAAAGAAATGGCTTATTCATAATCACTGATTATTTTATTCGGTAATATTTTTTTCTTTTCGTTTAAAGCTATTAGAAATATCTTACTAATTATATATCTTATAAATGTTTTTTCATATATAAACCATCTTATATTTCTATGAAAAATAGACACTTCGGCCAGTTAGAGTTTTTTATTTTTCTCAACGTTTCGACAAAATTTTTTGCCTTCGTCAGGAGAAGTAAATATATCTTATATTGTTAAAAAAAAACAGAAATGGCTGTCACAAGCATTCTATGACAATTGCGAGCCGACTGCCTGACTGTATATTCTAGGATACAACGTATACACTCAAACCCATTTTATAAGAAACCATGACTGATGTGAGGATAAACGCAATTAGATATACCATTGGTCTAATGTATATATTAGTGTTGAGTCCTGATTCTCTCAATGTGATCGACGCCAGCAAGACGGTTTGAATTCTCAAGAAAGAGCCCATCCAGACTTGATTCCAGTGCTCCACTGGTACTGGTACTCGGTACTGGAGCTTCCCTCACATCAGGCCCCACGTCCGCGAGGCATTCCAGGTCGTCGGCAGACCCCCTGATCTACAAGCCTGGATCTTCGGGACTGACCTGGTGGACGACGAACTGGCCATCCTCGCATCGGCGAAATCGAGAATTAACCGATACTTCGTCCAGGTCGGACTGGGCCAGGCCATCGAGGACCCCGTCATTGCCTGGAGGAAGACACTATCGCGGTGGGGAAGAACACCTGGCTGATCTTTTTTCCATGTAAATATTTTAAACTGCAACCTCTCTCCCTATTGTTGACTGGATGTAAATAGACTGTTGTCAAAATTGTCATTCTGGTCTAAGATAAGTGTGTTGGTTTGGAGGGCAATCAGCTATGTCATTCCGATAGAGTAATTTGTCGTTGAAGGAACATGGACTGTCAGTCAGTATATGGGCATGGTAGTGATACAGTCTATTGTCATACCCTTTATGTCAAATGTCCAATTCAGTCATTTCAACAGGACAATACTCGTCCTCATACTAATGTCACCATAAGACAAGCCTTGCAGAAAGTCACAAACATGGACTAGCTAGCAAACATGGTCCGCTGAATTTTCATCAATTTAACATGAGTGGAATACCATGAATAGAAACATTAGGGCCTTCAAACACGAACTGCCCAACAATTTACTGAATACCCAAGTTTACGTTCACGGAAAAAAACTTAAGTGGAAAGTCGCCTGTTGTCTGTTTTCTTTTAATCCCACAATTTTGAGTATTTATATCCTGAAAAGAACAAAACTTCTTTTTGACACAAAATGTTCAGCGTTATATATTATACATAGAGAATAGGCAGCTCTAGTTATGAATTAAGAGTTAAAATTTCAATTATAAATAAATATATATTAAAAATAAAGAAGGCATATTCTGACCAAAAGCACATGTGATTTTAGATGGCAGAGCGCCATCTAGTGGAACAGAAATCAACTAGTCATTGATTTAACCTGTTCCCTGATATTTGGCCAACCCAATTTCTTAATAATTCAATAAAAGCCATCCACGAACGCGTTTCGCGCTGTTGGCGCTCGTCAGCATGTAGCAGGCTGTACCACTGCGACCAAAAATAATTTTGGTCCCAGAGGCTTCTTGAGAAACCAAGAAATGGGTATTTAAGGCCAATATATATATATATATATAATTTCCAAACAATTCTAATAAGAATATATTAACTAAAATTTATGAAAAAGTGAGTCATATGGAATTAAGACAATATTAATTAAAGTAGTTCTCTTATTGTGTTATTTCCTAGTAATATATTTTATAGAGGACACCCTCTCCACACTCTATCATAAATATGTATTATAACTTTAATAAATGACAAGATTAGTTGCCATAGCAACCAGGGCTATATTTGTCGAGGCTAAAAATGCTGCGTAGTCTTGCAACAATCCGATAGCGTGTACATTGCAGAAATAAGCTCTATTTACAATATTGACTTGGTAAAGATTCAAATTCGGATGAAATATTTTAATTTAAATATTATTATTTATATCTGTGCTGAAATACATGGACAAAACATAAGGAATCGGAATGTTTTTGATTTCCCCGGTCATCTCTTTTTTTTTTTTAAAGAGACAGAGGCAATTTTGTTCACACTTGGTTATCTCGTGTCTTCAATAAAGGTCACTGTAATATCCTTCAGAATTATTGTCTGAATCCCCATATACATGCTAAAAGGTACAACTTCCTTAAGTTTTGTCTATGAGTGTATATCACTCAATGTTCATAAAAAGAGACAAAGGTCGCCTCTCCCGTCAAAATAGACGTCATCTATTGACCGTCGCCGCAACTAGCGGCCTCGTGTCGGTGACAAAGCCACAACACCAGCTTTGACAAACTGAAAAGCGTCCACCTAGAGACCATGGTTTCGGGTTAATGGCGTCTAGTTTTGACGTCTATTTTGACGGGAGAGGCGACTTTTGTCTCTTTAGATCAATTTCCTCCCGGCAATATCTCCATCAATGTTTATAAGTTTATATATTGACCTTTCTATCCGAGCTCTGATTGACTGTTCACTGTCACGTGATCTCATTTAGCCAATCAATCTGTAGCGTTTCTTTATCTCAGAGGCATCAAACAGAGAAATTCAATATTACATTTGAACTTGTTAGTTCGATTCTCAAGAGCATTTATATATACATATATTATTTTGTCACACACATTTTACATTCATGGACAAAACCTAAGGAAGTTTTTACCTTTTTGCATGTATATCGGGATTGATACAATAACTCTGAAAGTTGTTTGATACACAGTGATTTTTATTGAAGACACACGAGATAACCAAGTGTAAACAAAATTACCTCAGTCTTCTTTAAAAAAAATAAAAAACAGACAACCGACGACATCAAAGAATCTCAACTTTCTTAAGTTTTTTTCCATGAGTGTATATGTGTTGTTTTTATCGCGGCGGAGAGTCATGATGAAGAACTGCTCAGAGATTGAAATCCTTAAGCCCAGTTAATCGCATGAGAAACATAGTGCACCATGTTCTGTTTAACAATACAATAGCGACTTCCATAAGAAAGAGAAAGTCTATAAACTAAATACAACTTAGAAAAATTCCTGTTTTCTCCTGGTCGTTTATTGTAGGTTTGATTAGATTAATTCAATTAATATTTAATTTGACCAATGTGTGTATGCTTTATCGACATAGGAAATAAGTGATCAACCAAAAAAGTGGATACTCCATGAGAAGTTAAAGTGTGCGCGCGATTGATTTGTTCTTTTAAGGCTAAAATTCTGGAAGAAACTTCGATCTAAACAAAGATTAATCATCCCAAGCCAAAGTTGAGCCAAATCCTGATGTGTGACCTAATTATAAAAATTCCACTCAAGAGATACGATGAATGGGAAGTGGTGTAGTTAGGGATGGAGGGACAAGACTTTTGTCTCTTATTTACACAATGGCTTGGCCACTCCGAAGGCCGCTAATTGAAGTTGCATAGGCCTTGACGTTATGATAAGTGGGCTCTTCCCAACCTGTGGCATGGTCACGCCTCATTAATTAACCCGGAGCGGGATCGATTCCCGGTAATTGCCATCATTGTTTCAACAATGCATCCACAAGGCCGGAAGCTCACAAGAAAATAACCAACAACCCTCATGTCCATTGAGGCAAACCATCATGTCATTAGGCCTAGCTTTTACTTCTTTTAATTGGGCTTTTGAGAGCTCTTGCCTATCGATCCATTTCTATGAATGGTTCTCGTCAGCTAAGAAAAGAGATCGTCTGCATGGATATTTTGGTCAAATGCCATCGTTTGGTGGTAATAATTCATTTCTCTCTGGCCAGAGGTGAAGGGTGGATGGAGATTTTTGGTGCATTGCAGGAGTCGAGATTATGCTGGCACGCTCTTCTAACTTACAATTTCCTTTTATGATACATTCTTTATTTCAATTAATTCTTACATTTTTAAGATTGAATCTCATTTTAAAGTAATTATTCTTCTTTGACGTAAAATTGAACCTCCCTTGAGAAGCATATCCAATGAGAGATCATCTCTATGAGCGACCATTGTTGTAAAATGTTCCTCGTTATTCCTTGACGAGCATCGATTTCAAGATGGTGCAGAGTTTTTGAAGGGAGAGGTGACCATTCTATTTATAGATTAACTACCCCCTCGGTAAAATTTACATACAATTTATAGTGTATAACGTATTAGCGTGCCATCTTTTTTTAAGAAATTGAAACTATTTTTCGACGCGTATGAATTTTTTTAAATAAGTCAATTTTCTACTGCCCTTACTGCAATTATAAATTAATGCGAAAGCCTGGCTCATCAGTGGTGAACCCTCCCAGCGGTTTCACCAGTTTAATCTACCATACTGCTGTAATATTGAATTGGGCTGTTTTGCTTTTATACCGATACTAAATCTGACCTCTTGAAAATGGTATTTCAAATGAATAAACTTGATAGGAAACACCACCTCTCTAACCAATCAATTTATGAAATCAATGACGTATTAATGGATCTATAGCAACTTCCAGTAAAAGACGTTATCCAGTGTTAGTCAGGGGTATCGTTGTTCTTTAAACGGTCTTTCATGGGAGGTCCTGTGGGTGGCATGGAATTCTAGGCGGAGTCAGATAACAAATTATTTATTGTAAAATAAACCTTTAATTACATTTTTTTAATACAAATTATCAGAAGGGGTTGCATTGTTGTATTATTACATGTTGAAGTTATTATTTATGTCTGTGTGTGTGTGTGGTCAAATATCAATTCTAGATTATATAATGTTAGACATATGTGCTTGATATATTATAGATAAATATTTACATTTCATATTATTTATGATTTATATTTAGAATGATGTATAATTATTTTATTATATTGATATGGCAACAATTAATATGATATTAATGTTAATTCATATAATTTTAATAAAGTATATTTTATAAGCATTATATATTTATAAGATGAATAATTTTAATATTTGAATTGAATAGTTATTAGACAAATTAAAAATTATAATGAAAATAGGAAAAGTTAATATTTGGGAGCCGCTACATCACTCCCCCGCCAGTGAAGACTTAAAGTCGAAAACGTACGTGGCGTCCATAGCGAGTGGTGTAGCTACTTGTCTTCGGTGTAGTTTCCTCAGCACCGTCGGGCATAGGTGGCAGAATTGAAGAATCGTGGAAACTTTGAGGGGTGTTTTCTATGAATGCAGGATTTAGTCTGTTGACAGAAATGACTTTGTTTTGGTCATTGATTTTAACTGTAAATGTCTTCGAAGATCTTGATACCACTGGAAATGGACCTTCGTATGGTGGAGATAACGCTCTTTTTACAAAATCTTTTCTTACAAAGACGTGTGAGCAGGTGTCTAAGTCTTTATGAGAAAAAATATTATTTTGCTTTGTTTGTCTTGTTGGTTGAGGTCGAATTCTACTCATATAATTCTTTAATTGAGTGGCAATATTTGATGGATATTTTTAAATTCTGAATTGGTTAGTAAATCAGCTGGAAGATTTAAAGTTGTCCCGAAAACCATTTCTGCAGCAGTGCATTTCAGGTCTTCTTTGTAGGATGTTCTGATGCCTAGCAGTACTAGAGGCAAAACATCTATCCAATTAATAGTATTTCCGCTTGCCATGATTGCAGCTTTAATTTGACGATGCAAGCGTTCGACGAGACCGTTTGCTGCAGGGTTGTATGCAGTTGTTCGTATTCTGTTGGTGCCAATGAGTGAAGTGAGATCCTTGAAAAGATGTGATTCAAATTCACGACCTTGGTCAGTAGTTATTGTTGCTGGAACTCCGTATCTAGAAATCCAACCGCGAAAAAAAAACTTTTGCTACGCTTATTGCAGTTTTGTCCGAAATCGGAAAGGCTTCAGACCATTTTGAATGTGGGTACAATTTTCAGAATGGGGTAAGGGGCCTATTAAATCAAGATGAACGTGTTCAAAGCGAGTTGATGGGAGAGGAAAAATTCCGTGTTTTGTAATTGTATGCCTGTGAATTTTGCTTTTCTGACAATCTAAACAGGACTTTGACCAATGATTTATTGTTTGATTCATTTTGGGCCAAAAGTATTTTTGAGTTATTAGTTTTCTTGTTGCACGAATTCCTGGATGAGACAAATTATGGAGAGAATTAAAAATTTGTCGTCGGAAATTTTCAGGCACGAAAGGTCTGGGATTTCCAGTAGAAATATCGCAGTAAATTAATTTATTGTAAAAAGGAACTTGTTGTTTTATTAATTTGATTGTTTGTGAAGAATTTGAATTATCAATGAGATTTTTAGTTCTTTGTCCTTTTCTTGAATTTCAGGGAATGCATTAAGATCTAGATTAACCTTCGTGTGATTGAAAGTTTCTATTTCAATTCTTGAAAGGGTATCAGCCACAATGTTTTCACTTCCCTTAACATAGCGTATGTCCATGGAGAATTGTGAAAGATAGTTGAGATGACGTTCTTGACGAGGTGAACGTTCAGATTTTGATGTGAAGGCATACGTTAGAGGCTTGTGGTCTGTAAAAAGCATGAATGTTTTTCCATCAAGAAAGTATGAGAAATGCTTAACAGAGAGGAATGCAGCTAGGAGTTCCCGGTCGAATGCTGAGTATTTCGTTTCTGCTGGGGATAGCTTTTTTGAAAAAAAAATGAAATTGGTTCCCATGCAGTGTCATTCAGTTGTTGGAGGACACCACCAACAGCAACGTTGGAGGCATCAACCAGTACACTTAATGTAGAATTGGGTTGAGGGTAGTTTAAAAGTGTGTTTTCTGCAAGAGCATTTTTGATGTTTTGAAAAGCTTCTAATGTGTCTGAAGTCCAATTTAATGATGCATTGGGAGATTTAGTTTTTAAAAGTGAATAAAGCGGAGCTAAAATATGACTTGAATTTTTTATGAACCTGTGATAAAAATTTACAAGACCAATAAATCTTTGGAGTTGACGGGTCGAATTAGGTTGAGGAAAATCTTTAACGATTCTTATTTTCTCAGGAAGAGGTTTTATTCCTTTGTTGTCAATGATGTGTCCAAGAAATTCTAGTGAAGGTTTTCCGAAAACGCTTTTAGATATATTGACTGTTAATCCATGATCGGAAAGTCTTTTGAAGATTGTATGTAGATGTTGAATGTGATCATTTTCATTTTTACTGGCGATCAAAACGTCATCAATGTAAACGAAGACAAAATCTAGACCTTTTGTTACTTCATCCATGAATCTTTGAAATGTTTGGCTTGCGTTTTTTTAAACCAAAGTTCATGCGTGTGAATTCAAATAGACCAAATGGCGTAGTTATTGCCGTTTTGGGTATGTCTTTATGAGAAAAAATATTATTTTGCTTTGTTTGTCTTGTTGGTTGAGGTCGAATTCTACTCATATAATTCTTTATTTGAGTGGCAAAATTTGATGGATCGGGGTTTTTAAATTCTGAATTGAATAGTTATTAGACAAATTAAAACTTATAATGAAAATAGGAAAAGTTAATATTTGGGAGCCGCTACAGTCCAAACTGTTAGTGATAATGCTTTTATTACCAAATTTTATTTATTTATCTGATGTAAATTATTATTCCAATAGCACCTTTTCTACTACTTAGACTGTATAATGAATATGTTTCTGGTATATATACGTATCCATTTGAAAATAGAGCAATCCATACTTAATTCATTAGATAATAAAAGGCATATATTGGATTTAATAAAAGATTTATTTTGCCATTATTTCAGCTGGCTGAACGCCAACCTTTATCGAGGTATTTTAATTGATTTCAACTGTGATATTATAACACTATGCGGCGCTGAGTTTGTGTATACAAAATTGTAATGCCTCGATAAAGGTTGGCGTTCAGCCAGCCGAAATATTGGCAAAATAAATCTTTTATTAAATCCAATATATGCCTTTTATTATCAAATACGTATCCATTAAAAAGGCATATATTGGATCAAAATATCATTTATTATACCAATATTTCAGTTGGCTGAACGCCAACCTTTATCAAGGTGTTATAATATATATATGCCTTTTTAATTAAAGATTTATTTATGGATTGATCTATTTTCAAAACAACTTAGACTGTATAATGAATATGTTTCAGGTATATAAACGTATCCATGTGCCAAAAGCTGCATCTCTCCCTCAATGGCGGCACGTACCTTTTCTAAGGGTATTTCTTTCATTGCTCTCTCTCCCGAGCGGTAACTTGAGCTGCGAGGATGCACGGGCGCGCGCTCCTGCCCCAAACTTTGCTGGCATTTTAACCGTCTCCGAAGAGAAGAAAAATATAAGAATTTTTTATGGAATTCCCCACCGACTCTACAATGGCCTTGGCTGAAAGCTAATTGCCATCCGGACTTGCTGATGTTATCAGCGCCCCTCAGGCCACTGCGGCATTTGTTGGGGAAACAGAGCAACCTGGGCCTGGAACAGGCAAACCTTCTACCAACTGGGCCGAGCTCTCGTCGACCAGGAAAAAAACAACTCCCAATGGAGGAAGACATCACCGGCTGAAAAGACCTTCTTTTATTTTCTGCATTACACTATATATAATTTTATATGAACATTAAAGTATGTTTAACCGTCTCTCTCTCCCTTTATATATGAATTAGAACAATGCGTTATCACCTCACTAAAATATTTCACTGGTAGGGATGAGTAATGCGCCACAGCAACATTTTTATAAATTTCAGACAAAACACTAACCTGTATACCATGGTTTCATGCTCTGGCCTTCATCAATACAAGGGCGGCTTGGATTTCACAACGTCCCACGAGAATACTGATGAGGGCCAGAGCCGAAATCATGATATACAGGTTCGTCTGAATTTGTCAATATGGCACTATAAAACTATTCTAAAATTTTATATAATGCAATGTTTTAATATATTTAAATGCTGCTCCAAATAATTTTTTGCTATTGTCTTTGAAAATAAAACGTTATAATTTGAAATATAAATAATATTTATTGAATCAATAATTCCTTCTCTAAACTTTAATAACGAACCACTTGATAAGGAAAGAGTTTCTTTAAAATTAAAGAAACTCTTTCCTTATCAAGTGGTTCGTTATTAAAATAATATTCATAATATTCACAGATAAAATACACAATCAAACTATAAAAACAAACTATATTGGTTATAAAAAAGTAGAGGTTCATATCAGTGTTTAAACTGTATTGTGCATTATCACTAACAGATTGGACCCTCCCATGAAAGACCGTTTTAAAAGAACAACGATACCCCTGACTGATACTGGATGACGTCTTTTACTGGAGGTTGCTATAGATCCATTAATTCGTCATTGATTTCATAAATTGATTGGTTATAGAGGTGGGGTTTCCTATCGAGTTTATTCATTATCCCTTATCATCTTTCTAAATTCACTAAGACATACCTTCAGCAGATGGAGGAGGAGGGCTCCTGACTCTCATCAAAGACCTTTCTTTTGAAGAAATTGCCACTCCTTCAACAACCCATACTGAACTACAGGACTTCAAAATACACCTACCCAATCAGAGACTCCTAACAATTGTGAATACTTATCACCCACCCCAAAAACCAGGCCCAGAACTAGACTTGATTGCACACCTACTTGACCCCAATATACTCATCCTTGGAGACTTCAACAGCAAGCATCAATCTTGGGGCTGTTCCCTCAACAATACTGAGGGCTCTTGTAGATAAGAAAGAATAAGAAGACGGGGAAATAAGTTTTGTTTTTTGATTAGTTTTCGAAATATCTATATTATCTCATTAAGCATTCTAGAACTTTCTGCCAATATAGTCTAGTGAAATCTATGTATATTGTAACCATAGAATCACCAACATATACACGTTCTTAACTTGGTTGCCTCAAATGCACAAGAAGAATTAGTCTAGCAAATCTGCTTAAAGGTTTTGGAGAGAGCAAACTTCTTTATTTAGTGTCTTATTACATAATTTCTTAAACAGATAACATTCTATAGACCCATACATAGTTAAATCAAGAAAAAAGGGCATTTCCTGTTTGTGCAACTGAAAGTTGCTGAGTTTCAGTTGCAACATCAGGAAATGCCTTTTTTATTAATTTATCTACCTGATCCAA
Source organism: Cordylochernes scorpioides (assembly GCA_030710605.1). Lineage (NCBI taxonomy): Eukaryota > Metazoa > Arthropoda > Arachnida > Pseudoscorpiones > Chernetidae > Cordylochernes > Cordylochernes scorpioides. The sequence continues at coordinate 76,904,384 of CP092875.1, forward strand.
GTACAAATTCACTTTTGTACTATTTTTCATAGTTAAATCAGTATTTATTAAAATTGACCAATACGATGTACAACTTATATTTCACAGCAAATACACTGTATAACAAAATATTCGACGCACCAAGAAGGAGTTGTCAGATTAGAATAAAAAATGGTGTATGTAAAGATCATGTATAGGGGAAAATCGATTAAAATTTCAGAACAATTAATTGTTTTATTTCAGAGTTTGATCGTCACAAATTGAGAATGTCAATATGTCGTTGGACCCCGACTGGTCTGGATGCAGGCTGCCACCCGGCGTGTCATGGACTGATAAAGATTCCGGATGGTGTGCTGCGGGATTTCTTGCCAAATTGTCTCCAACTGTCGGGCTAAATATATATAAATATATATATATAAATGTAGCAATAAAATAAGTTTTCGTTGGTAAAATCTCGCTAAATATTTGAGAGAAATATATATATATATCATATATTTTATGTCTTCTCTCAGTAGATTGTCACAATTTTTTTTAATTTCAAGTTGGTTCAATTTTTCACAACACAGTTTTAACACAGATGTGAAGCTCTGTTTTTTTTATAACCAATATAGTTTGTTTTAGAGTTTGACTGTGTATTTTATCTGTGAATATTATAAATATTATTTATGTTTCAAATTATAACGTTTTATTTTCAAAGACAATAGCAAAAATATATTTGGAGCAGCATTTAAATATATTAAAACATTGCATTATATAAATTTTAGAATAGCTTTATGTTTCAAAAGTATTATAGATTGTTTCATTGAAAAGGGCATATATTGGATCAAAATATCATTTATATCATATATGCCTTTTTAATTAAAGATTTATTTATGGGTTGCTCTATTTTCAAAACAATTATAGATTGTTTAATGAGTTATTTTAGGCTCATACAAGGAGGATATAATTGATATGTATGGCTTTATCCATTATATATACAGTTAAACCTGTCTATAGAGCCCCTTCTTGGGACTTACCAAAATAGGGTGCTATAGACAGGTCACTTTTAATGTAAAATGTTTACATTTTGATGTTTAAAATCGGGCGCTATATAGAGGGGGCAATATACAGGTTTAACTGTATTCATGTCAATTAGTCATTTAAAATTAAGAGTATCAATTGCGCTAATGTGTAAAGAGAGAAAGGTAATAATTAAATCAAAACCGAATTAAAACCAAACGAAAAAAAAAAAGAAATTCAATTCTATTATCTCTATAATCGAGAGAAAATTAGGTTAAAACATAATAAAATTTACTCCCCAATTAACTCTAATCGTCTAAAAAATTAACAATTGTTTCTAACTAACCGCCCCTCTTTTACGCGGGAAAAATAACACACCAAACGATTATAAAAAAAAAAACTCGTCTGTTATGAGGAAAAAGAGCGTAAAAAGGGAAGATTCCTTAACAATTCAAATGACTCAAATAATAAAATTATTTTGCCTTGTTTTTCCAGGCACTATTGTTATGTCAGGCTTTTAAAAGAGGCACTCAAGTTCTTGATGAATGAGGTTTTTCAAAATGATAAAGTTTAGCCTTTATCCAATGTGACAGCCCGTAGCAAGAGCTGGGTGTAATTAAAGATGTGAAATAATGGGGTCTATTAAGCCTAAAACAGAAAAAAATATACTTAGAAGGCCTAATTACTTCGAGTCTTTGTTATGGCAAAAATGGCAGCCTTTGGCAGCCGTTTTAATATCTTTAAAACTATGCATGCATAGTTAAAACATCTATATTTTTTTAAAATATCATCTAAACATATAACATTTTTGATTATATATATAATATTGCTAAAACTATATTTGATAGGTTAAAGTTACTAAAATATTTTTTTAAATTTTCGTTTTGGATGCATATAAAAATGTTATTTTAATATTATAGCTATCAGAGAGATAAATTCAAAAATATACGTCTGCATCTTGATAACGAGTGACTGCAGAATAAAACGTACTTTGTTGACTTTATTAAATAATATCTCATCAAAATCAAATATATTTTTAAATAAAGACGTATAATATTTTGTATAGTAATCATAACAGAGCGAGATTAATTTTAAAATATGGATATAAACTTTTGAAAGTGGAAAGGACTTAATTATGAACATTTTCAATTAAAATCGAAAGGTTATTTAACTTTGAAAATATATATTGTTATTTAGTTTTAAAGTATTGCTGTATGTATTTTTGTGTGTAATTTATTTAAATATTTTTAAATTCATATCAAAATGTAGCTTCCAAATTTTAAAATGCATTATTAAACTTTGTACTGTTTTTTTTATCAAACATTATAATTTATTATAAATGTATATATTAACATCAAATAAAATTTGTATTTCACGTTAAAAAGTTTCTTCAAAACGAAAAATGCGATCATTAAATCTTGAAATGTGTGTTAAACATTAAATTTTATAATTCCCACTTTAATTCTAAGAGAATTAATTTTTTTAATAAATTTTGAAAATCGGTGTTAAACTTTGTAAAGTTGGTAGTAAACTTTACAATATGTCGTTATTAAATTTAAAAGCTGTCTTCAAAGAGTAAATCGTTCATATATGGTCAAATTATAACAATGTTCCTAATGAATTAAAAAAATTAATTAATATAAAATCATTCAAAAATGTGAGTATAATATTTAAATATTAACTTATATTAAAATTATATTTATAACTAATATATATGCTACTCTTTATTTATAAAAATATATATTTTTAGTAAATATTCAAGTAATAGAGTTTTTTCTCGATAACTTTTAGAGTATAATTTTTTTCTCATGAAATACAAAAAGGGCAAATATTTTTCCATCAAAAAAAAAAACGGGAAAATTAGCAACACCATCGTCTGAAAACTAAGATGAGGAATTTTGACGAATTGCTTCAAATACGTGATCATAGTTTTGATAGGTTTAAAAGACTTCAATTCTTTCTTTCCTATTCTTTAGGCGCTTCTTTTTAAATGTTCTATTATCTTAAAAGTTAAGTAGCAGCCGAAATGTTTTATACGTCTGCCTCGTAAATATTTAGAAGCTTGTAATTAATCCAACCTCGTTTTTGATTTTTAATTTATTTTTTTCTTCCTACTTCATTTTATTCTTGACAAATTGTTTCTGAAATTAATGCTGTGTAGTCTTAGTTTTTTTTAAAACATGTGTAGGGGTTAAGAATATTTAAAGTATGTTAATGTAATTTTCGTAATTTATTTAATGTTTATCATTAAATAGGTTTCTTATTTTAAGATTATTTATTTCTGCGAAATATTAAATTGTAATTTTATAGAGTGTCAACACTATTTAATCTAGAAAATCAATTTATTAATAATAATTGACTTTAAATATGAATATTATTATTTTTAACCTCTTATATATATTTTTAAAATTTAAAACACTTTTTATTCTTGAAAAATATTTAATAGTATTTTTTATAGAATGTCAAAATTGTTTAATTTAGTAAATATATATTTATCATTGAAAACTGATTCGAATATATTTAAAATATTAATTTTTCTGTCTTAAAAAGCTTCATTTAAAAAATATTTTAAATTAAATTTAAGCCTTTCATATATTTTACCTTTTATAGAAATTATATTCTAAACTCTTAGTAATGGAGTACAATTTATATTCGTGTTAATTCTGTATAAATTATTTTTAATCTCAGTAAATAATAAATCCACTTTCTTCAATTTTTTTCACTATATATCCCTCTCTTTCTTTATGGGAAAGAACTATTGCAGTCCATCGGTGGCGGAGGTCTTTCCCGCAGTGGTCGCCACCAATGAAGACTTGTATATATATATAATATAAAAATGAGATTTTCTGTTGATTTTTGATAATCTTGTAGATTATTCTATGGTAATGCAGTCGTGGTTTAAAATATTCAAAGTATGATTAAAAAAATAGTTTTGATCAGTAATTGTTTTAATTATTTATGGAATATAGAAAAAAACATAATTTGGTGAAAGTACTGCCTGGCTTAAGGCGTAAGAATAAAAAAAAATGAAAAACTTATTTACATAATGTACAAAAGGTTTGAGCCGGCTATCGGGAAACAACAACAATGAGTTTTTATAGGAGAAGCGTGACCTCTGGTGGTCGATTTAGCACAGTATTTGAATCTATGAAATATAATTTTAAATGAAATAATATTTTAATATAACATAAATATATTTATTTTATCCATTACCTATCATAAATCAGTCTCATTTATTTATTTTTCATTTTTGTATTTAACCTTATATAACTTTATATGAACGATAAAATAAAAAAGTAGTTTCAATCTCTCTGTTTTTTCCCGCGGTGGGCCCCACCAATGAAGACTGTATATATTATATTGTCACGTGGAAAATTAGTAAAGACCAACTTCGGGATGAAACAACAATTTATTTCAGGCAAGAACAAACTACGAATGATAAGCAATGAGAGAAGTGTACAGAATATAGAAAAATATAAACACAAAAAATAATACTCTGCTAATAAAATAATTAATACTTCGCTACATAGCTCCTTCCCTATGGGAGCTGTGACCCACAGCTAGCAATTATTGTAGTTACTGACATGGATCTGACGTGCCAAGGATTCCATCAAAGTCTTGGAACTTTGTCCCTAGTACCTTTGTGTCCTTTTTCTTGCGGCGTTAAGAGTGGCTTTGTCATCGTATCGTCTATAGGGACATCGTCATCTTGGAGGGAAGTCTTGGCTTTGACACGTCGGTGGAATCCTGGAGCCCGTCTCCGAAAATGTAGATCACAGCACCCATGGCCTCTAGATCTTTTCGGATATCTTCAGTTTGTCTTCCCTAATTTACCCAGCATCTCCACCAAAATGCCACGTGGAAAATTAGGAAAGACCAACTTCGGGATGAGACAACAATTTATTTCAGGCAAGAACAAACTATGAATGATAAGCAAAAGATAAGCAATGAGGGAGATGTACAGAATATAGAAAAATATAAACACAAAAAATAATACTCTGCTAATAAAATAATAAATACTTTGTTACAATATATATATATATATATATATATATATATATATATATATATATATATATATATATATATATATATATATATATATATGTATGTATATATATCAATTTTATTATTTACATTTATTTATCTATATTTATTCTTAATTAATCTTTTTATTCACATTTGCTCAATTTTGTATTTAACCATATATAACCCTATATGACCATTGAAATAAATTAGTTTCAATCTCAATCTCTCTCTCTCTAGGGTGATATTCATAATAGTGTGCTATTGTTATAGGACGTATTTGAAGAGAGATACCTTCTTTTTGGTATATGTGAATATCATCCGCCCAAATTCTGTTATATTCATTATATTGAAAATCTATTCTTAAAAAGAGAAACAGAGAATTATTGATGGCAAGCGACTTTATAACAATAATCACTGTATATGATATTTTACTTATATAAGGCAGTTGACTAACGAAGAAATGCTAAAAAGAGCCTGTAATGGTGAATGTCCACCACCCAATCGGAAAGAATATTTAACTATATTAGCCATTTCTTTAATAATAGGGATCCTCGTACCTCCGATTCTAAAGATCCTGAAAGTATTAACCTATACGAATCCTGAAGAGAACGCCTCGTGAAGAAACTTTCAACGTTTTTTTTTTTTACTTTTTCTTGGCTTGCAATATCATCCTTTTCCAAGTCATCTGTATAGGATTACTTAAATAAAATAAATTATATATTCCACTCAAAAGAGCAAAACGTTTTAATTAAATTCGTTGTAGAGATCTACACAGGAATATGTTGAATTAACATTAGTGGAGTGGTTAGATTTTAGTCACAGCTTTCTAAATTTCTGAAGGTGCGATGATCTATTTAATTTCATATATTTTTATCTCTAAGATGATGGCTTTCATATATGGCGTCTACCTAGATGATTAAAACCTATTTTATATGGATTAAAACAGAAAAAATATTCATATATGGGCTCTGGCTAGATAATGGTCTATTTGTTTCTATATATGGCTTTTTTCCTTACAGAATACAATCTTCATATATGGGTTCAACACAGATTAGATGATGGCCTATTTGTTTCTATGTGGGTTTACCTTCATAATCTTCATATATGAATTCAGGCCAGATAATGGTCTATTTGTTTCTCTATATGGTTTCACTTAGATAATCTTCATATATGGGTTCAGAGGCCAGATGATGGTTTATTTGTTTCTATATTGCTTCACCTTCGTAATCTTCATATATGGATTCAAAACACAGGTTAGATGATGGTCTATTTGCTTCTATATATGGTTTCACTTAGATAATCTTCATATATGGGTTCAGAGGCCAGATGATGGTTTATTTGTTTCTATATTGCTTCACCTTCGTAATCTTCATATATGGATTCAAAACACAGGTTAGATGATGGTATATTTGTTTCTATATGGTTTCACTTAGATAATCACCATATATGGGTTCAACCCAGGTTAGATGATGGTCTATTTGTTTCTATATGGCTTCACCTTCGTAATCTTCATATATGGATTCAACACAGGTTAGATGATGGTCTATTTGTTTCTCTATATGGTTTCACTTAGATAATCACCATATATGGGTTCAACCCAGGTTAGATGATGGTCTATTTGTTTCTATATGGCTTCACCTTCGTAATCTTCATATATGGGTTCAACACAGGCCAGATAATGGTCTATTTGTTTCTCTATATGGTTTCACTTAGATAATCACCATATATGGATTCAGGCCAGATAATGGTCTATTTGTTTCTATGTGCTTCACACTACAGATTATAAAATTTATATTAATCAGTTCACTCAATTTAACGAAATATGTATTTTATATAGTCTTCACTTCATATTTTGCCTTCATATATGACTTCCCTCGCGGGAATGTAAATAAAGATTAGAAAATTATTTCAATTTTATTTGTTTAGACTTATTATTTGTTTAGATTTATTAAAATATATTTGTAAGGTCTAAGGTTTTCAATGTTGATGAACCAAAGAAAGCGGTATACACTCATGGACAAAATTTAAGAAAGTTGTACATTTTAGGATATATATCGGGATTATGCGTTTTAATAAAATATTTATTTATGAATTGCTCTATTTTTAATAACCCTCTTTATACTATAATTTTGGATGTTTTCTTTCATTGGTATAGAGGCGGCTGAAATTTGGTGATGTTCTGCCGAAGGTGTTATGAGATCGTAGAGGTATGGTGAGGGAAACTGGTTTAGTTAGCACATTGGGGCATTACTAGTTTTTTTAAATACTTCTAATGATTTTGAAAATAGAGCAATCCATAAATAAATCTTTAATCTTATAACACATTGATAAATGTTGGCATTCAGCCAACTGAAATATTGGTAAAATAAATGATATTTGATCCATTATATGCCTTTTTAATTGAAAACTTCTAATGATATAATGTTCTTACCACAGACCCACTCTGGATCGCATTTACTCTCAAATTTACGTCAATCTTTTAAAAAGGCATAGGGCTCTTCTCCCGTCAAATTAAACGTCAAAACTAGACGCCATATATTGACCGCAAACTAGCGGACTTGGGTCGGTGACAAAGCCACAACACCAGCTTTGGCAAACTGAAAAGCGTCCACCTAGAGACCATGGTTTTGGGCTAATGGCCCTCGTCAGCCCAGGGCAGACTTCCATCTATATTTTGGCCATAGATATAGCCCAGCCACTCAAGAAGTTTGTGAAGATCCATTGGATCTCGTGTGGATCTCATGGAATAAAGTCCGCCCTAGGCTGTCGAGGGCCATTATCCCGAAACTATGGTCTCTATGTGGACGCTTCTCAGTTTACCAAAGCTGGTGTTGTGGTTTTGTCACCGACTCGAGGCCGCTAGTTTGCGATGACGGTCAATAGATGGTGTCTAGTTTTGACGTTTATTTTGACGGGAGAGGTGACCTTTGTTTTTTTCTTTTTTTTAGATCAATTTCCTCCCGGCAAGTTTTCCATATGCATCAATCTTATCAATAAATCAATCGACCAGAGAGTAAGTCGAAAAAGACTTCCTTATCCCTTCAAGAATCTTCAATAAGGAATATCGAGATTAATTAAAGCAGAACCAGAGATTTCAGAATAGAAAATTAATTAGAAATTTTAACTCGGCACTTAATGAATTTACTAAAGTGAAAAAAAAAGTTATATCACTGATTTTTTCTCTACCTAATTACTTTTTGACGGAAATTTGCCCAGTGTTGCTGAACCACTTGATATCTTACCCTTTAATTCAATTTGAAAGTTTTCCTGGATTCGTTATCCAATTTGTTCCTTGATTAGATTTATATATGAGAGTTTGATTGGTTTCCTTGCATAAATGTACTGATAGAGTCTTCTTTTCTTTTTACTTCGTGTAAAAAATACAGAAATTTTACATGGACCATGATTTATAAGATTGTCCTAAAAGTTCGTGTTTTTATTATAAACGTTGTTTTTCTTATTACTTGGCGAATAATATTATTAAGGTAAATACATAATAATATATAATACAATTACTTTATATGAGATAAAAATTACAAAAACTATAATAAGACTTAAAACAAAACACTATAGAGGAATGACAATGCACCCAGATGACACAAGAACCTACAGGACATGCAACAATTGTCCTGGTGTGGAACTAACACCTATACCCACATATTTTTATGCTCAGCAATGGCCACAGCCTTGCAGAAAATTGACATGGACTCAGAACAGCAGCTTTACACACCCAAGATAGTGGACATTGCTGATGCTGTGATAGAGATGCATTAGACACGACAACAACAAAACTTACTTTATACATAATACAAATACATTATACATAACGGCGAATAATATTACTATTTCAAATTTTTTGCAAGTGTTTACGAACTTTTGGGACAATCTTGTATCATGGCCTGATATTGAATGTGTAGACGTATAGTGCATTGTCGATGTGTAGCAATACATATGTGTACCTATATCATAGAAAATATGGATGAAAATAGAGGATCTCTACCATTTTTACGGTATTTATATACCACATGTATATTGAATTTTATTTATTTATTTTATTTTGAATTTTATAGAAAACTACTAAATTCTATTGTGGAACGCTTTTATTTAGAATTTAATTCTCTTTAGTATTGTTTTTAATTGAATAATTCTCTAATATCTAGCATATTTTCATTCAAAAATATTCCTTAAAACTTTTTTTTTTAAATCTGTAAATTGCTTTTCTCGAATACACACAATACTTTACACAATTTGATTTCATTTAACTAAATTAGCATACCAACCCTTTGTACATATATCAAATGTTAATAGGCTAATCCCTTAATAGAATGTTAAAAAATCAATAAGCTTGAGGGATGAGTATCTTTAGCAAGATACACTCAATTTGCTAAAGATTTTGCTAAATATACTCATCCCTCAAGCTTATTGATTTTTTAACATATATCAATTGTGTTGATATATATATATTTTTTTATCTTTTCATCTAACTAACTTACATACTAATTATGTACATATTTAAATATCTTTCTTTATTTTCTTTCAAAATTTTTGTTTATGTTTAAAGTGCAAGTGTCCCTAGGGGGACATAGCGCTCTAAGTCGAATAAAGAAATGTAATATACATTTATGGACAAACCTTAAGGAAATTTTATTCTTTTGGAATGTATATCGGTATTCAGACAATAACTGAAAGATATTTGATACACAGTGATCTCTATTCAAAACACACGAGATAACCAAGTGTGAACAAAATTACCTCTGTCTCTTAAAAAAAAAAGAGTGCTATCGAAATCAAAGACTATCTACTTCGTTAAGTTTTTTTGATATGTGGGATACCGGTGAAATAAATTGATTATTACTTTCTTGAAGAATTTTACTTAAGTAGAACATATTACATTAGGTTTTTTAAATATTCAATATTAGTTGATATTCATATTTTGTATAACTTTAAATCCACTTAAAATTAAAGCGTTAATGGTAAAATGTCTATTACATTACTAAATTATATTTATAAGATATTTTAAGCACCCCCGGGATATTTAATTCGAGGACTGATTTAAATTTTCCACGGACTTAATGAAAAGAGAGGACCGCTACCATTTTTAAGCATGTATATCGAGATTGATACAATAACCCTGAATGATACACTCATGGACAATACTTAAGGAAGTTGTATCTTTTAGCATGTATATCAGGATTCAAACAATAACTCTGAATGATACACTCATGGACAAAACTTAAGGAAGTTGTATCTTTTAGCATGTATATCAGGATTCAAACAATAACTCTGAATGATGCACTCATGGACAAAACTTAAGGAAGTTGTATTTTTAGCATGTATATCGGGATTCAAACAATAACTCTGAATGATACACTCATGGACAAAACTTAAGGAAGTTGTATCTTTTAGCATGTATATTGGGATTAAGACAATAACTCTGAAAGATATTACAGTGATCTTTATTGACACAAGATAACCAAGTATGGTCAGACTGGTATCAATCCATCAGTTCAATAGATAAAAGGTGTATTTACCATTGTTGATGATATCATAGATACAAATGGTAGAGATAGGAGGGTTCACCACTGATGAGTCAGTCTCCCAATATTTTTCATAGCTCAAAGGTCAGTAGATTCTTTTTTTTTTTATATATAAAATAAAAAATGTGTTAAGTGCGATACTCCCCTCGAAGGACTAATAAGTCCAAAAGTTTGATAAATAAAGAGCTATACAAGAAACTTAGCTCTGGATGCATTATCGAATTTACTAATTTAAAAGAAAAACTATCGCTAATAAATAGTTTAAATTATTTTTGACGTGTATATGATTTTTTTAAATAAATCAATTTTCTACTGCCCTTTACTATAATGATGTATAACAATAGAAGGAAGCGTAGGATATCAATGTAGGAAAATACCAAAGGTAAACTCGACATGTTTGTTTATTTAAAAGTCTACGAGCTTTCTACAATAACGTCCTTCAACAGGCCATTATGCAAATATAAGAAACTAGAGAAGATATGATCTTTAGTTTCTTATATACGCGTAATAGCTTGTTGAAAAGGACGTTATTGTCCTAAAGCTGGCAGACTTTTAAATAAAGAAGAAACTCGTTGTGTCTACCTTTGGTATCTTCCTATATTGATTTATTTTTTAAAAATATCATAGGCGTCAAAAAATAGTTTAAATTTCTAATAACAGATGGCGCTAAATTCATCTTGTTAATAAATAGTTCCAAACTTCAATATAAATCTTACAATCATGGCGGTATGCCAACATGGAACAAATAGGAAGAAAGACAGAGGATTAGCATATAAAGAAGTGATTAACGAGAAAGATAAAGAGATTAGAAACTGGCTAAGATTTAGATGAGATTGCTAATTCATTTTCAAAAAGGGGTAAAATCCTGGACTTAGCCATCTCGGAGTATGGGGGAGGGCAAAACACCGGGAGATAAGAGACCTTGAGTCACACAGCCTCAATATCTGTGAGATTACAGATCCGGCAACACTGGCTACTCTGTTGATATATTGATGGATGAATGGTTTCAAGCACCGGAGTGCCAAATCATTAAATGATAATGATATACAGAGAGATTATTTCTTCTGTAATATTCTCAGTAGGTTCTAATACCTTCATTTACCTTGTGCTTATCATGGTCAAATTATATTAAAATAATAAAAACTAGTCATAGAGTACGACTTTTTTTTTTTTTTAATTGAACAAATTTCTACTACCCACATTCTAATGACAAAATATTTGGGAGAATTCACTACTGATGAGCTAAATTTTCCCAATATTTTAATCATTCCAGGTAGAAAATTGATATTTATTTAAATAATAAACGCTTGTGTTCTGCAAATGTTCATATTTCTAAATACAGACAGCGTGGCAATGCATCTTATTTGCATAATAATAAAACAGCTGATTTTTGAGTTCTCTATACAGATATAAATGTTCAATTAAATTTCAAATATTGTTAATATTATATATTTTTTCCAAGTATATATAACATTATTTATACTTTGTAAATGTCAAGGTAAATTATGGGTCTAATGTAATTGCCATTGAAACCATCAACTCTTGTATGATTCCTTGTGGTATTGGTTCGTGAAAGAGGCATCCACGCAATCTGAAATAGTTTTCTAAACGAGGTAAAATCTTCCCAATTACATGCGTGGTAAGGACAAAATACTCAGGAGATAAGTTTCTTCATTAATTTATTAGGACATCAAGCTTTCGGGCACAGCGTGGCCCTTCTACAGGATCAATTGTATAAGAAAAATGATACACTATATACACGAAGAATAAATCTGCATATGTATTATTAGAAATTAGTTGTAAATTTGAAATAATCGGTAATACTTAGGATTTTTGTTTAAAAGAACATCGAGACATAAGCAAATTAATAAAATATGTTAAGAAGAATGATATACGAATATTACAAGGTATTAAGATAAAGGCGTAATAAGACAGAAAGGACGTTCCTACGATTCGACGGAAACTGTGATAAAATTATGAGTATTTATAAGGTAAAACAGTTTAAAAGGATATTAAAATAAATGAACAAATCAGGGAATTCATGGGGTACATCAATGGCTATTTATGTAATAAGCTTATATACGGCTCAGGTACATCAATATGTCTGTTTATACTATTATACCTCAGAGATAGCAAGGCCTCGACAACCAATCTTTTGTGTTTATGTGGTATATTAGAATAATGTGATCTTGGATCAGTTGTGTTGAAACTATGTCCTGTCTGTGAAATGTGCTGGACAATAAGTGATTTCGGATCGTTATGTCTGATGTTTCTGTCGTGTTCCTGTATTCTGTCTTTAATGTAACGGCTAGTTTCACCTACATAAACACTGTCGCAATCGTTGCATTTTATGGAATAAACAGCATTGTTTCTTTGAACAGTGTTCCGAGGCGTGTTGTTTTTAGTGATAGGGTTCCTTAAGATAGTGCCTATACTAGGGGTGTTGGAAAAGTAAGTGCGGATGCCGAAGTTCTTTAGTTCTCTAGCTATTTTTATGCTTTGCATGGAATACGGTATTGTGAAGATGGATTTATAGTTGTCATATATCTTGGTGCGGGATGGGTTATGAAAATGCCTTAATATAAAGTTTTTAGGATAACCAGAGGACATTAAATTTGAAATTATGTTATTTGTTTCCTTTTGCTTTGACTCCTCAGTGTAACAGTGGGTATGTATTCTCTTGGACAAGGTTCTTACAGTATTGATTTTATGGCTTAATGGGCAGAAAGATGAGAAATTTATATACATTGGGTTAAAGGTGGGTTTATAATAGACTTCAGTATTATATCTATTGCGTGTTTTTGTTATACGTATGTCCAAAAATGCCAAGGAGTCACATGTTTCAGTCTCGGAAGTAAAGTCTATGTCTTGATAGAAATTATTCAATGTGTTGAGTATATCATTAAAGGCGTTAATTTTGATTATAGCAAAGACGTCATCTATGTATCTAGACCAGATTAAAATGTCGTTAGGGAAGATATTAACTATACGTTTATCTATCTTGCGCATCACTATTTCTGAAAGGGGAGAGGATAATGGGCTACCCATAGGGGTGCCTTTGGTCTTACTATCAACCAATCTTACTTCAAACAGACCAAAGGCACCCCTATGGGTAGCCCATTATCCTCTCCCCTTTCAGAAATAGTGATGCGCAAGATAGATAAACGTATAGTTAATATCTTCCCTAACGACATTTTAATCTGGTCTAGATACATAGATGACGTCTTTGCTATAATCAAAATTAACGCCTTTAATGATATACTCAACACATTGAATAATTTCTATCAAGACATAGACTTTACTTCCGAGACTGAAACATGTGACTCCTTGGCATTTTTGGACATACGTATAACAGAAACACGCAATAGATATAATACTGAAGTCTATTATAAACCCACCTTTAACCCAATGTATATAAATTTCTCATCTTTCTGCCCATTAAGCCATAAAATCAATACTGTAAGAACCTTGTCCAAGAGAATATATACCCACTGTTACACTGAGGAGTCAAAGCAAAAGGAAACAAATAACATAATTTCAAATTTAATGTCCTCTGGTTATCCTAAAAACTTTATTTTAAGGCATTTCTATAACCCATCCCGCACCAAGATATATGACAACTATAAATCCATCTGCACAATACCGTATTCCTTGCAAAGCATAAAAATAGCTAGAGAACTAAAGAACTTCGGCATCCGCACTTACTTTTCCAACACCCCTAGTATAGGCACTATCTTAAGGAACCCTATCACTAAAAACAACACGCCTCGGAACACTGTTCAAAGAAACAATGCTGTTTATTCCATAAAATGCAACGATTGCGACAGTGTTTATGTAGGTGAAACTAGCCGTTACATTAAAGACAGAATACAGGAACACGACAGAAACATCAGACATAACGATCCGAAATCACTTATTGTCCAGCACATTTCACAGACAGGACATAGTTTCAACACAACTGATCCAAGATCACATTATTCTAATATACCACATAAACACAAAAGATTGGTTGTCGAGGCCTTGCTATCTCTGAGGTATAATAGTATAAACAGACATATTGATGTACCTGAGCCGTATATAAGCTTATTACATAAATAGCCATTGATGTACCCCATGAATTCCCTGATTTGTTCATTTATTTTAATATCCTTTTAAACTGTTTTACCTTATAAATACTCATAATTTTATCACAGTTTCCGTCGAATCGTAGGAACGTCCTTTCTGTCTTATTACGCCTTTATCTTAATACCTTGTAATATTCGTATATCATTCTTCTTAACATATTTTATTAATTTGCTTATGTCTCGATGTTCTTTTAAACAAAAATCCTAAGTATTACCGATTATTTCAAATTTACAACTAATTTCTAATAATACATATGCAGATTTATTCTTCGTGTATATAGTGTATCATTTTTCTTATACAATTGATCCTGTAGAAGGGCCACGCTGTGCCCGAAAGCTTGATGTCCTAATAAATTAATGAAGAAACTTATCTCCTGAGTATTTTGTCCTTACCAAGTCTGAAATAGTGTCTACATCATCATCAGAATTCTATGTTAAACATAATGATAATTGATACACTAATCAATATATGGGTATGTGATATGCCTTTTTTAGGTCTTAATATCACCTAACCATTTTTCTATTTCCTTTTTTCTCTGTTATATATATTTATATATAAAAGATATATATAACAAAGGTGGACGAGTGGGGAAAAACCTCGATTCCCTAATGAACCGGAATCGAATCCCGCGTTAACATTTTGTTTTAATATGTGAATAACCTTCATATATTATTCATTGTTGTAATATCATAAACTAGGTTTTTCTTGTTGAGCGGTACCTAATAAAGCGAAAGTGATTTTGGAACCGAATATATATAACATAAAAATGGTTAAGTGTTGATATTAAAAACTAAAGAAAAAAAAAACATATCCTGACCTCTCACATGAGCATTTTAGATTACAGAGCGCCATCTAGTGGAACAAAAATGAACTAAACGTTGATTTTAGGATGGCCAAATATTAGGTTAGTTTATTTTTCTTTAACTAGATGGTGTTCTGCCATCTAAAAATGATCATATGAACGGTCAGGATACGCCTTTTTTTTTAAATATATATATTCGTTAAATTATAGATCTTATACTATATTTATACAATGATGCAATTTCTTTTAAGAGAGAAAGGGGAATGACCTCGCTGCGGTTCTACATGGAGAGAGAAGACCTTGTAGAAAAATAAGGAAATCCATAAGAGCGGATTCAAATAAAGGCAGGTTAACGAGGACCTATCGCAAATTAGCGTCCAATCAAAGTGCTAATCACTGGTCTATTGATAAGGTCGAGTAAACGACTTGTTGAGGGAATAAAATACTGATGAGGTGTAAACAAACCTTCTCTTCAATGGTCAGATGGAAGAGTTTTCAAAAGAGCAAAATGAAGTATTAAATGTTTGTATAGTTCTTAATTATTTAAAGACTATTTATTTACTCCTTTGACAAAACGATTCTGTAAGAAAAAGATATTTTACAATTGTTTTCGGTAAATAGATGTTCAATTAGATTAATCAAAAATAAATCTCCGAGATTTATAGTAAATTAGAGTTATAATAAATAAACTTATCCTCGGAGAGATTTGATTAATCTAATTGATACAGAGGATTATATTTCTGATATTGATGTTCAATGCAATTGCTTGATGAATTTATCGAAGTAGTTTTGAAGATTTGACAAGGTGATTTAAAAATATTACAGGGCATGAACATATAGGTAGGATTCTTTGACACTGTGCATGTTGTCTATAAGGTATTGTTGTGAATTTGTGTAGTGTTGTTTGTATAGTGTATGTGTTGTTCGTATTGTGTATGTGTTGTTCGTGTTGTGAATGTATTGTTCGTCTCGTGTATGAATTATGCGTGTTCTGTAGGTGTTTTTCGTGCTGTGCATTGTTGTTCGTGTGGTTTATAAGTTGTTCATATTGTTTATAGGTTGTTCATGTTGATTATAGGTTGTTCATGTTGTTTATAGGTTGTTCGTGTTGTGTATAGATTGTTAGTGGTTTGCATCTGCTGTGTTTGTGTTGTGCGTATTGTATATATTCTGTGCGTGTTGTGTATGAGACTCATACACTATTGTAGTGTATTATTCTTTCGAATTCTTTTTTTTTATGTGTGTAAACTACCTGTGCGATATTTATAAATTCAACCAACTCCAACAATTTTATCCAAATTAATATTTATACCTTCATTATTTGAAGGAATATTCTTAAATGGGATTTTCGAAAGATATTGACATTTTAATTGGAAATAGGATTATAGCAGCTCGCACATTTGGCTGTGAATCCTTGCATTCCTGAATAATAATTCTGAGATTGTTTGTCATTGAACTTTTCAAAATACCAATTGAATATAACCGTTGATAACAGTAGATGGTTAAGCCAATAGATATATAGGAGCAAGAATATGTAAATATTATAGATGATAGGCCATAGCCTACAATGAATTTATATAGAAACAAATAGGCCATTACCTGATGTGATTTCATATAGAAACAAATAGGCTATAGTCTGGAATGAAGCCATATAGAAACAAATAGGCTATCAAATGGGGTGGAGCCATATATAAACAAATAGGCTATCAAATGGGGTGGAGCCATATATAAACAAATAAACCATCTCCTGTAATGAAGCAATATGGAAACAAATAGACTATCACCTGTAATGAAGCCATATGGAAGCAAAATAGACCATCACCTGTAATGAAACCTTATAGAAACAAATAAACCATCACCTGTAATGAAACCTTATAGAAACAAATAAACCATCACCTGTAATGAAGCCATATGGAAACAAAATAGACCATCACCTGTAATAAGGCATATGGAAGCAAATAGACCATCTCCTGTAATAAGGCATATGGAAGCAAATAGACCATCTCCTGTAATAAGGCATATGGAAGCAAATAGACCATCTCCTGTAATGAAGCCATATAGAAACAAATAGACCATCGCCTGTAATGAAGCCATTTAGAAGCAAATAGACCATCACCTGTAATGAAGCCATATGGAAACAAAATAGACCATCACCTGTAATGAAGCCATATAGAAACAAATAAACCATCACCTGTAATGAAGCCATATAGAAACAAATAGACCATCACCTGTAATGGAGCCATTTAGAAGCAAATAGACCATCACCTGTAATGAAGCCATATGGAAACAAAATAGACCATCACCTGTAATGTAGCCATATAGAAACAAATAAACCATCACCTGTAATGAAGCCATATGGAAACAAAATAGACCATCACCTGTAATAAGGCATATGGAAGCAAATAGACCATCTCCTGTAATAAGGCATATGGAAGCAAATAGACCATCTCCTGTAATAAGGCATATGGAAGCAAATAGACCATCTCCTGTAATGAAGCCATATAGAAACAAATAGACCATCGCCTGTAATGAAGCCATTTAGAAGCAAATAGACCATCACCTGTAATGAAGCCATATGGAAACAAAATAGACCATCACCTGTAATGAAGCCATATAGAAACAAATAAACCATCACCTGTAATGAAGCCATATAGAAACAAATAGACCATCACCTGTAATGGAGCCATTTAGAAGCAAATAGACCATCACCTGTAATGAAGCCATATGGAAACAAAATAGACCATCACCTGTAATGTAGCCATATAGAAACAAATAAACCATCACCTGTAATGAAGCCATATAGAAACAAATAGACCATCACCTGTATTGAAGCCATATAGAAACAAAATAGACCCTCACCTGTAATAAGGCATATGGAAACAAAATAGACCATCACCTGTAATGAAGCCATATAGAAACAAATAAACCATCACCTGTATTGAAGCCATATGGAAACAAAATAGACCATCACCTGTAATAAGGCATATGGAAACAAAATAGACCATCACCTGTAATGAAGCCATATGGAAACAAAATAGACCATCACCTGTAATAAGGCATATAGAAACAAAATAGACCATCACCTGTAATGAAGGCATATGGAAACAAAATAGACCATCACCTGTAATGAAGCCATATGGAAACAAAATAGACCATCACCTGTAATAAGGCATATAGAAACAAAATAGACCATCACCTGAAATGAAGCCATATGGAAACAAAATAGACCATCACCTGTAATGAAGCCATATGGAAGCTAAATAGACCATCACCTGTAATGAAGCCATATAAACAAATAGACCATCTCCTGTAATGAAGCCATATGGAAACAAATAGACCATCACCTGTAATAAGGCATATGGAAGCAAATAGACCATCACCTGTAATGAAGCCATATAGAAACAAAATAGACCATCACCTGTAATGAAGCCATATGGAAACAAATAGACCATCACCTGTAATAAGGCATATGGAAGCAAAATAGACCATCACCTGTAATGAAGCCATATAGAAGCAAAATAGACCATCACCTGGAGTGAAGCCATATAGAAACAAATAGATCATCACCTGTATTGAAGCCATATGGAAACAAAATAGACCATCACCTGTAATGAAGCCATATGCAAACAAATAGACCATCACCTGTAATGAAGCCATATAGAAACAAAATAGACCATCACCTGTAATGAAGCCATATGGAAACAAATAGACCATCACCTGTAATAAGGCATATGGAAGCAAAATAGACCATCACCTGTAATGAAGTCATATAGAAGCAAAATAGACCATCACCTGGAATTAAGCCATAGAAACATATAGAGCACATCTAGAGAGAGCCGAAATCTAAGAAAAATAAATAGAGACCATATAAAATTGTTGAATCTAAGTATATTTTAGTGAGGGAAATATAATTATAATGTTTAAGTTTTACATAAGAATATTACCCTGTGTGTGACAAATAACTTTGATATATGGATAGTTGAACTTGTGCTGTCTGTCGCTATTAAAAATTGTCAATTTCACGATGAGAAGATTTTTTTAAAATCATTTATCAACCTGATCCTATTACAGTTACACTTTTGTTTTATTTTAAATAATATTTTAAATAAATAATTGGATCACAAGTCTATTTTCAAAATGTTTAATCTTATATTGATTTCCTAAATATACTTTTCTAATATTTGAGATAGATGAAAACCAGAAGATCACATATTATAACAGAATATATCTTATAATAATAAAAGTAAATTGAGAGAATATTTTTAATTTATGTATATAAATAGTTGCATCACAAGTCTATTCTTAAAATGTTTAATCTTATATTGATTTCACAAATATACTTTTCTAATATTTGAGACAGATGAAAACCAAAAGATCACATATTAGAACAAATATATCAAATAATATTAACGAAATTGAAAGAATATTTTTAAATTGTGTGTGTATAATGATTTATATCAATAAAAAATATAATACAGAGCACACAAGTAAGAATTTACTAAAATAATTAAAATTCTTTACAAAGAAAAATCTATATAATTAATTTCGTATATATTTAATTATCATTTTAAAATAAACAGATTTGTGTGTGTGAAATTAATATTATAATTAAATGTATTTAAAAAAATGAAATATCGTTTTTTTTTAAAAGGAAAATTATTTTTATTAAAGTTGAAAAAATATTAAGTCAAATATATTTTTTTAATATATACCAAAACTTATTCAACCATTTCTATAAATATCGCAGACGAGAATTTCATTTAATTAGAAAGGAAGATGAAAAAAAATTTCAAATAATTCGTAATTAGATTAATTGACTGAATCGCACACAATCAATTACACAAAATTGCCTTAATTGTCTCAACATTTTTCAACCATAAACAACCTCTCATCAGTTGATAATTAAAAAAAAAGGAAATATCCCAAAAGAATTATTGTTTTTATTTACTTTTATAAAAAAATATTTCTATTGTTTTAATTTTTTGTTTTTAATTACAGACATTTTTTTTCATTATTTCTTGCATCGCTTAATATTAATGACGAATTAATTGTTGTGTATTTATATTTTTATTATTAAATTTTTAAATCCTCTTAAAATGCGATTGTAATGTAAAAAAAAATCATTGGAAGAACTCATGACGATTTTTTTTCGAGTGTTTTTTTTTTTTTCAAATAAAATTTGAAATATATAGATTAATAAATCTTTGTAACCTTGGTTGAAATATTTACAGTAATGGAATATACAATTCTTAAAAATAAAATTCGATTGAAAAAATAATAATTTGCCCCCAATGAAATATTATATTGAGAATAAATATGGCTTTGTGTGAACAAATAAGGGAAAAGGGTCTCTCCTCAGTGGTTATACGAGTGTTGTTTGAGCGAACTCTCATCAGTGGTTTTACAAGTATTGTTTAGATGAACTCTACTCAGTGGTTCTACGAGCATTGTTTGGACTAACTCTCATCAGTAGTTCTACGGGCGTTGTTTGAGAGAACTCCCATTAGTGGTTCTATGACTGTTGTTTGGGAGACTCCCATCAGTGGTTCTCTACGAGTATTGTTTGGGATAACTCTACTCAGTGGTTTTATGAATGTTGTTTGGAAGAACTCCCATCAGTGGTTTTACGAATGTTGTTTGGAAGAACTCCCATCAGTGGTTCTCTACGAGTATTGTTTGGGAGAACTCCCATCAGTGGTTCTCTACGAGTATTGTTTGGGAGAACTCTACTCAGTGGTTTTACGAATGTTGTTTGGGAGAACTGCCATCAGTGGTTCTCTACGAGTATTGTTTGGGAGAACTCTACTCAGTGGTTTTACGAATGTTGTTTGGGAAAAACTCTCATCAGTGGTTCTCTACGAGTATTGTTTGGGAGAACTCTCATCAGTGGTTCTCTACGAGTATTGTTTGGGAGAACTCTACTCAGTGGTTTTACGAATGTTGTTTGGGAGAACTCCCATCAGTAGTTCTCTACGAGTATTGTTTGGGAGAACTCCCATCAGTGGTTTTACGAATGTTGTTTGGGAGAACTCTCATCAGTGGTTCTACGAGTATTGTTTGGGAGAACTCCCATCAGTGGTTCTAGGAGTGTTGTTTGGGCGAACTCTTATCAGTGGTTCTAGGAGTGTTTTTATGAAAACTCTTATCAGTGGTTATACGAGCGTTGTTTGAGCGAACTCTCATCAGTGGTTCTACGAGTGTTGTTTGAACGAACTCTACTCAGTGGTTCTACGAATGTTGTTTGGGCGAACTCTCATCAGTGGTTCTACGAATGTTGTTTGGCGAACTCTCATCAGTGGTTCTACGAATGTTGTTTGGGCGAACTCTCATCAGTGGTTCTACGAGTATTGTTTGGGCGAACTCTACTCAGTGGTTCTACGAATGTTGTTTGGGCGAACTCTCATCAGTGGTTCTACGAATGTTGTTTGGGCGAACTCTCATCAGTGGTTATACGAGTGTTGTTTGGGCGAACTCTCATCAGTGGTTATACGAGTGTTGTTTGGGCGAACTCTACTCAGTGGTTCTACGAATGTTGTTTGGGCGAACTCTCATCAGTGGTTATACGAGTGTTGTTTGGGCGAACTCTCATCAGTGGTTCTACGAATGTTGTTTGGGCGAACTCTCATCAGTGGTTTTATGAGTATTGCTTAAGCGAACTCTTATCAGTGGTTCTAGGAGTGTTTTTATGCGAACTCTCATCAGTGGTTCTACGGGCGTTGTTTGGGCGAACTCTCATCAGTGGTTTTATGAGTATTGTTTGGGAAAACTCTCATCAGTGGTTCTAGGAGTGTTTTATGCGAACTCTCATCAGTGGTTCTAGGAGTATTGTTTGGGCGAACTCTCATCAGTGGTTATACGAGTGTTGCTTAGATGAACTCCCATCAGAGGCTCTACGAGCAATGTTTGGGAGAACTCACATCAGTGGTATTATGAATATTTTTCACAGACGGTTTATTGTAGCCTTAAATTCTTCAAGGTATAAAGTAATATCGATTATTACATTTGGCGAAATGCTGTAAAGCTTTCTTTCCGCATGAGTTCACTAAAAAGGTCTAAAGCGATGAGGCTATGGGACGAGCGCGTCATGGTTGGATGCAAATCACTTTGGAGGCGATCATTATTATATGACGTGGGGACAGGAAGCGGTGTCCCCTAGCTGTGACGTGGCGGTGACAACACGGTCCTAATTAAATCTGAATGTCATCAAGCCCCAACGTTCCTTGATGACAACCAGCCATTCCCATGTTGGGGGAGGGATTGGATTAGGGATGGACAGAAGAATCTGCTATTGTCGAACGTATCGTTGGGGGATTGATAAATGAACTTGTGGACTCTAAAGAGCCTTTTTTTGTAAACGAATTAAATTATTAAGCATTGTTGGTGTTCTATAAATTATTTTGTCGAAGCTGAAAATCATTTTTCTGAAATAAATATATCAGTGTGTTATTGTATCATTTGACAACTCGATATATACACACACACAAAGTCTTTATTAAGACTCCCTGGTCTCACACAGATTCTCCATCATATGAGAAGGGGTATTATATAAGTAAAAAATAAAGGAAATTCAAGAAAGATCCAGTTAATTAGACATGTCTTTGATTTTTAAGGCCTTCTTGTAAAATTTATATACATTTAATGTGAATGACCTATTATCTGACAGGTTGGATATTAAATAATATAATGAGGTCTGAGCAATTCCCGTGAGAAGCAAGTCTCTTTCTAAGTCAAGAAACGAAAATTCCAACATGTAGTAACTCGATATATAAAAGATTCAATCATCTACTTTATATATTAATTTTTTTCTTAAAATCCTATCAGAGATGTAGAGAAGAAGGAATGGAATATTTTATATTAAGATGTAGAATAACTCTCTTGAAGACAATATCGATTATACTAAGAGGTTAGTCAGTCAGGAAGAGGCTATGTGACGACAAATCGTTATAAAATCCTAGCTTCCCAAACTTTGCACAAGAAAAAGCCGGTTGACAGACGAGATCTTATAATTACAGCCGACTTCCGGTAAAATGCCTGCGGGAGTCCGGAAGATTCATAATTAAAGAAGTGGGAAATCTTTTGTTCGACCTCGCTATCTTGAAATCTGAGTCTTGTTTACCTTTCTTTTCAACTTTCCTCACAGCGAAAACTTTAAAATTGGTCCCATCTCATTATCACAGAGTCCTCACCTTTGATTTGACAAATTTCTCCCAAACTGGAGTTTTATTTCAAAGCTAGTTGTGGTAACATGCAAATTAACTGATGACAGTTTATTTTATATTGAATTAAATGTATATTTACCAAGCTGTCTATGATATCGCACACTTAATTCCATATTTTGACATCGAAATATAGATTGAAATCCAAATAGAAGATTGTTTAAGAGAGTGTCACCTCCGAGGATTCCATAGATGACCTGCATTGTTCTCTTCTGTAAATAAAAACAGCCATCATCCAGGAAACCACCAGACTTCCACTGAGGACCCTCAACCAGCAACTTTTACACCGTTTTTTACACCACTAATTAATAAAAATAGTATTTTCAAACACACACACAGTTACCAATAATATATCAAAATGTTAGAGATATTAATAACATATCTATATCAATGGCATTAATATTTGGGATAAAATAATTAACGATATATTCAATTTACATTCTATTATTCAATTTTTGGTAATATAGAGGTAAATCATATTTCAGAAATATCGTGTTTGAACCATATAAAATGGTTCAAACGAATAAAAATAAGAAAAAGAATTATTTTCTTTAAACCATTAGTTTAAAATTTATGATAGTCTAATTATTCTCTCCTATTCCGTAAATTGATATGATGTTTCAAAGTTTAGGCGAAATTTTCTGAAATTCTTAAGATCTTATTCACAAAGTACAAGAAGAAAACAATATATTGAATCATGAAAATTATGGCGCAAGCCATCAGTAACTTTCAGTTGCACGATAAGGAGATGCCTTTTTTCATAATTTATGCACCTTATCCCAGTACAATATCACATTTGTACTATTCTTTTCATAATATATTGAATGTTTCATATATACAGTTCCAAAAGAGTTTTTAAATAGATTTCAGCATGTCGTATTAATTATTAATGATACTATCATTTTAATATTATTCGAAAATAGCCGTTTAACGATTATATTTTGAAAATATTATCACGGTAGGGATGTGACGAGGAATCGTTTAATTAACATAAAAAGCAAGATACTTAATTATAAATAAGGATAATACAAATTAGACAGATATTAGATAATAAACATTTATAATAATAATTATCAAAATGGTATACACCCATACCTCGCTTTGCGTCGGGGTTACGTTCCAAAAAAAACACGACGCAAAGTGAAAATATGTGAAGGCTCAATCAAAAACAAAGGTATTGCCATATTTTAGGGGAAAAAAATCAAAAAAAAAATTAAAGACTCGAATCCAAAACAACGTAACTTCGAAGATCTAACGACGCACAGTGAAAATCAGTAAAAATTAAGCAGCGACGCAACTTCGAAAAAAAACGCAAAACGAAACGACGCAAAGCGAGATATTGGTGGTGTACATGAAACTGCAGTGAGGTCAATTCAATTCACGAGTAGATTAATATTTTCAATCAGTGATAATTTATTATTTAATAAATTATTCACTGACACACAATATATTAAAGGATATTGACCTAGGAATATAGAAATGTTTATATAGACATTTGGCAGTGTTTATCTTAGATATTTATGCTGAAAACAAACACTAATATTTAAATATGGAATTAAAATATTAATTAAAATGCTTCTATTAAAGAATTTGGCTTAAGAATATTGAATATATATACAAGTGAATATATATACTGGAATAACTTTGACAAAAATATTTCTAAATTAACTTTATATAAAATAATATTTTTATTATTATAAATTTTAAATATTCCTTCTGTGATAAGAAAGGAAAAATAAATAAAAAATCTGACCAAGGACTCTCTCTATCAAAAAAGATATATTAAATCAAATATATACACATTACAAAAAAGTATTTCTAATTTGTCGTTTGCTAATAAAAAAGCACTCATTTTAAACGTGACATTTAAATGAATAAATGATCACCCTATGATTATTAAGGAAAAAGACTCAATGATTAAAAAAAGATTTTGACCAAAGACTAGGGGAATGAATTATTAACGGGGTACTCCATTACCCTCTAATGAAACGCCAGGTATTCCAGTAATGGACCAAAAAGTGGCAACTTTTGTCTAGGGCCCCTCTATTGTGTCTTCACTCAATGTTCCAGATGGAACTACTGTAGCCTTCCTATCCGAAATTGATTCTCTAATCCTATGGTATCAAAGGCTACCATTCCAAATGCTTTCTTCATTTAATGGCTACTAATTTTTAAATTCAAAACGTATTTGAACTTCAGTTTCTATATTTACAATAACTTATCTTTCCAATACCTCATAGAATTATGAACAAATTGAATTTAAAATGTATTAAATAATTGGGTTGACTAAATATTACGGAACAAGTTAAATAAATGTTTAGTTGATTGTGATCAAGTAAATTCCATTCCTGAAATGGAATAAACGTTTAGTTTATTTTTGTTTCATTAGATGGCGCTCTGTCATCTAGAGATGCTAATGTAAGCATAGTCAGGATATGCTATTTTTGTTTTTAATATTGTGAATATGTGTATAGACAACTTTAGAAATATTGAAGCAAGAAGTTGAATATTCTTTGAGTGTGAAAGCTTGTAAAAAATAGGAACTTACCCTCTATTATTAATTTGTTTATTCTTTCCTTTATCGTCTGTTTTCACAAGTTGAATCTGGTAAGAAAATGTATAAAAATTAGATGAATCTTTTGTTGCCTTAAATACGAGATAATTAACTCTTTTCTATATATATCTAAATAGTTTAATGTTTAATAAAATAATTTTATAAATCTAAGAGTTGTCTTCAAAAACGATCCAACAAATATACATGTATGTCTGCGCAAATGTTCCTAAGGGGACATAACGCTCTAAATTGAAATAAATGAAAATCGTATTTAAAATGATTTAACAGGATTTTGGAGATCTGTTTCTTTTTATCAATGTAATCTTAAGCTTTCAGGTATCCCTGCTCTTCTGCAAAAGTACAAAAACCGGCGTTTTACTCTTAATTATTATTCTTTTTATCTACTTCTGTAGAAGGCAGAGATGCCTGAAAACTTGAGATTACATTAATAAAAAGAAACTCATCTCTAAAATTTTGTTGTATTATTTTAATCTATATTTAGAAGATTTAAATCAAAGAAATTTTCATTTAAGATAGATCTTGTGTAAATTGCATTTATAAATTCAATTTCAATTGTCATCTATCAATAGAATTATAAAATTTGTATCAATTATACTCAAGAGCAGCCATTTATACCCTTCAAAGCTGCTTCTCCAGTCAAGAACCTCTCCTCAAGAGCATTGCTAAGTCTGTAAACCGACTCCCAGCCAACAGCTCAGTCACAGTGCAATGGCTTCCAGCTCACGTTGGAATTCCTGGTAATGAACTGGCAGACTCTCTGACAAAGGCTGGAGCTCTTGGCCTACCTGAAGCAAGAGAATCCACCCCCCGCCTAGACGAAAGAGACCTCCTCCATACCATCAAAACCCAATGCCTGCAGGAATTGAAATCTGATGCTGCACATGACCGGTACAGAGCAGGAGGGACAAGCACCGGTTCTGTCCTCCCAAGAGAACAACAGTCTTTGATTTCCAGACTTAAGTCTGGTCATCTGCGGACATTGACTTTCCAGAATGGTTGCAAGGTTTTCCCACTATGTACTAAGTGCAATTCTCAGCCTGCAACCCCAAGACATATTATTGACTGTATTGACTCATCCCCGGCAGACACCATCAAAAATCTCAAGCTTTACAAGCTTGATACCTTAGTATGATTGAGTGGAGATAAGAAAGAAGAAGAAGACAATATGTTTTATTTTCACATATATCATCAATTTATATCTCTACAGACCTTACTGCAATGATAAAAGTTATTGAATGAGAGGAATTGTCTCATAACTGGTGAACCTTCTCAGCGGTTTCGCCAAATCAATCTCCAGACCGCTCTACTATTGTATTGGATTGGTTTTCTTATATATCCTGTATTTACTATGGAAGATATCGACACACCCAAGATAGTGGACATTCCGACTTCTGTGATAGAGATGTATGGGGACATCTGAGGCTCTTCATTAGACATGACAACAACAACAATACAGTGTACACACCCAAGATAGTGGACATTCCGACTACTGTGATAGAGATGCATGGAGACATCTGAGGCTCTTCATTAGACATGACAACAACAACAATACAGTGTACACACCCAAGATAGTGGACATTCCGACTACTGTGATAGAGATGCATGGAGACATCTGAGGCTCTTCATTGGACACGACAACAACAACAATACAGTGTACACACCCAAGATAGTGGACATTCCGACTGCTGTGATAGACATACATGGGAACATCTGAGGCTCTTCATTGGACACGACAACAACAACAATACAGTGTACACACCCAAGATAGTGGACTTTGCGACTGCTGTGATAGAGATGCATGGAGACATCTGAGGCTCTTCATTGGACACAACAACAACAACAATACAGTGTACACACCCAAGATAGTAGTGGACATTGCGACTGCTGTGATAGAGATGCATGGAGACATCTGAGGCTCTTCATTGGACACAACAACAATACAGTGTACACACCCAAGATAGATAACATTGCGACTGCTGTGATAGAGATGCATGGAGACATCTGAGGCTCTTCATTGGACACAACAACAACAACTATACAGTGTACACACCCAAGATAGTGGACATTGCAACTGCTGTGATAGAGTTGCATGGAGACATCTGAGGCTCTTCATTGGACACGACAACAACAACAATACAGTGTACACACCCAAGATAGTGGACATTGCTGCTGCTGTGATAGAGATGTATGGAGACATCTGAGTCTCTTCAATGGACATGACAACAACAACAATACAGTGTACACACCCAAGATAATGGACTTTGCGACTGCTGTGAAAGAGATGTATGGAGACATCTGAGGCTCTTCATTGGACACAAAAACAATAACTAAGGATGACAGCTTGGGAGTGTTTTAAAAAATCTATGGATATAAGCTTATAGGTCTGTAGAGGTGTATACATATAATTTCAATAAATTGCATCAAGCAAAGTTTTATCGCAAATATGGTTTCATATCAAAACTATATTAGCAATTGATATTTTAATATCAGGATTTCTTAATGCAAATAAACTATGTAATCAGATCAAAAATAAAAGAAATTTATAATTTGAAACTAAATCTTTATTTAAAAATACATATTAAAAATAAAGTAGGCATCTTCTGACCACGAACACATGTGATTTTTAGATGGCAGAGCGCTATCTAGTGGAGCAAAAATAAACTAAACGTTTATTTAGCTTGCTTCGTGATATTTGGCCAATCCAATTTCTTGATAAATCAAGAAAAGCCATCCACGAACGCGTTTCGCGCTGTTGACGCTCGTCAGCGTGGAGTAGGTTGTAACCACTGCGACCAAAAAGATTTTTGGTCCCAGAGGCTTCTTGAGAAATCAAGAAATGCGTATTTAAGGCCAAATTTGCGTAAAGACGCTTAACACATGAAAAAACAATATCTACTTATATATTTGCCTTATTCTGTCTGTATGTCTGAAGCTCACGGATAGAATGCGCGCCCATTGGCTGCCAGCGAACACGTGGCCTCCATGCCCCCCTCTAGACAACCCTGTTATCAGCTGTGCGATACATACACCTGTCTATAGCGGCCACTCTAGACAACCCTGTTATCAGCAGTGTGCTACATCCACCTGTCTAAACAGACCACTCTGTCTATAGCGGCCACTCTAGACAACCCTGTTATCACCAGTGTGTTACATTCACCTGTCTATACAGACCACCCTGTCTATAGCGGTCACTCTAGGCAACCCTGTTAACAGCAGTGTGATACATACACCTGTCTATACAGACCACCCTGACTATAGCGACCACTCTAGACAACCCTGTTATCAGCTGCCTGTCTATACAGACCACCCTGTCTATAGCGGTCACCTTAGGCAACCCTGTTATCATCAGTGTGTTACATTCACCTGTCTATACAGACCACCCTGTTTATAGCGGACACCTTAGGCAACCCTGTTATCAGCAGTGTGATACATCCACCTGTCTATACAGACCACCCTGTCTATAGCGGTCACCTTAGGCAACCCTGTTATCAGCAGTGTGATACATACACCTGTCTATACAGACCACCCTGACTATAGCGACCACTCTAGACAACCCTGTTATCAGCTGCCTGTCTATACAGACCACCCTGTCTATAGCGGTCACCTTAGGCAACCCTGTTATCATCAGTGTGTTACATTCACCTGTCTATACAGACCACCCTGTCTATAGCGGTCACCTTAGGCAACCCTGTTATCAGCTGTGTGATACATCCACCTGTCTATAGCGGTCACCTTAGGCAACCCTGTTATCATCAGTGTGTTACATTCACCTGTCTATACAGACCACCCTGTCTATAGCGGTCACCTTAGGCAACCCTGTTATCAGCAGTGTGATACATCCACCTGTCTATACAGACCACCCTGTCTATAGCGGTCACCCTAGGCAACCCTGTTATCATCAGTGTGTTACATTCACCTGTCTATACAGACCACCCTGTCTATAGCGGTCACCTTAGGCAACCCTATTATCAGCAGTGTGATACATCCACCTGTCTATACAGACCACCCTGTCTATAGCGGTCACCTTAGGCAACCCTGTTATCAGCAGTGTGATACATACACCTGTCTATACAGACCACCCTGACTATAGCGACCACTCTAGACAACCCTGTTATCAGCTGCCTGTCTATACAGACCACCCTGTCTATAGCGGTCACCTTAGGCAACCCTGTTATCATCAGTGTGTTACATTCACCTGTCTATACAGACCACCCTGTCTATAGCGGTCACCTTAGGCAACCCTGTTATCCGCTGTGTGATACATCCACCTGTCTATAGCGGTCACCTTAGGCAACCCTGTTATCATCAGTGTGTTACATTCACCTGTCTATACAGACCACCCTGTCTATAGCGGTCACCTTAGGCAACCCTGTTATCAGCAGTGTGATACATCCACCTGTCTATACAGACCACCCTGTCTATAGCGGTCACCCTAGGCAACCCTGTTATCATCAGTGTGTTACATTCACCTGTCTATACAGACCACCCTGTCTATAGCGGTCACCTTAGGCAACCCTGTTATCTGCAGTGTGATACATCCACCTGTCTATACAGACCACCCTGTCAATAGCGACCACCCAAGACAACGTTTTTAAAAATATATTCGCACTCGGGTAAACCCCGGGCGTTGCCCGGGCCTTTCGTCTAGTAAAAAATAAAAGATAAGTGGGTCAGGTGTTGATATTAAAAATAAACATGTTTATAGTGGAAGCCGTTTAAGAAAAAGTTTATTTAAGATTTTATTAGGTTTTTTAAGCTTTCGGGGGGGGGGGCCCTTAAAGTCCATCTACAGGAGAGAAAACAAGATGAAAATCACATAACAATCAATATCACATCCATATTATTACAATTTCAATTCAAAACTGAAAATTAAATTTGAATAAAAATAATAATAATTCCATTGATTCAAGTAGATATTTTAAAAATAATAGAAACAAATTGAAATTTCAAATTTGATTTAAAGTTTTGAATTAAAATTTTCAAAATTTTCTTTAAAGTTTACATGATATTTACAATAAACTCTTATTGAAAAAATCGTTTTCGAATGTTATTCGTAACAGATTGCAATCTTCTGTATAAAAAAAGAACCAAAACGTATATATATAGAGAGAGAGAAATTCCAAAATATTTACTATCGTCCAAGGCAATGTGATATTTATCAAAAACAATAACAGATCATTCCCAAAACAGTTCGCTTTAAAAATATCAGTAGATAAATCAAGAGAAAAAGATACGCGATAAAAATAAAATAATCGAGTGGGCAAGAAATCAAAAGCGGAAAAATAAATAGGTTTAGCGATTACGTCATCGACCTGAAGATTGATCAATGAGATTATTGATCAGACGACACTTTCAATAAGACAATCAGATGAATGGGGGTCCCCAACCGTCATTTAACAAGTCGTTTATCGATACCATCAGAAAATTGCCCTTAAAATATCTGTTCAACAGGTCTTTGCACTGGCATTTAATCTCATACCAGACGGCTTTTTCAATTATTTGTTTATTTTCCTACGCGCCATCTTGGATGACGTCAACATAGAAGCCTTATCGCAAAGGGCGGGAAAATTCCTTTTTTTTTTTTTCGTCTGCTTTTCCTCAGGCAAAACGTTCGGGAAACAAAAGTGACGTATTACTTATACGTTGTTATGTTTGCCTTTAGGAAAGGTTTTAAATTGTGTTTTTTCTTTCCTTTTCTTTTTTTATTGCCGTTTCAAATAATACAGATAGCGTTTTGTAAATAGGTACTTGATGTATAACTCAAGAAAATGGTACTTTAGCGTTTTAATTGAATAGGGAACTTCTAAAAATGACTTCATTTATCGGGGCCCTCCAGTCAAAATTAAATTTATTTCAGCCGATTCTTTTGTACGATGGGCAACACTGTTTAAATAGGAAAACCCTTATCATAATCATCAAAATGCTTTTTTTAATATTCATATTTGAATATTACATATTCAGTTGTAGCTTCTAAAAACTTCTGAAGTTTAAAAAGAGTCAAAATTTAAAAGAAAAATGTATCAAAGGAGAGATGTTAGATTTCGATAAAATATATTATTTTTGCGTGAAATATTTTAATCAAATATTTTATTTTCTACTCTTTAAAAAATGGAGATATATTTTGAAATTGCAAACTAAATAATTAATTTTGCTATATTTCTAATATAAAATAGTTTCGAAATTACAATTTTAATATATTTCTAAATATAAATTTCCTATTAGTCTTAAAATAGGTTGCATTCACAAGGAGATATTGAAATCTAAATCGATACAAATATGAAAACTACTTTTTATCATTTTTAAAAGTATTGTATATTGTATTTGTTTGTGTTTTTTAAATCTTCAATTAGCAACGTATTTTTATAGATTTAGATATAATTTTGTAGCTTCAAGACATTTTGCACTTTAATGATACAAATTTATACGCTTTAATATCAATATATTGTGTTTTAATGAAAATATTTTGCATTTTAAATGTCTACAGTTTATATTTTAATATATTACAACATTTTACACTTTAACAAGACTGTTTTACCTTTTAATGACAAAATATTTCACTTTAATTATACTACATTTTCACTATTAACAACATTTTACACTTTGATGATTCCATTTTACCTTGATTGTCAACATTTTACATTTTAAAAACAACATTTTACATTTAAATGCCCCTATTTTACCCTTCAATGACAACATTTTACACTTTGATGATCCATTTTACCTTGATTGTCAACATTTTACATTTTAAAAACAACATTTTACATTTAAATGTCCCTATTTTACCCTTCAATGACAACATTTACCCTTCAATGACAACATTTTAAACTTTAATGATTCCATTTTACCTTGATTGTCAACATTTTACATTTTAATAACAACATTTTACATTTAAATGCCCCTATTTTACCTTTCAATGACAACATTTTACACTTCAATGACAACATTTTACACTTCAATGACAACATTTTACACTTTAATTGTTGGATAACTGAATGCTACGACAGCTAGCACCACACTGGACCTATCATCATCACAACTGTTTGTTTACCTTCTTCTCTATACTTCAATAACTGTTCGCTACCATAACTTTGTCTTTTCTTGCTAAATGGATAATAAAGATTATTATCATATAATCCTCAACGTCCTCATGCCTTCCTACAAGCTGTAAGTACCTAAATCTTACAACAATTAGATTATGAGACTGAGTATTGCATGAAATTCAACTAACGAGTTAAGACAAAGAAAAAAAGGCTTAGCAAAAATGGCGTCACTCCCGAGCCACGATGTAACCCTAGATAAGCTCGACGGCTATAACTACTCACTATGGTCTTTCAAAATTGAAATGCTCTTGCAAAAGGAAGATCTTTGGGAAGTTGTCACCGAAAATATTCCAGATGAACCTAAAATCGAATGGAAAAAGAAAGACTCAAAAGCTAGAGCCATCATTAATCTAAGCATCGCCGACTCACAAATAGTGCATGTCAAAAACCTACTAACAGCCAAAGCTACCTGGGACACTCTTAAAAATATCTATGAAAGAAAAACACTCTCGGGAAAAATTTATTTGCTAAGGAAGCTATACAGCTTAAAACTCGAAGAAGACAAAGACATGCAACAGCATATCACTACCATGATGGAACTTGTTGACAAACTGCGAACCATTGGCGAAACACTAAAGGACTCTCACATCACGGCTATACTGCTTTGCTCGCTTCCAAAGAGCTACTCAAATCTCATCACGATGTTGGAATCAAGGCCTGATGACGAGCTAACGCTTGAATTTACCAAGAACAAACTCCTTGATGAACACACACGCAGAGTAGAAAGCTCGAAAGACGAAAGCACCGGATCAAAAGCCTTAAAAAGCCTCCACGGAGCTTCAAGCCAAAGAAGAGAAAAAGAGAAGAAATTCTGTACTTTCTGCCACAAACCAAACCACTCCAAAGAAGAATGTTGGCACTATCAAAAGCGAAACAACAGCAACAAAGAGTACAAATATGAAAACTTCAGAAGAGGAAACGTACCAAAGTACACAAATCAGTCGAGTGTCACCCAAAAACAACCAACAAATCAGAGAACAACAAAAGGACCTAACCCAAAAACTCTCAATTGCACTCAACGAGAAGCAAGTGTACACAACTGGTTCGTCGACTCTGGAGCCACATCTCATATGGCGTACGACGAAAGCTTCTTCACTGAACTTAACAGAGAACAAACACAAAATGTTGTGGTTGCTAATGGCAATAAGCAAGGAGAAATCAAAGTCATCACACCCCAAGGAAAGACTGACACCTTACTTCTCACAAAAGTTCTCTACATCCCGGAACTAACAGACAACCTTCTGTCAGTGAGTGCGGCCACCTCCAACGGATGTAAAGTAACGTTCAACAGAGATTGGTGTACCATCGAAAGAGACAACACAGCCCTCGCGAACGGTATACTTGACAATGGAATGTACCGACTCCACCTGGATGACAACCCCCAAACTCGCACATTCAAAGCAAATGTTGCAAAACAAAACCACTGCAAGAACAAAAATTGCCTCATGCTCTGGCACGACAGACTAGGACACAGAAATATAGAATCAATTAAGAAGATTCGAAATGAGAACCTAGCAAGAGGACTAAGTCTAAATAACTGTTCGCACAGCACAGACTGCGTTCAGTGCATTCAAGGAAAACTCACCGAAACCCCATTTCCAAAGAAGACAGAGTACAGAGCAACTGAAACGCTTCAACTTGTCCACAGTGATATCTGCGGTCCATTACCAACTAACTCTCTCAGCGGTAAGAGATACTTCATCACCTTCACTGATGACTACAGCAGATACACGAAGATCTACCTCCTGAAAGGAAAAGACGAAGCCTATGAAAAAATAAAAGACTACGTCATCTCAGCACACACGGAATTTGGAAAAAATATCCAAACCATACGGACAGACAACGGTCGTGAGTACGTAAACCGACAAGTCGAAGATTTCCTGAACCAAAGCGGAATCAAACATCAGCTAACAGTCCCCTACTCACCAGCCCAGAACGGAGTAGCAGAACGGAAAAATCGATCACTAATGGAGATGACAAGATGCATGCTGTTTGACTCAGGACTCCCACAATCTCTATGGGCGGAAGCGGTTACCACAGCTAATTACCTACACAACCGAATACCCTCGAAAGCTACAGACAAGACTCCATTTGAACTATGGACCAACAGGAAGCCCAGTCTGAAGCATCTAAAAAGATTCGGATGTAAAGCCTTCGCCTATATTCCCAAGATAAAAAGAAACAAGTTGGATAGCAAAGTTATCGAAGGGATCTTTCTTGGATACGATGATCGAAGCAAAGGATACAGAATCCTGCACGATACAGACAACATCACAATCAGCAGATCCGTAAAATTTATAGAAAAAGAAAATGGGTTTCACCTCGCTTCCACAAAAACAACTTCACCACAAGTACTAAGTACAGATCTAACTTCCTCCAATCATATTGGTAATGCAGAGGAAAGTCAGGAACCAGGAACACAATCCGAAAACCTTGAGGACTCAGAAACCGAGGATTACCTTCAACCCGGTACAAGCACAGGAACACAAGTGGTCACACAAAGAAGATCCACGAGACCAACAAAGGGAATACCTCCCATAAGAAATGACTACATGCTGTACAAAACTGAAGCTCAAGACATTCAGACACCCACCAACTACTCGGAAGTCCTACAATTACCAAAAATAGAAAGAGAAAAATGGCTACAAGCAATGAACGAAGAACTAAATTCTCTTGAGAAGAACAATGTATGGGAACTAACGCCTCTACCTAAGGACAAAAAGATCATAGGATGTAAATGGACCTATAAACAAAAACTCAATTCCAAAGGAGAAATAGAGCGGTACAAAGCCAGACTCGTAGCAAAAGGGTTCAATCAGAAATTTGGCCGAGACTACGAAGAAACCTTTGCACCAATTGTGAAGCATTCTACAATTAGAGCCTTCCTAGCTGCATCAGTCTACAAAGGGATGCAAGTGAACCATCTCGATGTGAAGACAGCGTTCCTACACGGCGACCTAGATAAAGAACTCTACATGGAACTCCCAGAAGGACTCCATACAAAACAAACAAACAAAGTCTGCAAACTAAAGAGGGCAATTTACGGTCTAAAACAAGCTGGAAGATCTTGGAACACAAAAATCGCAAGCACTCTAATTAAAAACAACTTCAAACAGAGCATTGTAGACCCATGCCTATTCACCAAGAATGAAGAAAACCATTCCATCTACTTGATTCTATATGTGGATGACATGCTCCTTGCAAGCGATTCCGAAATAATCATCCAAAACACTGTAAAAACTCTCGAAAAAGAATTCGAAATAAAGAACCTTGGAGACCCCACTCAATTCATTGGTATAGAAATCACGAGGAACAGAGAAGGTGAACTCCTTCTGAGCCAAAAGAATAAAATCCGAGAATTAGTTGAAAGGTACAATCTCCAAGAAGCGAAACCTACTTTCACTCCCATGGAAAGCGGATACCCCGGTATATCTGATGAAAAACTTCTACCAAACAACGTCCAATACCAACAACTGATAGGCTCACTATTGTACCTAAGCGTAGTATCCAGACCAGATATCGCAGCTCCAGTCTGCATACTCAGCAGCAGAAACCAGAATCCTAGAAATTGTGACTGGAATGCAGCAAAAAGAATCGTAAGATATCTAAAAACTACTAAAGAACTCGAGCTACGCATATCTAACCAAAAACCTCCCACGCTGGAAGCATACAGCGATGCCACATGGGCAAGCGACAACACCGACAGAAAATCACTAAGCGGAAACTTGTTCCTACTGGGATCAAACCCCATCTCATGGATGACTGGGAAACAAGGTTGCGTATCTCTCTCATCCACCGAAGCGGAACTAATCTCCGCAGCTGAAGCCTCACAAGAACTGTTATGGCTTCTCGACTTGCTAAAGGATCTCGAACTGGAACAGAAAGCTCAAATCTACTTCCACCAAGACAATCAATCATGTCTCAAGATATGTTCATCCGAAAAAGTGTCTTCTAGAACCAAGCACATCGCAACCAAGATTCATCACCTGAAGGATCTTCAGAAGAAGACAGTGATAAAAATGGTCTACTGCCCAACTGGCGACATGAAGGCGGACATTCTGACCAAGCCGCTACCAAGGCCGACATTGGAGAAGTTACGCTACAACCTCCTGATGTCTCCACATTCATGCCGGGGATTTGTTGGATAACTGAATGCTACGACAGCTAGCGCCACACTGGACCTATCATCATCACAAATGTTTGTTTACCTTCTTCTCTATACTTCAATAACTGTTCGCTACCATAACTTTGTCTTTTCTTGCTAAATGGATAATAAAGATTATTATCATATAATCCTCAACGTCCTCATGCCTTCCTACAAGCTGTAAGTACCTAAATCTTACAACATTAATGATTCCATTTTACCTTGATTGTCAATATTTCACATTTTAATAACAACATTTTACCCTGAAATGACAACATTTTACACTTCAATGACAATATTTTTATCTTTCATTGTCAACATTTTAACAACAACATTTTACCCTTCAATGACAACATTTTGCACTTCAATGACACTATTTACCCTTCAATGACAACATTTTACACTTCAATGACATTTTACCCTTTAATGACAACATTTTACCCTTCAATGACAGCATCTTACACTTCAAAGACAATATTTTTTATCCTTCATTGTCAACATTTTAATGACAACATTTTACCCTTCAAAGACAATATTTTACCTTTCGTTGTCAACATTCAACACTTCAATGACAACATTTTGCAATATAATGACTATATATTTTCTCTTCAATCAGAAAATTTTACACTTCAGTGGGTAGTAAATTAAATGTTTTACATTATTTTTAAAGGGAGAGGTTTGGTATATGAATACTGTTCTTCCCCAACTTTGTGTTTTTGAGTTAAAAGTCGATTCAATGAAAACAAACCTTTTATGTTTTGAATTAACTAACAAATATTTATATTTTGAACTTATCTCAATAGCATATTGCCACGTGGAAAATTAGGGAAGACAACTTTCAGGATGAGACAGCAATTTATTTAAGGCAAGAACAAACTATGAAGGATAAACAAAAGATAAGGAATGAGGGAATTTTACAGAGTAGTAAAATATAAACATAAAAATGATACTCTGTTAATACTAGTGTAAAATAATAGATACTTCGCTACAATATATATACAAGTATGTAGATAGTAACTGGTATATACCGTTTATATTATCAATGATAGTAAGTTATTAAATAATATATTGTAACAGAATATTTATTTTTTGATCAAGAAGAGATTTTGTTACTCAGTCAATTTTCCTTTTTTCTACGGGATATTTCGGTGAAGATACTGGGTAGGTTAGGGAAGAAAAAATGAAGATCGACGAGAAAATCTTAAGGCCATTGGTGCTGTGAACTACAATTTCCACAAATGAACACAAGACTTCACCGCTGTGTCAAAGTCAAGAGTTCCTTCAAAGAAAACGATGTTCATATAGATGCTATGACTTCAAAGCCTCTTTTCATCCCTCAATAAAAAGGGCATAAGATAATATGAACACTTTCAATACTTTAAAGTAATCCTTTAACTAAACACTCAAGACCAATGTAGCAACAAAATTTGCAAGCTCTGGGTCACAGGTCCCATTTGCAAGCTGTGGGTCCCCTTCCCATAGGAAGGAAGGATATTTATACACTAATATTTATTTATTAACAGATTATCAATATTTTGCTAATAAGTTGGGAATGGTTAAGATGAACATTAATTACCATATTTTGTTTATACGTTTGACCATATTTTTCTAGGCGATAATATAACGCCGGTATATTAAATCGACCAATATTTTTTATAGTTTTATCGTGTAAAATTGTTCATTTCTATGAATGTAAATAATAAATGTGTGTAAAATATTGGTGGGGCAACATATGTTCAGTTTAATAGGAAACATGTAACCGAATGGTGTCGTAGACAGATTAAAGTTCAAATATCTAAATGTAAATGAAACTTTAATTTTGGTAGATCCTTAGAATCGTAAATATGCAAAGAATGACCAACTTCAGAGACATAACTAAAGTAGATTAAAAAGATATAGTTAGGGAAATTTGAGAAGGAAAATTGAAAGAGAGGAAGATCTGTAATGGGTTGGTTAGGAAGAGAGAAAACTACCAGAAGGTCATTAGGTAAGCTACGAGTGATGGTCTCTGACAGATCAAATTGGACAATATATTTGCACAATATAGTCACCAAAAGTCAATCTCGACATGAAGGACACTGTCAAACATAAAAGTCATGCCAGCACGTTTTGTTTCTGGTACTTTTTTTTATTTATATTATTCTTTATTTCAAAATATATGGAAAATTTATTTTATTTTGGAAAGTGATTCTCTGTATAAAATATCAAAAATATTATCGGGTAGAAAAAAATAAGGAAGGTCAAACGTATAAAAAAAATGGTGATTTATATCTAAACAATTCCCAACTTATTAACATAAAGTAATAGAGGAGCGCATTAGAGAGAATTGTTTATTAACAAAATATTAATAATCTGTTAATTAAATGCATTAGCGGAGGTGAGGTATGCAAATGATTAGAATTTCATCGCAGAAGCACATCACACGCGCCTGTGGGTCCACTTCAAAGCACTATTTAAGGCTTGAAGATTTCAACGATTTCAAGTTCGGCAATTGTGTTTTTCTTGTTTGTTTTTTTCAAAAAACAAAAACAATTATTCCTCATTGAAAACAGCGATCATCTTTTGATCAAGTATCCGAGTTCGACAAAGGAAACATAGTGGCCTATTGAGATTGTGGATTATCTTTCAGGGAAATCGGTAGTCGTGTTGGAAGAAACCAAACAACTGTAATGCGGATATGTGATCGCTGGATGCAGGAAGGTACGACGAACCGGAGTGTTCGATCGCATTCACCTCAGTGCACCACTTCACGGCAGGCAAATTGTGCGCATGGCAGTAACAAATCGCTCAGTCACATCACGAACCGTAGCACAGCACATTCAGTCTGTAACGCATCATCCAGTGCCTGCGCGTACCATTCGACGCCATTTATAGAAGAGTGGTCTGTCCGCAAGACATCCATTCCTTCGTCTACCCTTGACGCAGAACCACAGAGGTCTCCGCCGCCAATGATGCCATTAAATAAGGATGTGGACGGCAGAATGGAATGAAATTGTCTTTACTGACTAATCACGTTTCTGTCTGCAACACCACGATGGTCGGATTCGAGTCTGGAGACACCGTAGAGAGAGTATGCTGAACATCTGCGTTATACACCGCCACACTGGTCCTGTACCGGATATTATGGTATCGAGCGATATTGGATATCACTCTCGCACTCCTCTAGTACGCATTGCCGGTACTTTAAACAGCCAACGCTACATCTCCGAGGTGTTGGAGCCAGTTGTCCTTCCTTTCCTTCAGGACTTTCCCACAGCCATACTCGTATTTCAACAGGATAATGCGTGACCACACGTGGCACGCATTGTCCAAAGGTTCTTCGTCAATCGTCAGATTGAATTGCTACCTGACCGGCTCGCTCTCCGGATCTTTCGCCGATAGAAAACATGTGGTCCATGGTTGCTCAACGATTGACCCAGATTACATCCCCAGCTGCCACACCAGATCAACTTTGGCAACGTGTGGAAGCTGCTTGGTCTGCTGTACCCCAAAAACACATCCGAAGTCTCTTTGAATCAATGCCGAGGCGTGTGACAGCGATGATCTCCAACAATGGCGGCTACTCTGGCTACTGATTCTGGCAGGAACCACACTTCGCAGAAGTCTATAAATTTAATTATTTGATACCTGGTCAACATGTTATCTACAAAATAAATTTTGTTGTGATATCTCTTGTCTTTCTTGGTGTTGCAATTTGGTTGGCCAGCAGTGAATATATATACGTATATACCATTGAGATAAGTTTAAAATATAAATATTTGTTAGTTAATTTAAAACATAAGAAGTTTTTTCGCAATATATATTTTAAAAATAAATAGATAAATAGAATAGAGAAAATACTCCAGCGCAGCTTCAGCCTTTTTTTTACGAGTATATTATACACATATGTTTATGTATATTCCTCGAAATGTATGTATATACAGAGTGATTCAAAAGTCTTACACAACTTTAAAAATTAATAACTCCGCAAATATTTGCGCTAAAGCAATGCGGTAAACACCATTGTGTTCAGGATGCAATT
This sequence comes from Cordylochernes scorpioides, assembly GCA_030710605.1. Taxonomy (NCBI): domain Eukaryota; kingdom Metazoa; phylum Arthropoda; class Arachnida; order Pseudoscorpiones; family Chernetidae; genus Cordylochernes; species Cordylochernes scorpioides. The sequence continues at coordinate 76,945,911 of CP092875.1, forward strand.
GGATTTTTAGGGCTAATAATGAAAAATTCTAAAATGATTTTAGTTACAATTTTATTCGCTAGATGGCGCTCTACCAGAATCAGATATTCAGCGGCCAAATTGTTTGATAAATAGAAAAATATAACTGATTGACACGTATTTTACCTTTTTGAATACCAGGAAATAACCCTAATGATATCAAATGATAAATTAATAAAACACCGTTTCGCAAAAAGTAGAATAATTAGATGGCGATTTTTTTTAAATGCATTCTGAGAAATGTAAAATAGGTGAATTCAAATTAAAACCTGTAGCAAAAAATATAAATTTTAGAAGAGGTTTTGTGAAATAGATTGAATGTTTGAAAAACACTGCTGAAATCAATACACGATTTTTGAAATGTTAATATAGCACCAAAATTTATGATGGCGCTACTAATAGGATTTCTTGCTATAAGGAATGTGTAGTTTCTTGACAAATTGGCGACACTTGACCATTTAACTGGAAATTTGTCATGATCCAACAAATGAAATAAAGAGGGGGGTGACAAAATATATTTGTCGTACTTTATTCCAAATATCCTATGGGCTTGTCAAATGTTATCATTGCTTATTATACTGAACAAAATTTTTAAAATGTGTCCGCTCAAATAAAAATCATTTTTAGATCGACCTTTTGCGTTGAATAACGTAGTAGTAAAATCATTTTGTATTATTTTTTTGCGCAGAATTTCTAAAGTTAGGGGTGTACAGAGAATATTTCTTATGCTATTTCTTCTAATGAGCGAAGAGCGATAAACTAAACATAATGGGTAAAATTGTGTGTACCAGTATTATTCGAGAAGTTATAACACTTTGGTCTGCACGATATTATATAAGATGTGGGCAAATGACAAACAAAAAATTACTGTTCACAAAAAAAAAAGGTCAAGATGTGAGGACAGCATTTATTATCCCCATAACCCAATACAGCTGCAAAATATTGGTAGATAGTATAATACATGGCAGATTATATAACACATGAGGTAACTGCCTTCTCTCTTGTATTAGGTCACAATCCTTGCTCAATGTGGCGCCCTTCATTCTCAAACACCGCCTGCAGACGATAGATGACAGATAGGACAGCATTAAATAACATATCTGTTGAAATTGATGAAACGTGCCGTCTGATAGAAGCCTTCAACATGGCCAATGTGGTAGGCCGGCATCGATAAACACGCGACTTAATGTACCCCCATAGCCAAAAATCGCAAGGCGCCAAGTCTGTTGATCTTGGAGGACACTGGTGTATAAAGTGGCGACTTATCACACGGTCTTCACCGAACGTATCCTTCAGCAATTGTTTTGCGCCGCGGGAGATATGAGGAGGTCCTCCATTTTGCATGAATGTTATTTCGCTTATAGTGCTTGTCTGTCCTGCAATATAGGAATAACCTTTTCTCTCAAAAGTTGAACCTAACGTTCACCAGTTACAGAAACGGTTTTAAAAGTTCTTCCATTGATTTCTTCAAAGAAAAATGGCCTAAAAATAAAAGAAGTGAACCCACACCAAAATTTAACTCTGGGCTGATGAAGTGGCATTTCTGTAAAATTTCCTAGAGTTTTCTGTTGCCCAAATGCGGCTGTTTTGAGTGTTAACTTCTCAGTTTAGAGAAAAGTGAGCTTCATATGTCCATAGAACATTCGACAGCCAGTTTTCATCAATATCAATCTCTAGCGGTATAGGCTCTTCTGATCAAAGTTAATCTACAGAAATTTTACCAATGGAGAATTAACTGCTGAAATTCTTTAATTTTATTGACCACAGGTGAGGAAAAATTCATTTCAAATTTTATTATTTTTGTATCAATATAAAAAGGGAATAATTAATTTTTTTTTTAAAACTGTACAAATATATTTAATTTAAAATGTCATTTTATATTTGTATTTTTTAAATTTTTTATCTGAAATGGTTTTGCATATATAAGAATTCCAAATATATATAATAAAATTTTTATATATATACTTGAATTATTTTCCAATTATGCAAATTCCTTTGACGTATATATTAACATTATTTGTTTTTTTTCAAATTATAAATAAAATTAAGGAGAGATATAAAACAACTTTTATGATATTATATTCCTTTAAAGAATTTCATTTTTTTCTTTTGAAAATTTGTTTTAATAATTTTTGTTTTTCACCCAGAAGCGACCAATTCTGAATAAGAAAATGTCTAGATTGCTTCAAATACCAAACCCAGCATCTGAGGCGGTTGAAAGAGGTGATATTGATATGATGAAACACTATCTAAAGAACTTTTTTGGTGTCAATACAAAAAATCACAAAGGGGAAAGTCTTTTGTTCATCGCTGCTGAGAAGGGACATCAGGATATTGTCGAATACCTTATCTCTCAAAAAGCTGATTTGGAATGTACAAATGAAGAAGGTTCCACCCCTTTGGCCATAGCTGCAAAGCGTGGACATGTCAATATTGTCAAAACACTTTTATGGCACGGAGCTGACTCGAACAAAGTTGATGAAAAAATGGTAACTCCTTTGTTTTATGCTGTAACAATGAATAATTTGGAAATGGTTGAACTTCTCGTAGATGCAGGAGCGGATGTAAATCGCCCTTTCGGAGACCATTTATTTCCTTTGTACATTGCTTCTATTAATGGTTTTGGTGATATCGTGAAATTTCTTTTAAGAAAAAATGCTGACCCCAAACAATATTCTTCAAATGGTTGGAATTCTATAATGGCTGCTCAAAATTATAAACAGAAAGAGATTCTGGAAATATTTAAAGAGAAAGGATTAATGATTTCTCTCTCTTCCGATGATAATAATAATCCTGATGAAGAGATTGAGGATAATGAAATTTTTGATATTGAATAGAATATGGCTTAACAACACTTGAATGATCGATTCCTATGAGCTATAAATTGAATGTGATATTACTAAAACTATTTCTGATTCTTGATTAATATTTGTTTTAGATGAATTTGAAATTTTGTGTGCAAAGGGTTAAATTGAAGGTACAAGGATATGGCAATGTTCCCACCAAAATTTTACCCAAATATTTGATATATTCGTGAATTTCTATAGAAATTTACCTGTTTTATTATCAACATTATTTTTGTTGAAAGAATTTTTAAAATTTCATATTTTCTTAGATATTGTAGTCAAATGATGTACTCTTGAATGTAATATTGATATGGTATTTAAACTTTTTTTGTTGGATCATAAATTAGGCATTGAAAATTGTATTTAATGTAAAAAGGTGATGTTTAAAATGATTTACCAATGGTATTAAAAGAATTTGATTTAAAAAAACATTTAATTTCATTTGCATTTGAGAAATTCCAAATTGTGATAAGTAAAATTGATTTTGGTGAATGATAAAAAATAATTTATAAAACTTTGTTAGAATTTATCTTCTATATAGGTTAAAATTTTGAATTCTGTATATTCTGCTTCCAGAGAGTACCATTTATGTTGATGTAAACACTATACGAATCTTTGAAGCATTAAAAATTGAATATCTTTGAGTTCAAACTTGTTTCAATTTTTTTTTTTTATCTACAATCATTCGTTTTATAGTTGTATTTGAATATTCTAGACAATCGTCTATAATACACAATGGCAATAGACGAATAAGTCAATTAAATACATTATTTATAAACCTTTTTAATTTGTTAATTGTTTTACCAATTGTCACTTTATTCTAGAATTAACTTTGAAAATTCGAGAATTTTTTTTTCTCATTGTTTATTTTCATTTTCGAGTTGAAATGCAAATTTATTTGGTTTCTACCTAAATTTTCTTAATTTTTAATATGTTGTTTATAATTGTATTTCTAAATCAATATTATTTGGCTATATTAAGAGTCTCTTAATGTGTGTTAATATAAATACTTTTTTAGTTCAATAAAATATTTGTATGTTTGTTGATGTCCTTTGTCTTTATTTTGTGATTTTAGAATTTTTCATCCATAAGTAGATAGCTCAATTTCATAGAGGGAGAGAGAGATTGAGAGATTGAAACTGATTTATTACAATGTCCATATAAAATTATCATATGTCATCAATAGAAAATATCGAATAAATATATACTTTTTTATTTCACACATACACATTCTAATTTTTCTATTAATAATTAACTAAATGTCTCTCTTGTGATAAGATAATTATAGAATAGCATAAAAGAATGTATAGAAATGTCTTGAACAAAACTATTGGAATCAATTTTTGTGCATTTCATAATTTCTCTTTAACTTAGCGTGTAAAAAGGGATCATGTGGTACCTTTACCTCTATCCACAACTCAAAGATGGCGAACAGGTTTATGAAAGAAGTGGAGATAAAGAAAGGACAGTCATACATATAGAACAGTTTTACATCCTGAAATACCAATAGAATAATCCAAATCCAAGAAAGATTACATACCACCCCAATGATATGGATACCTGTTTGACGTGTAAGATATTTATTTATTTCAATTCAAAACGCTATGGGACACTTGCGCTAAATGTACATACAAATATAACAAAGAAAATATTCAACATGGAAAGATACACAGAAAGAGACTTAGAAAGATTCATAAATATTATTTACATATAGAGATATTCTTTGAATTTTATTTACAGTTACATCATTAAATTTAAAAAATATACATATATATACACATATACACGCATACACCTATATATTGTTTACAACCATAAAATATGTCCATATTTCCTTGAGATCGTTACATCATAGCCCATTTTTCCTTAATGAAATCCAAAATATATTTACAAAGGAAATTAAATTTTATATATGTGTCCTTACTTGAAATTAAATCACTAGGGCCTAAAGCTATTAGTAAGATGGTACTATAAATGTTTACATAAATTTCAGGTTATCCGATATGTCCATGTGATAAAGAACCAGTTGTAGAATAGAAAGGATGCCGAAGACATCGTATACGTGCTTTAAAAAAGGAAACGATACCTATTTGAACAGGAGCGTCAAGATACCATTGAAACATCGACTGTGAACCGAGATCTCTATATAAGTAAAAAGCAATGTAGCAGCTTCCCAACGAAGAAATATTTGATTTTTTTATTAATCAATCAGGCGCTCGATATTGAAGTAATTGCGCCTTTTACAGAGGAAACAACAAACAAATTAAAACTTAGAATTAAATATTTGCAAAATTTTAATTTATTAATCGACAGAGTTCATAAGTTTTATATAGACAAAGTGCCTTACAAATCTTATAATTTCATTTTTATATGCTTCCAGGCGACCTAGAAGTCTATAATTTTGAATATTTTCAACAATTTGAGTGTACAATTTTCCAGACTTCTGGATGGTCAATGTGGCCGGTAATGAACAGTTTCTATTTCAAATCTTATATATTTTACGATTTTAAATTTTAGACTGTTTGGAGTTTCGACTTTAATTCTTCAGATATTTTTCAAGACTTCAAAGGAGGAATTCAAAGTGGTTGATGTAAGAGCTTTAAATCATTTATATCAGGGAACAAACGATGTCTCAATTCTGCAAAGTTCGGACAGTCGTAGATAAGGTGAAGAGCAGTTTTATTTGATGGTCTATGTTGATTCGGAGAATATGTACATATTTGCCGATTTTCTTTAGCGTAAAAATACTCTTCACAACGCGTGTTATTCTACTATGGGAATCTCACAACGCGTGTTATTCTACTATGGGAATCTTACAACGCGTGTTATTCTACTATGGTAATCTTACAACACGTGTTATTCTACTATGGGAATCTTACAACGCGTGTTATTCTGCTATGGGAATCTTACAACGCGTGTTATTCTACTATGGTAATCTTACAACGCGTGTTATTCTACTATGGGAATCTTACAACGCGTGTTATTCTACTATGGTAATCTTACAACGCGTGTTATTCTACTATGGGAATCTTACAACGCGTGTTATTCTACTATGGTAATCTTACAACGCGTGTTATTCTACTATGGTAATCTTACAACGCGTGTTATTCTACTATGGGAATCTTACAACGCGTGTTATTCTACTATGGGAATCTTACAACGCGTGTTATTCTGCTATGGGAATTCATCTTGATAGTTCATTTTAGCTCAAAATCACTTACCTTATATAATCATTGTTACAAACCAATATATTTATATTAATTCTGGGTAAAACATATTGTTTGCTATGCATCAATGTATTAGCTAACGGTGATTCTTTATCTGAACTATATAATCTTGTCAATCTTTCGTCCTATGACGTTCTTCAACAGGCTGTTACGTGACGGACAAAGGACTTTATAGTCCGAAAGCTCGCCAAGATTATATCGTATAGATAAACAATCTTGTCGCTGTTATCTTTTATTTCTTCTTCGAAATGATATCTGGAGATTTCCACTTTTGTAATACATCAATATTATTAAACGAATCTAATTACAAAAACGTATTTTGACATCAATGTAAACACAATATCTTATTCTTCTTTCTTATCTCCACTCAATCATATTAAGGTATCAAGCTTGTAAAGTTGACAACCATCATGATTGGGTGAAGTAGAATGCGTCTGCCTTTGTCATTAAGACTGGGAGCACTACTCAGTGGCAGGCCGACTTAGCTCCAAAAGAAATGACCGCCTCTAACATGAGGAACAGACGCCATGTACAGCCGCTCCTAACATGGAGTACAAACGCTGCTCATCCTGTATCCCTGGATTAGGAGCCCTTACAGGGTACTATCAGCCGGGCCAGCTGAACCCAGGTTTTTTAGTGAGCTTGTTACTGCTCCCTCTCCTCCTTTTTCATCCGGGCTTGGGACTGGCTAAGGCGGAGTTTAAACACAATATAAAGTTATAAAGTAAATAAAGCTTCCAGGGTTAAGTTTCTTGTTCAAATTTTTATTTTCAAGCTTTCTGACTTGTCAGTCCTTCTACAGGAGTATCACGATAATAAATAGCATATTTATCATCAATTTATTATCGTGATACTCCTGTTGAAGGACTGACAAGTCCGAAAGCTTGAAAATAAAAATTTGAACAAGAAACTAACCCTGAAAGCTTTATTTACTTTATAATATTATAAATCAAGGAAGTACGTTTACAATATAAAGTATGAAGCATCAAAACCTTTTACATTGAAAGAATCCCTGTTTTTCATTTCTTTGGAAATGTATTAAAAGACTCGGCTCTGATGAATCTCCAGAAATACCTTCAAAGAAGAATAAACTGACGAAACATGACCATTTTATTATTTACCATTAAAATATCGCGTGAGAATGCCCTTACAGCCTTAGAATAATTTTTAACGCTTTGCCAAATGTTTTAATTTTTGTTCGCTCCTAACGAGGACAAAATATTTTTGTCGAAACGTCGAGACAATAAAAAGATTTACTGGTATCTTTAAATTTGAAGAACCATTTTAACGTGGTTGAGACAAATCAAATTTGTATTGTATCCAATTTTATTTCTTTCCTTATTGGAATACAAAAAAATAATGAAACAAAATTAACGTATTTTAAATATCCCAGCTAGCTGGCTGTATAAGGCGGAAAAGAATTCATTATATCGGCGTAGCTCTCACGTAACGGGACGGCACGATGCGCTGTTCCCCAAAAGTTGGCTCCATCTTCCGTGGAAGAAGCTAACCATTTGTTACCGTACACCTATCCCCCGATTTACACGGTAGATACGTTCCTGAGAAAAACGTGTAAATCGGGGGATAGGTGTACACAGAAATAAAAATAAAATGCATTGACAGGTTAAAATATGTAGTCAACACATAAGCTCGGGATTCCTCGTGAGATGTGTGCACAGCGCATGTGTTCAATCACAGTAGCATTTAGTATAGTGCCATAAAAAAAACTTATTTGAAAAACCGTGTAAAAGCGAAAACGTGTAAAAAAAGTACCGTGTAAATCGGGGGATAGGTGTATTTATTTTCAAAGATATAGAAAAGTGAATAATTTCCAAATGTAAATTTATTATGTAAATATGATTGAATTCGAAAGATAAAATCCTATGAAATGTAAATAATAATAATAAACGGCTTCCAAGAGGATATGTTTCTAGCTTTATTTACATATTCTTTCAGGTTTTCGAGTATTATAAACCTTTCTACAGTAGTATATGACTACTTTCCGTTCATTATTACTCTTCACAATTCATCCTTTCATACTTCATCCCTAAGGATAGAAATAGTCGTTATTTCTCCTTAAAGCTGGAGCGTTTGCGTTATTCAAATTTTGGAAGACGGCTGAAGAGAAGAGGAAGTTATATACATAATATAATGGATGTAAATAATTATATGCAAATAATCTTTGTCAGGATTAGAATGACGAATCCTGTATGAGACTTTGATTCCAGTAAAAGGCTTGTTGCTGCTGTTGTATATAGTCACAGTGTATAAAATACTATACTATACCTACTACATATAGGTTTCTCTCTGTATTCTTAGTTCTCTTTTCTTCAATTACTCTGTAAACTAGCGAATCCTTTATAGGACGAGAGGTCCTCAATAAAGGCTTTTGTTGTTGTTGTTGTATTTCTCCTTAAAATAAATTGCGATTTTTTCGTTCGAAAGAAATATTTGCGGTGAAACATGTTAAACGTCTACAATCATAAGACTCGTTATATTGTATTATAAATCTGTATAAGTATTTATAAAATCTCACTATAAAGCTCACTGATAGTGGGGCCTGGTTAACTCCCCTTCCATCCGGGACATGGCTTCCACCTCGACGTCGTAGACTCATGAAGATATGGGAAGCAGTTTCAGACTTCCTAGCACTGGACCACCGGATAGTTCCAACACAACAGCTGAGGGACCTCGCCGTAATCGGAGATGCAGGTTCCTCCGGCCACCTGACCTCCTAGCCGCTGCACGGTGGATGGGAGCACGTATCAGGGACTCCGATGGCCCTGTGTCACAGCTCACTCGTCCGACCCGTTGCGCTCTTGCAGAAGCCACAGCGTTGGCCAACTTCTGCAATAGGCTGATTGAAGAAACCCTCCTAGGGTCCCACCGGGCGGACAACCTAGGCGAAGCTGTGGTGCTGCGCGGAACGGTGACTCCGCTCATGCGCCTAAATACCCGCACCATCCGCCGTACACTTGAGCGACCATGCCTGGCAACCCTGCTCATCGCCCAGCTTCTGTACCGTTGACAAGACTTTGTCAACATTCCTCTCACCGTCGGCTGGCCATCGCTTCGACGTTGCGCCTTTTCAGGGCACAATGCCGACATTGCAGTAAAGCTGGCCCTCTACGCTCTTCCCCATCCTGCACATCCGTCCTCTGCTCGAGAGACCTGTATCGCCTGTGGTTCTAGCGACCTGACGTTGGCCCACCGCTACTGGTCCTGCAGCTCCATCAGGCCCCTCATACGGGAGGCCTTCAACATGATACAGCAACCACCCGACCTGCAGGGCAGGCTCTTCGGTCAAGGGCTTGATGACGACGCCCTCGCCATCCTCGCGTCTCTCTCTCTCTCTGGGGACCCATTAGCGATCTTCCATCAAACTCTGCAGCGGTGGCAGAGGCGCCATGTACATGTTGTATTTTTTAATCATTTTAAAATCATTTTTTTATTATAACCATCATCCTCATTATAAATTTCTCATTTTCTCATAATTAGTACGGACTGTCCACTTTACATGTATTGACAAGATGTCAATAAAAATATGTTAATTGTCTCTCTCTCTCTTGAATAAAAATTAACAAATATACTTTCTCATAATTTCTTTCAAATTATGTAAATTTTCTTATATTATATAATATTCTGTGATTCAATATATAATATATTTAAATTTAAAATAGAAATTAATTTATATAATAAAATGCCTTTACTATATATTCTTTAAAATTTAATTTCACAAGAAGCTTTTTATTAATAAAAGAAGCTATTTCTTAGTATTTTCGAATCATTCCGTTTTGGTTTAAAAAAAGTTGATTTTAAGAAAAAATGAACTATTTAATTAGGGCAGCTGAAAATGGTGATATATACTCATTGAGAACTTTAATACAAGTTGGAAATGATGTGAATGTTTGTGATAATTCTGGTAGAAGTCTTTTATACATTGCTGCTGAAAAAGGACATGTATATAGTGTCAAATGTTTGGTAGATCTTGGAGCCGATGTTGAGAAGAGGAATCAACATGGTATGACTCCCTTGAATATTGCTTCATGTTTTAATCATATCGAAGTGGTTAGATTCCTTACCGAGTGTGGAGCTAACCCCAATACCATTCCATGTGATGGTTTCACTCCGTTAGTAAATGCTGCCTTGCAAGGTCATTTGGAAGTTTCCCAAATTCTTATTGATGCAGGAGCTATTGTAGATTTTTTCAGTCATGGTTATTTTTCTCCGTTGATTTTTGCATCCATGAAAGGCAATTTAGAAATGGTGACTATGCTTTTATTAAACAATGCTGATCCCCGTATATTTAATGCTGGATTAAAGAATGCAATCTATTATGCGAAGGATTATGGTAATGAGGAAATTGCATCTATACTTCAATATTACTCTATAGAGAAATCGACGGAGGAATATCTCTCCCAAATTCAAAGAACCTAAAATATTTTTTAAATCTGATTCTCAACTTGTTTACGTTTGTTTTTTTATTGAAATAATATCTATTTTTATGAAGAATTTAAAGCGATTGTAGAAAAAATGATGTGTGAATATATAATTTCTATTATATTCTGATAGAATATATTGAATGTTCTTCTTAAATTTTGTATAAATTCCATTATATACGAGTTTATAGTTATTTTTGGAAGGAATTTGAAATTTTGTGGGTGAAAATTGTGGAGAAAGAATCTAGAAAAAAATTGAAATTAGATAATCAAATATCACCGAAGTATTTTTTGGATAACCTTTATTAACTTGTGAAAAAGAGTACAAAAGTGAATTTTTACTTGTATCAGGTAGATAAATTAAGAAAAAAGGCATTCCAGTTACACGATCAGGAAAGGCCTTTTTTCTTACTATTTATTAACTTGTTACCAAAACCCATTGTTGGATCTATTCTTCGTTTTTATAGTTGCCATGGAAAGCGTGTGTTTGAAAGAATTTGAAGTTAAGCAAGTAAACAAAAATGTGCCAACAAATGTTCTGATACTTTTCTAATATCTTGTATTTAAGTTCTTTAAAATTTTGATGGAAATAAGTTTATTCGATTATTGTATAATTACAAAATTATAATAATTCGAAATTATCTGCTATGAAAAAAAAAAGAAAATTGAAGCTTTTTACTTAAGTTATTCAAAATTTCTATTTATGCAAACTCTATATATGTGAAGCAATATGCATCTTTAAGTATATGATTTACTGTTAAATAGAGTAAATGATTTTTAAAAGAGAGAGTTCTGGAAAATTTGTTTAGTCTTATTTGAAGCTTTATTAGCCTTATTATTAAAGTCTTATTTGAAGCCTTATAAGCCTTATTATTGAAGTCTTATTTGAAGCCTTATAAGCCTTATTATTGAAGTCTTATTTGAAGCCTTATAAGCCTTATTATTGAAGTCTTATTAGCCTTATTGGAAGATTAATAATTGAAAACCTTTAAAATTTCAATATTTCCATTATATCATTAATCTCTAAATATCCCTTTTCGACCTGTTATGGCCGCATTTAAGGTCAGTAATTGAGAATAATCGTCAAATAGAGAATTATCTTAAAATTGTAATTTTTGAGAGCTCTCTATGGCCAATTTTTTTTCATGAAATATTTACAATAAACCGTTTTAACAATATTTTCTTTCTAATCTTTGCCGTAATTCTTGAAGTTTATTTCGCATCTAAGTTCATATAAAACTTTTTGAATCTTGGAATTTTTGTACTTCTATCAAATAAAAATATGTTCGCTTTTAGATTTTGTTCTTCTTTGGAATGTTTTTTTCAATATAATGTAAAAATTGTTATGCGTGCTATCACATATGTTTTATACTATGTAAATTATAAAAAATGATACCAACATTTATTTATTGTTACAAAAAGCACGAAGTCCAAAAGACTATTGTGCTGTGCCAGTATTATTTACATATATATGATTAATTATTTACACGATGAATTAGTAGTGTTTTGTAAATTATTGTACAAATAGTTCTAAACTTAACAAAGTTCTCATAAGATAGAGTATATACACAAAGAGAATTTGGTAATGTTTCAAAGTATCTACATACAATTTGATTAGTCAGAGGGCAAGTTAAAAGAAGATGCTCTGGTGATTCAACATCTAAGCGGCATTCACATGTTGGATCATTGATAACATTCAGTTTGAATAGGAAACTTAAAGAAGGGCCTTTTGCCTGTTAAGAATAAAGTAGTGAATTTATCAGAAGAAATGAAATTTGGGACAGCAATTGGAAACAATTTCTTGAACAGTTCATTAGATTGAGAAAGATAAAGCTTAAATTTTTGATCCAGATATAGTTCATTTAATTCTTTTTGAAGGGTTTTTTTGAGTGTTTGATCTGTGAGAGAATTTGTCATATTATACTTTGTTCGTGATAATTCAAGATAATCGGACAGTAAAGGAGTTTTCGCTAGTATATGTGTGATGTAAGAAGATGAAGTCCTATAAGCATGAATGCATCTAATAAGAATTTGATATTGTATAGAGAATTCAACTTAGATCTTTTTGCTGCAGTGATAAAAGGAAACCAAATAATTGATGCATAGCTTATTGTAGAGCGTATCATAGCTATATATAAGATCAATCTACGCCGAGTATCAATGCCCCAAGTACGTGCACATAATGAGAATAATATATTCTTAAGTTTCGTAGCTTTCATAATTATATTGTCAACATGTGTTCCAAAATTAATCTTATTCATTTGTCTATGATTTTTAAAAATAACTCCCAAAATTTTAACAGTTTCTGTTGGTTGAATTATTTTTCCATCAAAATTAATGGGCATTTTTTCATAGTTATGTAGATAGAGTATACCTGTTTTGTTTGGACTTAGTGAAAGTTTTACCTTTTCACACCAGGCTTTGCTTTTTATTAGACATTTGGTAATATTGTACTGAAGATCATAGATGTTTGAACTCCATACCACAAATGTCACATCATCCGCGAAAGCAATTATTCTAGCAAAACTTTCGTTAAAAGATGAGTTGAAATCATTAAGTAATATATTCCAAAGAATAGGAGAAATAATACCACCCTGGGGACATCCCTTATTTATCTTTCTTATACACTTTACATTAGTATATTTAAACTCTACACTCCGGTCTTCAAAGTAAGAAAATAATTATTTTTATAAGTACCGCTGGAAAATTTGCCTTGTCCAATTGTTGGAGAATTGCCGGATGCCATGCGTTGTCGAAAGCTCCGCTGATGTCCACTGTTACTATTGCCGAATTTTCTGTTTCTCTTTTCTGAATACCAACAAAAGATACATGAGGAAAGAAAACACCATATACCTATGCCTAGCCTATAAATCATGACTTGTAATTGTGTGTGACGAATATATATGTCTCTATTCTATTCAAGACATATTCCATAAAATAGTTAAATTACAAACCAATTTTAAATTTTCAGTTATAAATATCTACGCTGCACGCGTTTGTTTTTGTAAGGATTTCTGGTGGGATAAAGTCGATATTATAGTAAGCCCGTTGAAGAGCGATTAACGCTTGAAAGCTAGCGTTTTTTTAAATAAAAAGATACTCATTGTGAGAATTTAGTTGTAAAAGAATATATATGTAAATATACTATGTGAATTATGAATATTTCCAGCAACAAATGATATGTTACATATGTTAAGCCAGATATGAGTGAATAAAACGATATTTGCCTATAAATCATGACCTGTAATAGACGAACACATATGTATATGTACTATATAAATTATGAAAATGTCATCAACAAATGATATTTGCAGTAAGGACAGTGAAAATTGTTTATTTTTAAAAATAATCATACGCGTTTATAATAGTTTCGAATATATATATTATAAATAAGGATGAATGAGATTTACTGCTTGATTTTGATTAACCTGAGGATTATACTATGTTAATGCAATCGTGGTTAAAAATCTTGAAAGAATAATAATAAATATGGTTTTGATTAGAGATTTATTTATTTGAGCTAAGGAATATATGAAAAACATAATTTGGTAAAACTACTGCTTGGCTTAAGGCGAGTAAAACAAGGAAAACAAAAGATTATTTACATAATGTACAAAGATTTGAGCCGGCCATCGGGATTCGATGCCGTGCCATTCGATTTTTATCAATGATTTGGGCATGAGACGGGTCGCCGCGAAATTCGTACCAAAATTGCTCAATTGCGACCAAAAACAGCATCGCATGAACATTGCTAATGAGATGTCGGACTCTGTCCGCGACGACCCAAATTTGCTCCAGAGGGTCATAACTGGTGACGAAGCGTGGGTTTATGGTTATGACGTGGAAACCAAAGCTCAATCATCTCAATGGAAGCTGCCGCACGAACCAAGACCGAAAAAAGCGCGCCAAGTTCGGTCGAATGTAAAAGTTTTGCTGACAGTTTTCGCCGATTGCAGAGGCGTGGTGCATCATGAGTTCTTGCCACAGGGTAGAACGGTCAATAAGGAATATTACCTGCAAGTTATGCGCAATTTGCGCAAAGCAATCCGCCAGAAACGCCCGGATTTGTGGAAGAACAAAAATTGGCTTTTGCACCACGATAACGCCCCTGCTCACACATCGTTGCTTGTGCGCGACTTTTTGGCCAAAAACAACACACTAATGATGCCGCAGCCACCGTATTCCCAGATCTGGCCCCCTGTGACTTTTTCTTGTTTCCTAAACTGAAGAGGCCCATGAAAGGACGACGTTACGCTACGCTTGACGAGATAAAGACGGCATCGAAGGAGGAGCTGAAAAAGATTTTTGAAAATTATTTTTTGAAGTGCTTCGAAGATTGGAAAAACCGTTGGCACAAGTGTATAATATCTCATGGGGATTACTTTGATGGGGACAAAATAGGTATTCATGAATAAATAAATAATTTTTGAAAAAACAAAAAGTCGCGATACTTTTTGAACACACCTCGTATGCCTAGCCTATAAATCATGACTTGTAATTGTGTGTGACGAATATATATGTCTCTATTCTATTCAAGACATATTCCATAAAATAGTTAAATTACAAACCAATTTAAAATTTTCAGTTATAAATATCCACGCTGCACGCGTTTGTTTTTGTAAGGATTTCTGGTAGGATAAAGTCGATATTATAGTAAGCCCGTTGAAGAACGATTAACGCTTGAAAGCTAGCGTTTTTTAAATAAAAAGATACTCATTGTGAGAATATAGTTGTAATTTTAAAAGAATATATATGTAAATATACTATGTGAATTATGAATATTTCCAGCAACAAATGATATGTTACATATGTTAAGCCAGATATGAGTGAAGAAAACGATATTTGCCTATAAATCATGACCTGTAATAGACGAACACATATGTATATGTACTATTCAAATTATGAAAATGTCATCAACAAATGATATGTTACATATGTTAAGCCAGATATGAGTGAAGAAAACGATATTTGCCTATAAATCATGAGCTGTAATAGACGAACACATATGTATATGTACTATATAAATTATGAAAATGTCATCAACAAATGATATTTGCAGTAAGGACAGTGAAAATTGTTTATTTTTAAAAATAATCATACGCGTTTATAATAGTTTCGAATATATATATTATAAATAAGGATGAATGAGATTTACTGCTTGATTTTGCTTAACCTGAGGATTATACTATGTTAATACAGTCGTGGTTAAAAATCTTGAAAGAATAATAATAAATATGGTTTTGATTAGAGATTTATTTATTTGAGCTGAGGAATACAGGAAAAACATAATTTGGTAAAACTACTGCCTGGCTTAAGGCGAGTAGAACAAGGAAAACAAAAGATTATTTACATAATGTACAAAGATTTGAGCCGGCCATCGGGAAAAAACAACAAGGAGTTTTTATATGCAAAGCGTGACCTATGGCGGTCGATTTAACAGAATATTTGAATCTTTGATATAAATTTTAAATAAAATAATATTTTATATAACATATATATACCATGTGAATTATGAAAATCCCATCAACAAATGACATGTTACATATGTTAAGCCAGATATGAGTGAATAAAACACCATATATGCCTATAAATCATGACCTGTAATAGACGAACACTATGTAAATTATGAAAATGCCATCATTTAAAGAAGAAAGGTTTGAAGAAAACCTCGGTAGAATAAATGGCCAAAAGTTTGGCGCTAAATAATTACGTTCTTCTAAAGAAGCCGTCTTTTGGCAATCAATTCATCCGACAATCCAGACGACAAGCCATCCATATTAGAAGCACAAAGACGTCCGTCGAGGTTATTTATTGTCAAAATTTTATAGTTTTTAAACCGTAACGGCCCTCGTTTTGACTATTCCTTTCAAAACTTCCCCTGGCAACACAACTTGGGAGCTCTGGTCGTTGGTCAAAACTTTTATAAGAGATATCTGTGAATTTCTGGTCGATATTTTTCTTCACTTTTTTTTCAAATTGAACTTTTTTTATTATTGAATGTGTTAAAATTTTTGACATATATATATATATTTAAAATATGGTTATAGTAAATCTATCTATATATTCTTAAATATATCTCTCTCGGTGGAAAATTTTATTTATATTTTTGTTTATTTCAATAAAAATAATTAGAGGGATTTTTATTATTAAAAAAGTATAGGATGCGTTTTTAAATTAAAATAAATGCAGTTCGGTATAAGTAATTTTCAATTCATATATTTTTAATAACTTTTGATATACACTCTATAACAAAAAATCGACGCACCAAGAAGGAGTTGTCCGATTTATATTGTTGCATCAATTTTAATGCGCCCTACATTTATTCAAAATATTCTATGATATTTAATATTTATTTAAAACAGATTATTTAGATTATCATCATTCCTTTTTATAGTTTCATTCCTTTTTTAATATTTTATTGTACATATATCTTGATTGGTTTTGGAGAGAGAGAGGACCTAGACGAAGACTGCGGATCGCAACCTACGAGGAAGACAACGAATAAATAAACACAATAACTTTAAAAGGTAATTTATTTTTATTTACTTTTATTTATTTGCTTTGAATATGGAAACCCGCTCAGGAAACGTGTAAAACATCACGAAGGAAGAAACCAAGGCCGACGACCCTGCAAAGCTGCAACTTGGTGCAACAATATGAATATACGTATACAAAGACGTTTCAATCAAATATTCAATGATTGAAATTTGGTGGCCGATTCATTCAAAACGCCAAACGTAACATGATTAAAACGGAGCACATTGTTTTAATTTATGTAAACACACGCTCTAGACAAATGACCCAGCTATGTCCAGATTTTGTCCAAGTACTTCTTTTACTTCTGTTTGGAGATAGAGGTCACCTCTAATTAAATTATTATATAAACCGAACATTATAATTATATACTCTTACCAAATTAAAATTCATAATAATTATAATTTTCTATATAAAATAGGCAGATAATAAGGTAGAGTTTCACAACAACAACAACAAAGCCTTTATTTAGGGCCTCTCGCCCTATACAGGATTCGCCAGTTCACAAGGGATGGGGAGAACACTGTGTTCCGGGATATAATCCTGTGGAATATCGCCACCGCTATATACCTATTCTTTGATATTTCATTAATTAGTGCCGGAAATGAAGGACAAAGTTGCCCCGTTTTAAAGGTAGAGTTTTACTTTGTATTAAATATACAAGGTATGTCCCATAAGTTCCCGGACTGGGTCCATAAAAAAATAAATAAATGAAAAATGTAAATAAATTTGACAGTTTATTATAGAAAAAATATCTGGCAACACGGTGGTACCAATATCGAGGCGGTACGTGCGCGTGCGCCAAAGTTATTCTAATTTATTTAAAGGTTACACCTTGCGCTGCGGCGATTTTACGATGGAACAAAAATTGAAGCAGAGGATTTGCATAGAAATTTGTGTGAAACTTCAAATATCAGCAACCGAAACTTTTAAAATGCCTAATAAAGCATTCCCCAATGACCCCCCAAAAAGAACAACTGTTTTTGAATGACATTCTAGATTTAAAGCTGGCAGAATTTCTATTGAAGATGATCCTCGGCAAGAACGCCCAAAATGTGCAAAAAATCACCGATTTGATAAAAGAAAATCCTCGAACCACTTTGCTGGAGCTAGAGCAAGACACAGGCATCTCTAAAACAACGATTGGAAGGATCGTAACCAAAGATTTGAAGCTCAAAAAGACTCCTGCAAAATTCATCCCAAAATTCCTCACTAATGAGCAAAAACTGTGTCGGCTTGCAACCTGTGAGAACATGTTGGAAATGACAAGAACGGATCTGGAATGGAAAGACAAGATAATCACAGGCGACGAGACATGGGTCTATGACTATGACCCTGAAACCAAGCGTCAATATGCCGAGTGGAGAGGTCAGGGTGAGCCTAGACCAAAAAAATCCAGGATATTGAAATCCAGAAACAAGGTGTTGCTGGTCGCTTTTTTGGATAACAAGGGCATTGTTCATCACGAGTATCTTCCTGCAGGCCAAACGGTTATTAAGGAAATGTATTTGGACATTCTTCGCCATCTAAGGGAAGCGATTCGAAAAAAATGCCAGAAAAATGGCCTAATGGTGACTGGATCCTACAACCATAACAATGCCCGCCCTCACACAGCGCACTTGGTGACGAGTTTTTTTGGCTAAAAACGGGACAGAAATCCTACCTCAACTACCCTATTCCCCAGACATCGCACCAAATGATGTTTTCCTGTTCCCCAAACTTAAAGCAGTTCTAAAAGGAAGACATTTTGACACCAGGGATGACATAATAGAAAAATCGCTGTTGGCATTGAAGAGCATTCCAAAAGAGCTCTATAAAAACTGTTTCGACAATTTGGGGAAACGGCGCTGGTGCGTTGAAGCAAGGGGGGATTACTTTAAAAAGTTTTAATTTTTTTTTTTTTAAATATCTTACCTTTTTTTTATGGACCCAGTCCGGGAACTTATGGGACACACCTTGTATATTTTGAAAAATTAATTATCTGAAAATATGTGTAGGTACTTGTAAAGAGCATTATTTAAATATTATAAAAAGATATATGTGAAAACTAACCTGAACTTTTTCCTTTTTTTTCATATGATCAGGGTAATCACGCAAATATGGCTTTAACTACTCTCTTCTTGATTTCTCAGAAAGTCTCTTGGTGCAAATATTTGTTCGTAGATGTACAGTCTGCACCACGCTGATGAGGGCCAACAACCTGAAACGCATATGTGGTTGGGTTTTCTTTATTTATTAATAAAATGGGTTGGCTAAATATCAAAGAGCAGGTCTGGATCATCGTTTGATTTATTTTTGTTCCGCTGGGTGTCGCTCTGCCGAATACTCGTGTGATCGGTCAGGATGTGCCTTTTGGTTTTGAATAAAGATATATATATATAGTATATGTCATAATTTGTATATAATTAAATGCAACCCCGACCCACTATGTATGTACCACGTATGATTTTCAAAGACTTAATAAAGAACAAGGTAACTGGAGGGAAGCAAGTAACATTAAGATATAGGAAGTAGATCTAAGATTGGCACGACTATTCTGGGCACCCCTGTGTCAATACTGCAGGGGCAGAGACCGGGCGTCTCTAGTGACCGCAGAAGTTATTTTAGCCAAGATTCACTCAATACTTCCTGACAAACAGGACGTGTCGAGTGACCAAAAGTTATAAAAGTTTGAGAGACATCCAATGCTTCCGGCAAAGATAGGACGTATTTGATAACACGGAAGTAAATAAAGTCAAAAATAACACTCGACACTTCCTATCAAGCAGATCACAGCTTTCTTCAAGGAAAGCCGCGGGCCAATCAAAAGGCAGCACCTTAAATAGGTCAACCAATAGGAAAAGATCATGTGAGATCTCTCAACCAATCAGAGAGAAACTGACTCGTGGTGTTAAATTGAAAGACAAGAATAGTTAGTTACGCTTTGGCTCCCAAGGAGGTGACATCGGCTTTAGACCTCTCTCCCTCGGCTCATCCCACAGCTAAGTACAATCACCGCCATGTGATTAGTTAAGGACAAATCAAAACCACCCCGCTCTTCTCAAGCTTTCTTTCCTCCAATCCAGTTACCTTTTATTTTCAAAACAATCACGTGTCCTGATTATTCCTAACTGTATGCTGCAACTTCCACTCAAACGGCTGCGCTTCAATCAAATATCACCATTCGCATCCAACAACAAGAAACCCCGCAACGATATTGCCACAGAACGGTTAAGTCGACAGGATAAAGATTATAGAGCTTAATCAGGATAAAGATGGAAATTAACCCAGGCACCAGCACAACAAAAGGCAATGACAACCCAAGAGAGAAGGAACTGGCAACGAACGGAAAGAAGCTGACAACGAACGAGGCGACAAGACACACCCTGGCGACGGTAATTTTAGAACTGACCGCCGCGCTACAAGGGGCGAGATCCACGCAACTGGAAGCGGTCTTCCGGAGCGCCACCCTCGGGACAACCGCCGCCCGCACCGCCGGTACGTGTCCGAACAACCTGACGTCCACCGAGGAATCGCCATCCGCCATGCCATACCAGTACACACGGAAGCAACCCACGCGACACGGACCCAGTGTACCGACAACGCGATCCACTCGAATGGAAGCAGTACAAATGACTAGATTTCCCTTTCAATCGCGCGGACAGTGCAAAAGGTCCCGATCCGGTTCAACAGATATTCCAAGCCAACCACACCAAGCCGAAGACGCCACAATGGAGACTTTTCGAGACTAAGGTAGGCAATCCATCCAATGACACCATCAAATTGACTTTGGACTTGTATCTGACCCAGGACCTACCATGTACCTTTCTCATTGAACCAGACGCAGGTTCGAACATATTGCCGTATCATTTATACAATAGATTAAAAGCACAACTTCCCAACTTAAGTATTAAAAAACCTTCCCTTGATCTATCCACCCTAAATAGTTTTACGAAAATAATAGGACATTTAACTTTCCCTCTGACAATAGGCCAAATAACCCGTAGAGAGAACTTCCATGTGGTAAATGCATCCTTGCCATTTGGAGTTCTTACCTTAAAAACCCTTTATCAATATAAATTAAAACTAAATTATAATCGCGGCACTATTTTCCAACTTGGCGTCCCATTGTCTAATACTATCTACCACTTTAAACATGTATCAAATGAATGCAAGCACGGGCTAGGCCAAAACCTGTCCCAAAGGACTCGCACAGCACCCAAAGCTTTCACACATGGAAAACCTTGCCTGCATTCATTGCCCAAACCCCAAATGTTTACATACCACCATTATAATCTCACACCACACAACTTTTCACTCAACCCAATTACCAGTACTATATGCCCACAACATATAAAGCCACCACGACTTCAATCTACAACTCCAATAATGCCCAAACAAGTGTCCGTACACCGACACAGCTCACCCACTTACCACACAAAATTCACACATGACCACACTTCGCCACACCATAATTACACAAATGTACCTCACAACATACACGCACCCATACGTCACCACGCGACAAACACGCACAACCCGCACAACAAACGCAACACGCACGCCAAAAGACAACAACAACAAACAAGCGCATGCACAACCGTTAAGGATAATACAATCATCCCGTCTACACAAAACATAGAAAAAATTCACGCCACCAAACAACCACACAATCGAAAAACCTTGCGATCTTTCCTAAAAGCTGTGAACGCCTATAAAGAGTTCATTCCGGACCACGCCCGCTTGCGGACGCCACTTATCAACCTTCTAAAAAAGGATATCATGTGGGTCTGGGATGACGAATGCCAGAAAGCGTTCACTAACCTGAAAGAAAACCTTACCACACACCCCACATTACACCTTTACCAGGAAGGTCTGCCATGCCAGGTGTACTATAACACCTCAACATTCAGCATTACAGGCGTTCTTAAACAAGTCTACCCTGATGGGAAGACATACACCGTTCAACATTTCAGCCGATCTCTGCGTAATCACGAGCGAAATTATTCAGACTTGGAACTACAATGCCTAGCCATTGTGGAAAGTGTGGATAATTTCCGCACCTGTCTAATGGACAGAAAGTTTACAATATTTTCTGACCATCCCGCATTGCAGTGGTTGAAAGAGATCAAAGCTCCGTCAGGCAGATTGTTTCGATGGAGGTTAAGATTGTCAAGATACGAATATGAGATCCGTAGCATAAATGGAGTACAACAATATGAAACGGGCGTTGTAACTCGTATCCCATTTTGTGGCTTTCTAGATGCACCACTCATAAAGAACCAACAATCTTCTCCACCGGGAAAATCCCGCGTGACTATGGACCCCAATAAACTGCGCACCGTCTCCCGAAAAGGAGTACTTAAAACTATAGTCCCAAATTCATTTACAACCAGACTTCTTAAGTCCGTACACACACAACACCACCACCCAAACATCTCCAAGATGACGAGACTCATCTCAGCACAATATTACTGGCAGAACATGACACAAGACATCGCAAAACAGGTAAAAACCTGCCCCACCTGCCGATTCGCTAGAAGAATCGATGAATACAAACAACCTGCACGTAAAAATACCGACACAGGTACCCAAACAAAACAAAATTCGTACATAAAACACAGCGTACACATAACACAAACAATGCCAAAATTACCACATCCACGTCAGAGAAAAGATCACACATTTCATCCTAAACCAATTACCGCCGACATATCTCTAATAAAACCATTGACGATCAAACAGGAGAACTGTAAACCTGACAACCAATCCAATCATATCACACCACTCCCTAAAGATATCAAACAGGAGAACTGCGAACCTACCAATCATTTAAATTCTATAATTAATAAGGTTCAAGCAAATAGTTCAGAGTCCCCAGTTACAAAAATGTGGACGAACATGGGACAATATCCTATCTTTCATCTGATTTTTATCCTTTGTTTATTAGTTCTACCGTACAACTGTATTCCAATTTTATTCATTAAGTACTTGTTTATCTATGCTATGCCCGATCAGAAAATCTTCGAACTACAAGAGGTAGTTTTTAATTTAGGACAAGCAGTTTTTCATTGTGGACAAGCAATTCTTCATTGTGGACAAGTATTTATAAAACTTCTCATAATGTTAGGAACCATCTTCGCAGAAAATCTAAATAAACTCCGAAGAGATAGCAACAACTGAAAGATGACCAAACAATGTCGGAGAAATCACGCTCCAAAAACAAGATCTGAGCCGCACAAAAATAAATAGACGACAGGAAATATAGTTCGCAGCGATAAATTCGGCCTCTGTAAACAAAGCGGAGCGCCCTCGTCCGATCTCCAATTTCATTCCCTCTCTTTTGCCCGACACACCCCACTTCCGTATCTCTAATTACAATGAGAAGATCCCCTATTGAGGTCAACTGGGAACCTCGCTATACCACCAATTTTGATGCCAGTTCGAGTCTACATATCGATTTTTACCAACCAATTCCACATCCACGAGACAACACATAAAAATAACTCACACATTTCTTACACCACCGACTTCTAACATTTTTTCACAACACACACACAAAGACAAAAAATTACACATAAAGGTTATATAGATTTCCATGTCTCCTGTACACAGCATAAACGCACTTGAGGGCTAGAATCACGTTTTTCACCTAAGTGTCGCTACAGATGAGACAAAAAATTTATAGGGCATAATTGAGCAAGTAAAACCTTTATAGGGCAAAATGGAACAATCAATACATTTAGATCAGGGCATGTAGATACCAAAGGGTTCCAACCAATACATCTTATTTTTCATATCAATCATTTTCATTATTTTCTCGCAATTAAAAATGTAAATATTTAATCAATTTATCAATTTATCCAACTTATTAGCAATTTTAAAATCATCAATTATCACCTTTTTCAATTAGTTTATATTATCATTTTTATTTATCAATTATCATTCTATTTACCACTTGACTTATATTGCCACAACCCAATTATCAACGAAAACTCACTGGCTTTCGATTAAACTAAAAACATTAAATCACCCTTTGTTGTTGAAACCTTTTTATTTTTCATTTTTTTTTTTTTTTTTTTTTTTCTCAAGCACTCAACTTTGATTTCGCTCACCCACTTTTATTTTATTTTATTTTGATTTCAAAAGACCCTATGAAATTCCCTCGTTTTCCATTCCCAATTACGAGCTAGAATACGATTAGGCATTTTTCCTTTTTTTTTTTCACCATTCAATCAAGCACTCAACTTTGATTTCGCTCAAAAAAACTTTTAGTTTATTTTTATTTTTGATTTCTCAAAAGACCTAATAGAATTCCTTCGATTTCATTCCCAATTTCGAGCTAGAATATGGTTAGGCATTTTTCTTTTTTCTCTCACCATTCAACCAAACACATTCAATTTTGATTTCATTCAACTTCTTATTTCATTTTGTTTTGATTTCAAAGCACCTTATGAAATTTCCTCGATTCCTTTTTCTCAGAATTCGAGCAAAAAAGTAACTAAGCAGTTGTCTTTGTCACCATGCAACAAAATATTTTTCCTTTTTCAACCAAACACATTCAATTTTGATTTCATTCAACTATTTTTATATTATTTTTATTTGATTTCAAAAGCCTTAATAGAACTCCCTCGATATCATTTCTTATCTCGGGTAGAATTCGTTTAGGCGCATTTTCTTTGTTTTACCCACTATGTACCATAACATTCATTGATTTCTTACAATTAAAAAATTTGTGATTTCTATTAATTATACTCAACCTATATCATCAACCCCATTCTATCTTACTTATGTCACCAGCAATGCTTGTATATAGCCCCTCAATACCTACAACTAATTTTCCCACAAAATTATTTTTCATTTTACAGAATTCTCTCAGGCTAACCCCTTCTTGAATTCTTCACATGTAGGGGGCGCATCTGTCATAATTTGTATATAATTAAATGCAACCCCGACCCACTATGTATGTACCATGTATGATTTTCAAAGACTTAATAAAGAACAAGGTAACTGGAGGGAAGCAAGTAACATTAAGATATAGGAAGTAGATCTAAGATTGGCACGACTATTCTGGGCACCCCTGTGTCAATACTGCAGGGGCAGAGACCGGGCGTCTCTAGTGACCGCAGAAGTTATTTTAGCCAAGATTCACTCAATACTTCCTGACAAACAGGACGTGTCGAGTGACCAAAAGTTATAAAAGTTTGAGAGACATCCAATGCTTCCGGCAAAGATAGGACGTATTTGATAACACGGAAGTAAATAAAGTCAAAAATAACACTCGACACTTCCTATCAAGCAGATCACAGCTTTCTTCAAGGAAAGCCGCGGGCCAATCAAAAGGCAGCACCTTAAATAGGTCAACCAATAGGAAAAGATCATGTGAGATCTCTCAACCAATCAGAGAGAAACTGACTCGTGGTGTTAAATTGAAAGACAAGAATAGTTAGTTACGCTTTGGCTCCCAAGGAGGTGACATCGGCTTTAGACCTCTCTCCCTCGGCTCATCCCACAGCTAAGTACAATCACCGCCATGTGATTAGTTAAGGACAAATCAAAACCACCCCGCTCTTCTCAAGCTTTCTTTCCTCCAATCCAGTTACCTTTTATTTTCAAAACAATCACGTGTCCTGATTATTCCTAACTGTATGCTGCAACTTCCACTCAAACGGCTGCGCTTCAATCAAATATCACCATTCGCATCCAACAACAAGAAACCCCGCAACGATATTGCCACATATATATTAATACAAAGTAATACCGCGCCATCTATACACAACGAATGAAGACATTAAGATGCGAATGTTTCTTTCACAAATAAATCAGAAACATTCGCGTCTTAATGTCTTCATTCGTTGTATATAGTATATATAGATGGAAATTTTGCCGGGAGGAAAATGATTTAAAGAGACAAGTGTCACCTCTCTCGTCAAAACAGACATCTAAGACAGACGCCATCTATTGACCGTCGCCGCAACTCGCCGCCTCGGGTCGGTGACAAAGCCACAACACCAGCTTTGGCAAACTGATTCCATTAGATCCCGTGTGGATCTCATGGAATAAAGTCCGCCCTAGACTGATGAGGGCCATTAGCCCGAAACCATGGTCTCTAGGTGGACGCTTTTCAGTTTGCCAAAGCTGGTGTTGTGGCTTTGTCACCGACCCGAGGCCGCTAGTTGCGGCGACGGTCAATAGATGGCGTCTGTCTTAGATGTCTGTTTTGACGGGAGAGGTGACACTTGTCTCTATATAGTATATATGTTTACAAATATATATATATATATATATATGTGCAATAAAGTAATCGATACTATAAAATAAATACATAGAGACCAATTAAAGCCAGCAGCAAAAAGTATACCTATATGGCTTCGAACTTGGCTCTCATGAATATGAATCTAGGCCGACACGTTTGCTCCACAGCGACGAGCGTCATCTATCGAAATGAACATCAACTAAACGTAGTTTTTTTTCGAATTTGTCTAAGTACATTTTCTCTAATTGGCAAGAAAATTCACACTGTTAGCCTTCGTTAGTATAGTGTAGGTACTTGTTTCCATCCTCAGTAAAATGTTTTACCAAATTCCATTAATAAAAAAATAATCAAAGTTCAATTTATCTTTATTCCGATAGATGGTGTTCTGTCATAATCAATGTTAATTTACACAATCACAGAAGAACTTTTTCATTTTGTTATCAATACCCTGACCTTCTATCTTTCTACATTCATTCTTCTTTTTAAACCTTCCGCAATAAGTTATATTTATAAATTGGCCATACACAGGTGTCGAGTGTCATTACTTTTCCTATTTTCCTTTACTTCCCCGACTACCCATGAGCTCCAGCCCGCTTCTGCACCTTTTAACGCTTCTATCAATATAAAAGAGCGTCCCTCGGGGTGGCTGCATATGATGTTCGACCACCTGAGTGATGTAACATTCCTGGGCCCTATATATAAGTGCCATATAGTCAAGGCGGATGTGTTACACGCACTCCAATCCGACCTTGATAGGATATATCTCCTCTGCTCACTCTCCTCTGAGAATTATTCTCGCCAAGTTCCTCAAACCTAACATCGAGCATGTTGAGCATGCAGGCAACTGGCCTGGGACTGTCTTCATTCTTATTTTTAAACCTTCCGCAATAAGTTATATTTATAAATTGGTCATACAGAGGTGTCGAGTGTCATTACTTTTCCTATTTGAGGCTGGAGAGAGACAAATAAAAAAAAAGAAAATATGCAAATACTGGGATCAGGGGAATCAACAATCAATATCCCGAAACGCATATGTGGTTAGCCTTCCTTGGTTAACCAAGAATGGGTATTTGTCCAATTCTGGAATAATTGAAAAAATCAACAATTTTCTGGTTTGAGTCAAAAGGAGATCCATCAATTAAGTTTATATAAAAGGACGTACCTGGATCTGTAAAGAAAATAAAACTCAAAATATTTCGAGAGATTGCTCCCTCTTTATCAATTTACCATATGGTAACCATATGTAACCATATACCATGTGGTATTGCACAGATAATTGTGGGAAATAAATTGATAAAGAGGGAGCAATCTCTCGGAATATTTTGAGAAAAAAAAATTCTCTACAGATCCAGGTACGTCCTTTTATATGAATTTTCTGGTTGGTTATTTAATTGAGTCCTACATTATTTACATCAATCTTTATTTACTTCTTTATTTCCAACGTTTCGACCACACCAAAAAAGGTAAAAACGGCAAATTATAAAAATCATATTTAAAAACCACTGTTATTTTAAAACCATTTTTGTAGATATTTTCATAATTTTGTTCATTCAATTTCGTTGTCTATATCTCGTAATTTGGAGTATCGAGGCGCTTCACGCTTTTAAAACATCAGAACATTCATAATTTGTATAAAAGTAAACATTAGTCAAATATATACTTGGAAAGGATGGCAGAGGGTCGTTGAAATGTTGGAAGTAAAGTAGAGACAATTTTTTTGACAATTAAAAGACAGTTTATTGACTTCTAGTCAACGGTCAAAAGAGAGTTTACAAAGTTTAAAACAGTGTAGGAAATATGTACACCAGACGAGGCCTTCACCGAAGGTACGTCCGGATCTCAGGAGCCCTTCATAAGTTTAGACAGTCCCAGGCATGTTGCCTGCATGCTCAATATGTTCGATGATAGGTTTGAGGAACTTGGCGAGAATAATCCTCAGAGGAGAGTGAGCAGAGGAGATACATCCTATCAAGGTCGGATTGGATCGCGTGTAACACATCCACCTTGACTATATTACACTTATATAAGGGGCCCAGGAATGTTACATCACTCAGGTGGTCGAACATCATATGCAACCACCCCGAAGGACGCTCTTTTATATTGATAGAAGCGTTAAAAGGTGCAGAAGCGGGCTGGAGCTCATTGTAGACGGGGAAGTAAAGTAGTGGTGGTGGTGTCTCGTCCATGGAGCAGATCAGATCGGTCCATGCACCCTGATCACAATACCGGCCAACTGAGGTGGCGGTGGTGTCTTGTCCATGGAGCAGATCAGATCGGTCCATGCACCCTGATCACAATACCGGCCAACTGAGGTGCCTTGTCCATGGAGCAGATCAGATCGGTCCATGCACCCTGATCACAATACCGGCCAACTGAGGTGGTGGTGCTGTCTTGTCCATGGAGCAGATCAGATCGGTCCGTACATTCTGATCACAATACTGGTCAACTGAGGTGCCTTGTCCGTATGGATGACCTCTTTTGGATTGATGTCTGCCATATAGAGGGCTGCTAGGATGGCCGGGTATATATGATCCGGAGTGAGTTGGGTGTTGTAACAGTTATTGCAGTTCCTGTATGATCTAGTCATGTCTGGGTTTATCTTCATTCCTTTAAAATTTCCTGTTCTGGATTGATGTATGCCATATAGAGGGCTGTAAGGATGGCCGGGTATATATGGTCCGGAGTGAGTTGGGTGTTGTAACAGTTATTGCAGTTCCTGTAGGATCTAGTCATGTCTGGGTTTATCTTCAT
This sequence comes from Cordylochernes scorpioides, assembly GCA_030710605.1. Lineage (NCBI taxonomy): Eukaryota > Metazoa > Arthropoda > Arachnida > Pseudoscorpiones > Chernetidae > Cordylochernes > Cordylochernes scorpioides. The sequence continues at coordinate 76,974,961 of CP092875.1, forward strand.
TCCTTTAAAATATCCTGTTCTGATTCTTGAAATTGTTGTTGTTAATTCTCTGTTGATTTTTAGGTTGCATATAAGCTGGGAAATTTTGGTTTTTGTAATGAGTTTTGCTTTTGCTATTGTGTATTTGCGTCTTTCAATGTTATTGAACTGGTTTCCAGTGCCTGGTTTCGTCCTTCCTTCGCTAGGCCATCAGCCTGTTCATTGCCCTCAATTCCAACATGGAATGTAAAGAAGTAAATAAAGGTTTATGTAAATAATTTACGACTCAATGATAATCAGTTATACAAACTGAATTTTGCGAATTTTTTGTGACAATATCTATTTTAATAGTAATTACGTTTAACCTTTACGTGAGCGTTTATTCCAGACTAGACAAATTATCCAGCTTCACCCAGAGCTAACAAAATATGCAAATTAGTCTCTTTAGGCTAATTTGCATAATCCAAGCTTCAAACTAAGGAAGTGACTCCTTTTGACCTAAATCTAAATTTTATTGAAATTTTCACCGAATAGGGCCAATTTTGTGGAAATATAGGTAGAACAATGAAATTTTGCTGATATTATTCTTTCTGTTATAGAACTAATTGTCGTATATTTCTTCTAAACTCTTATGGCTGAGACAGCCATGATCTGAGGTAGATACCACACAGCAATGCCCGCAGCCTTGCATAAAATTGACATGCACCCAGAACAGCAACTTTACACATCCAAGATAGAGGACATTGCGATTGCTGTGATGTGGAGACATCTGAGGATCTTCATTGGACATGACAACAACCCCGTGATTATGAAGGTGGCTATTGTCCAATCAATAAAGGTGCTACTGGCTCAACTTTGTATGGCTTAATTTTCCAGAACATTTTGAGAACAGGCTCGATTGGAACCCTTATAAAATTTGTTCTGTAATTATTCTAAGATAGAACTCTAAGTACAGGTTAGGATTATTCTGATGAGATAGAGAATAAAGTCTACTTATACTGTAAATAAACCACGTGATTGCAAACATTATCCTGGTGTGGAACTAACACCTACTCACATATTCTCATACCCAGCAATGCCCGTAGCCTTTCAGAAAATGGACATAGACCCAGAACAGCAACGTTACATGCCCAAGATAGTGGACATTGCGACTGCTGTGATAGAGATGTATTGAGACATCTGAGGCTCTTCATTGGACACGACAACAACAACAATACAGTGTACATACCCAAGATAGTGGACATTGCGACTGCTGTGATAGAGATGTATGGAGACATCTGAGGATCTTCATTGGACACGACAACAACAACAATACAGTGTACACACCCAAGATAGAGGACATTGCGACTGATGTGATAGAGATGTATGGAGACATATGAGGATCTTCATTGGATACGACAACAACAATAATACAGTGTACACACCCTAGATAGAGGACATTGCGACTGCTGTGATAGAGATTTTTAGAGACATCTGAGGCTCTTTATTGGACACAACAACAACAACAATACAGTGTACACACCCAAGATAGAGGACATTACTGCTGCTGTGATAGAGATGTATGGAGACATCTGAGGCTCTTCATTGGACACGACAACAACAACAATACAGTGTACACACCCAAGATAGAGGACATTGCGACTGCGTGATAGAGATGTATGGAGACATCTGAGGCTCTTCATTGGACACGACAACAACAACAATACAGTGTACACACCCAAGATAGAGGACATTGCGACTGCGTGATAGAGATGTATGGAGACATCTGAGGCTCTTCATTGGACACAACAACAACCCCGTGATTACAAAGTAGCTCTTGCTCATGCTACTGAATATTTCTGAAGGCCATTTATCGGAGAATAAACATCAACTACACGTCTGAGCCAATATTCTGTCATACAAACAAGTCAAAATTCAGTGATGTTTATCCGATATATGGAGCAAGTAATCAGCAATGTTCAGAGAGATGCTTTTTTTAATCAATTTTACCACCTTGTTCCGGTATATTCTCTATTTGGTTCTATTTTATTGAAAAGTCAATTCCCGTGTTAGATCCTTGCATACCTTAGACTATCATATTGAATTCCTATATTAACTGTCTTTATAGAGTTTGAATGCAAGGGATCGCAAATAGTAAGCTGGGTTTATCATGTATTCAACCATTGTTGAACCTTTCTCCAATCATAAAAGTAAGTACAAGTAACCTAATGAAACCTTGGTGTCTTGTAAGTATAAAGTCGAACTGGCTCTGCAAGTATAGGCATGTTGTGAACTTACAGTACTGTTGCAAAGTTCGCCATTGCCGCTGGGGTATCAAATCTGTAAAACTGAAGAACGTCGATGGAATGTCGGGTCAGTGAATTGAGAACGACAAAGAGGCGATCGTCAGTTCGACATCTGGCTTACAGATAGCTTCAGGGGGGGCCCTTCAGTATGCCTGAGGGGAGGCCTTGCCCCCCAAGACTTATGAGCCTATTAGTCCGCGGTGGCAATCATGTCTGGGGGCCTCAGGTGGTGGGGGTCCCCCGGGGGCTGCACGTGTTGCGTCACGATGCCCCCAGGTACCCTGCCGTAAACTGGGGCTTGACTCATTTGAATGGCCCCAGCTGATGCCACGAATGATCATTACCAATGATGATAACGGAATGTTCTCTTCTGTGTCGCCAATGTTGCTCTTGTTTGGAAGTATAATACATTGTTCTGTTTGTGCTTCTACTGTTGCGCATGCTAGCAATGGAATGGTCTCATCTACTTCCCATGTTGACGTTGGCTTCCTTTCCTTAGACGCTCTCTGAAC